>VDFB02086081.1:100547833-100596156 GCA_007258455.2 Sequoia sempervirens | reverse complement strand
TATAATCAATTATAAGATATTACAAAAATGCTCACTTCCAGGTGGACTCGCTATTTGATGGAATCAGTTTCTAGAGAATAAGATAAATAGGAAAGAGGGGTGGCTCACTACCAAGTTTTGAATTGCTACAAATGCATCTACAATATGTGTGAAATACAATTCCACTGAAGCTCAAAACACTGAATCAACACAATTCATATTACTCTATTATGCTCTTATTCACATCGCATTCACGTTATTTTCCTAGGAATTCACACACACAATTTAATTATTGCTCTTCAACACCAAAATGATCTTATACTTATACCCATTATATTCACAAAAACCTACAACATCAATTAGGTTAGCCTAATTAGATGTATTATGCAAATTAGTAACATGTTAGCTCAAGATCAACCATACATTGTTCACACCTTAATTCAAAACTTGTAATGCATCAAATAGGTTAGGATGGACCTATAATAGATCCCATATAATGGATCAACACTTATCTAAACTCTACATGACCCAAAACATATTAGGTCGGCACCATTGATGAACAACACCAAAATACACCAACTGATTATCTTCAAACTGACATACAAAACTACAAACTACACATCACTTGGAACATAGATGCAACTAACATATATAAATACCTACACAAATTTGCAAGACTAGATACTCTATTGTGGTAGAATGTGGACCATTCCAAACATGTGCTTTGTACAGGAAACACTATCACTAGCAAACCTAATTTACTGTCATCCATAACTTCTGTACTGAAGGTAAAAAAAATGATTTAGACTCCTTTGAAATCCAAGAAAAAATCCTTAGAGCCACAAACCAAAATACTTAAAAGCAGATCAACACAAACCAAAAATTGGATGCACAAAGCACTGAAAATTGTTGTTTTGACACATATCCAAACAACCAAATGATTTGTTCTACATTAGAGAAAAACATCTACATCTTCATATAGGATTATCATCTCTTCTTTTTTTATATGCACCAAGTTAACTGCACATCACATCACAATTTCGACATCAATGGCAACACTATAACTACACAGTGTATATCTCATGCTCATGTTTCCAACAAGCATATCAATGAAATTCTAATGATAATCTCTTTAAAATTCCAATAACCTCTACCCAATAAGTTTTTTCAATAAAGGATATGTTGAGATTATGGATGCACAGTCCTTGAAGCTATAGTCTTCGATGGAGGACCTTTAAGCCAGGAAAGATAATCAACCACAAAGAAAGTCTTACAACAATGGAATGCTTGATTAAAGATTCTATTGATAAGATGAAAAATATATATTACAAATGAACAAGATGTCTAATTATATAGGCAATAGGTAAACCCTAATATGCATGAGATGTTGCCATGTGTCATAATCTAACAACATGTGACAACATGCGAACCCTATCTAGATGATCATTAAATGCTGAGATAAGTTCTAGAAGGACAACTCATCTTCTAGAAGGAATCTTATCTCCTACAAATAAGGAAGGGAATATTATCCCATTTATTAAATGATTTATCTAATAATGCAACCTAAGACTTAATTAATTAAATGCAAGACCTAAGTTAACTTATGCTAGTGTAATAATTAATTAATTAATTACACCAACACCCCCCATAAGTGCAACTTAGGGAGGAAGATGCAATGATTATGCAAGATGATGATGGGTCCCGGCTACGAGGCCATGTTAGGTACCCATGTACATGAAGATGCAAAAAATATCCCACAATCGGAGAAAAGGGGAAAACCTAGTAGGAACAAAACCCCTCTCCAAAAAGGAGATGAAAATGAAGAAATGTGAGATAGGATGGGAAGGATGGAGGACTCCCAAATACCCCCCAAGTACACCATCTGTCACATGAATACAATAGAGAGACTATATAGCCCCCCCAGAAGATGAGATCACCTGCAAGAAAGGTAAGTGTTTGAAGACAAAACAAGATACAATGCCGACAAACAACTTGTCTCCCTTTCGGAAGAAACAAAACCAACTACAAGTGGAGAGATGCTTCCCATTCCGGATAGGAATTGAAGGAAGGAAGGATGAATGTGAATGATGGTGTCTTTGAACTCTGCTCAAATGTCTTCTTTCCTGATGATGAAGAGGCCACAATCAATGAAGAGAGTGACAAACCAGGATGATGCAAAAATTGATGCTGAACAATATCCAAAGACAAAAATCGAATGGATATGATGGATGTGATGGAGACTTGATAGCCCCCCCTGAATGAAGTGTCCTCAAAACCATTGAAGGAAGTCTGAAGCAAGTCCAATGGTAGATGCTGAAGAAACTTCAAGTCCTGAATGGAATGATAGGGAAGAAGTCTCAGATATGAAATCTCTGAATAGAGGAGTGATATCCCCTCAAGAATGTCCTCCAAACCTGTAGAAGTAGCCAAGTCAGTGATGCCTGAAACAAAGCCATCCTCTGATGCCAAGTTAGAAAAATTTAATGTGTCCTGATGAATGATGATGGTGGAAGCCTCAATCGATGACTCTAGACAAGGAATCATTGATTGTGAAGGGATACCAACTGTCTTTGATGAAGAAGAAGCACCGAAAGGAACCTTGTCAACCTCTTCGGAAAGATCAAGGCAATCAACCTCCTGCACAAAAATATCATCATAGGGAACTTGATCTGAAGCATGACATTCTGAATCATGACCAACGGGGAATGGTGGAGTGTATGAATCTCCATAGATCTCCCAAAGCTTAATCCAAAGGATATGAGGACAATCACAATGATCAATAATACTCAGAACATCACAATCAACTTTCATAGAAATGATCTCCAAAATAGTGTATCTACTGCAACTCCAAGCAAGTTCATGAATACCTTCACTTGGATGAGGAACTATACCAAATAGATGTGGCAACAAATCAAGTGAATGGAGATGGTGGCAGATCCCATCTCACCATTGTGAATAGTTACCCTTGTGTAACATAGTCAAAGGAGAAAAATATGCAAGCCCCATAATGAAATTTCTCCACAAAAAACAAAGACACTAACCTTCAACAGAAAAGAAAGACTTCCAAATATGATGTACAACTGAAGTGATGCAACCCGGATCAAAAAATCTTGTCCCAAGCTTCAGAATAACCAGGTTATTGATCAAAGGCACCAAATTGAAAAAAATCTCATGCAAGAGTACCTAGAGCCAAAACTGATCAAGGGGTTGGATTGATGAAAAAAAGCTCTGAATCACCTTCCTGATGCCATTGGAATCACCGAAATCCAATGAACGGTTGTGAAGATATGCAGCTTTGAGTCCATATTAGGGTTTGTCTTTAGTTTGATGTAGAAATTTCTACGAGAAAAATTTCACAGAGCTGATGTCACCACTGGAAAGTACGTGAAATTCCCTTTCCGATGGTATATCATTTGCAAAAAATTGATACCCTGGGTGAAAGTTGTGATCAAACGAAAAAAATGCCTATAGGAGGCACTTCGCAGGCTAAACAGGGTCAAAAAACTAGCCCCCTAGTGCTAGCACTTGGTCTGCAATATGACCGCAGTGTATAGAGTGGCAAAAAATAAAAATGGACGCCGCCGGGAGAAGCGGCGGCTGAGTGGCTGTTGGGCGGCGGCCGGGGCGGCACCGTTGGATGGTGAGAAGCCCATGGTCATCGGCGGGAGCAAACTCCGGTCGGTGGGAGGTCTTTGTCGGTGGGTGGTAGGCAAGAGGAACACCGAAGCCGGCGGGAGAAGATTCAACGGGTGGCGGTAAGACTCGGGCAACGATAGGCCGATGGGAGAGGACCCCACTTGGACGGGACTGTGTGATGTGACAGGTTCGTCCAGAGTACGGCCCTGCAGATTTGAATGCACCGACAAAAAAAAATTCTCTGCAGACTTTTGAATAAAAAGCTGACAATATAATATGTGTTGATTTTTTAATATTGCATATATGCAATTAAAAAATAAAAAAAATTTATGGAAAATGCTGATAGAAAATGAAATGGGAATTTAACAAATCAAATCCCAAATTTTTAATAAAATGCTGACGGATTTAAAAATCAGAACCCCAATGTGCCAACGGGTAAAATAAATTTTTAGTCGCCCAAAATTATTTTTTAGAAACTATAGAAAAATAGATTTTTTGCCAAATAATAAAAAATATTAGCCCAATTTTTCTGAAATGAAAAGTGGCCTGCAGCTAAAATTTTTTTGCCTCAGAGGACAACTGATCAGGATGATTTTTTGCTACAAATTGTACGGATAGAATGATTGATTTTGCAAACCCTAAAAATACCTCTGAAGCTCCCAGTTGGATGTATCCGATTTTGAAGAATGGGCAGGCGATCCTAGGGTTTCGAGGCCTTCTGAAGACAATTGCAAGCACAGATTTGACTCTATCTGCTTCAGAAATCAGCTTGGTCACCGGGTGGAATCAAGTAGCCTACAATGGAAACCTACAAGCCTGCGGAGAATCTCGCACACCAACTTTCTTGATCGAGGGTTGACGTTTCACTGGATAAGCTCTGATACCATGTTGAGATTATGGATGCATAGTCCTTGAAGCTGCAATCTTTGATGGAGGACCTTTAAGCCAGGATAGATAATCAACCACAAAGAAAGTGTTGCAACAATGGAATGCTTGATTAAAGATTCTATTGATAAGATGAAAAAGATATATTACAAATGAACAAGATGCCTAATTATATAGGAAATAGGTAAACCCTAATATGCATGAGATGTTGCCATGTGTCATAATCTAACAACATGTGACAACATATGAACCCTATCTAGATGATCATTAAATGTTGAGATAAGTTCTAGAAGGACAACTCATCTTCTAGAAGGAATCTTATCTCCTACAAATAAGGAAGGGAATATTATCCCATTTATTAAATTATTTATCTAATAATGCAACCTAGGATTTAATTAATTAAATGCAAGACCTAAGTTAACTTATGCTAGTGTAATAATTAATTAATTAATTACACCAATAGGAGAAAACTCCCAATTTGAAAACAAAGAAATTACAATTAGAACAACCAAGGATACTATGGTAGATTCAAGAAGGATACCAAATGGTCGTTGGACCCATTTAGATTGAAGTAAAATTTCAAAGAAGATAAGGTTAGGTAAGTTTAATAGTATTTGATTTCAGTAAATTCCTAATTAGCTTAACACCACTGAGCCAAAGAGAAAAATCAAGGTGATATCATCAATGTTAAGGGATGTAGCTAGAAACTAGAAAACATAAATTTCCACTCCTATTGCATATAAAAACTTAGAGGATATGATCATAATACACTATCATCTTGAATCCATTGCCAAAATAGGACATGCTAATAGGGAGAAAAGATCCTAAAGGTATAATCAGTAGTGATTACAAAAACTACCTAGATGTAAAAGGATAAACATAGGAAACATGCACTAAAGAAACATATTAAACTATAAAAAATATATTAAACAATTTGAAAGACATTGAAGACACAAATATGGGATGTATACTTCTCCAATTTTAATAACACAAGTACAAGATTCTTCCTTGGAGAAAATGAAAAGCATATCTAGTAAAATAGAGGAATTGATAAATAAATTAGTGCATGGTGGGGAAGATAAACTTAATCTTGGAATATACACTTGGGACTCTATTGTTATCTTGCATGGGGAAATTCAAAAAATGATTAAAGAATACGAAAATATGTAGGAGAAAACTAAGATCAAACTTCATAGGCTGTTATTAACGTAACATCTTAATGATCTAATGCTCCTTAAAGAGAACATAATAGATAATCGATAAATTTATTAGCTCAAGTGATGGATTAAGTGGCTCAAGCATGAGTAGAAACAAATTAAAAAAATTAGAAAAGATATGAAGTTAAATTTAAATATCATATATTTTATGTTTGATGAAATTAACCTCATTGTGGGAGTAATAGATATAATGGTTTCACCATATAAGGTGGAATATATCAATGAACTCCTAGATATTTTTAGAGAGCTTAAATTGAGTAGATTGGATAAAAAAGAAAGGGATTTCAAAATTGAGGCCATTGAATAAATGATGAAGATTAGTGGTGATTCCATATAATAGTTAGTTTTTATATCTTTTATACATTCTTATAGACATTATGAAGAAATTTCTCCTATACATGTTCATACATTATGTTATTTTTGATACCTATTATGCAAACCTTGAACCGAGTTGAAGTATATGGAAATATAATTATGATGTGATGGTTAATGCAAGATTTATGTGTGAATATGTATGAATTGTGATTGGATATCTATGCTTACTCATGGTTGTTAGTATGTGTACATGTTTTGTGAACTAATCCTTTGTAGCCAAAGGAGGCATTGTAGCTGACAACAACTACAACACAAAGCCCATAGCCGAGGGAATTCCTAAACCATGAAAAAGGGGATTCCTGGAATAAATTGAACACTATGAATACAACATGAATAAATTTAATGGGTGATATAATGCATCATTATGGAAATCAATAAGGACACTAGAGAAGGAAGACCCTTTTTACAATTGGGATTCTAAACAAAACTGATTTTGAGCATTCCACATTCTAGTCTGTTATACTAGAGTCACAATCGAATTTGGAATCTTCTTCTTTTCTAGTTGCATTTAGAGTAACTAAATTTTTGTCACCCTTTGAAATCAATGGATTGGTCATTAAAGGTTTCAATTTAGAGCCATATTTTCAATAAGCTCCCTCATGCCTATATTTACAACACATTGGTTGACTCTTGAGTTAGCTAATCAATTTTTAGTCAATTAGTTTTTAACAATTATTAGATGCTCTTCTAGTTTTTAGTTATTCTACAAACTATGTTTATTGTGCATTGATGATTTCCTGATTAAGATCTTTGATTAGAATTGTTATCACCTGAAATTGCACCCTTGTTGAATCTGATGTTCAACACCTCTGTGTAACATTGGAAGACCTCTAAAGATGTGGGTTTCTTCTAGACAGAGGTCAACCTCCGGAGAAGGCCGGCTTCCTTTGGTGTCACCTAACTGCTAATTCTGTAGAGGGAAAGGGAGAAGGAGTGCATACAAATGAAACTAAACTAAGGTGATACACTGAATTGATGAGATTAATGGAATACTTCAATTGCACTTGAAAATTGTCAATGATCCTAAGGATACATATCAAATTCTATGAGAAACTCATTAACATATCACAAATAGGTTTGATGCACACACTTTTCAATAAAGGAAATATTTTCACATAATGGAATCTATGTGTGATTATGTAAAAAAAGTTTGTGGTTGATGTAATGGTGCTTTTTACAAAGGAAGGCATGAAACACCACATAGAGTTATAAAGGAATGAAAGAATTCACAGTATAACTCGATCATTAACCTGAAATGCACAACTCCTTTGCAAGAATAGTGACAAAAATCTGAAGCATCAACAGTGGCCAAGGAAACTTTGTACTTTATATTCCAAAAATCGAAGTGAGTTACAAAGCATACACCAGCTGAGAGAGGATTGCTAAAAATCACTAACTCTTTTGAATGTATTATCCGAACTGCCTTTACAAAAAGGAAAAATGCCCTATATACAAAAGATCTCAGCCCCTTAGGGCTTACAAAACTATCCCTACCAAGATCTGCCCATAGATATTTTGATGAAATTAATGCTGCATTCTGTGTGTCCTTGTTGCCTATGTCGGTGAAGAAACATTCCCGAAGAAGCCTTCAGATCTTTCGCAGCTACCGCATTCATTTCGAATCCTTGTGTCCACCTTTGAATCCCCTATCATGTAGCTTTGAATGCCTCAGAGCTGATCCACGTCGATTTCACTCTATTGATCCTCCTAGCACCTAGTTCTGTTGCCAACGATTCACTCGTAGCTCTCTCTTTGATTGGCTAGGCACATTCAACATGGATTCCCCAATGGTCAAAACCTATTCAATCAGAATCACATCTTGGTGAGACACTGGAAGTGTCTCACCGATGCGATTATGCCCCACTGAAGCTATCGACATAAATTGACATTGTTGATGAGAGTTCTTATCGAGCTTCAAAATTCATACCAATATCCCTGAAACCATCGGCAAGACACAACTCTTTCGCTGAGACATCATGTCGAAATCCCAATTCTTTGGTGAACTCCTTCATTTCGGGGAGACTTCAATAGGTCACTGGGACATCACAACGATGACACCTTTTCCCCCCGAGCTCCAAACCCTTTCGACAAGACTGTTCGCTATCGGCAAGGCCTCTCATCGAGCTCAACTCCTATGCCGAGAGCCTTTAAAGTTGGGGAGACCATACTCCTTCGGCAAGACCCTTCAGTGAAGCTCACCTCCTTTGTCGATGCCTGCCTCATGAATGATTGTTGGTGAGACCTTCGCCTTCGGTAAGACCTCCTAGCGAAACCCGCTTACATACGCCAAAGGCATCCTTTCGGTGAGACTTTAAGAAGTCACTGAGACTCTACCCCAAAGGAAAAAATATTTCGCTAATATGCATATCCTTTTGTCGCCGATCGGTGAGACATAAAGATCTCACCGAGACCTTTCTCCGAAAGAGACCTTCACGCCGATGGGAAACCCCTAGTCACCGGGACGATGATTAATGTCTTGCCGATAGGAACCTGTAGGTGAATTCCACTCGTTGTGACATTCCAGGGGTCTTGCCGATAGGCAACACAGATGCATATTTAACCAATTACATTATGGGTCAGGGAGACCCAGATAATCTCATGTCGATAGCATCGCTAATGTGAAGCATTCTGACTTGATGAAACCACTGCTAGTTGGCAAGACATCTGGAAGGTCTTGCAGACTTTCTCCTTGAGGAAAATTATGTCAAACTTGACTGAGGCCGACCTTTCAACCGAAATCCCTTGTTTCGCATCAGGGGTATGATTTAATCATGCACAACAATGCCTCCATTTGGCCTTCATGAACATTTGAACACAGATGCCCTGCCTGATTGAGCCCATAGGTGAAAACATGGGCAACATTTCTGGTGACCTTTGCTAGATGTTTTCCTACTAAACATGGAAACCAGTAGCCAAACTTGTCCATTGGGTATGGAGTCATTGGGAAAACTTAATGGAAACAGATTTGGAGTAGCCTTGTAGTTTGTGACTCAAGAAACAAATCACTTGGAAACTTATTGAAAATAGGAAAACTGTTGAATGGAAACTACTTATTTGTGTTGGAACAACACTTAGGGAATTGAAACAACTAAACCTATTCTAACCTAAACTAACCAACAAAGAAGCTAGTAAAATAAAACCATTCATCAGATCTGTGAAATAACTACCCCTCCTGACTAATAAAAGATTAATTACAAGTTGACGACTTGCAGACAAAGCATGAAAAATGAGAGAAAATGCCCATACTAATTGCAAAACACTTGGAAAAACAAACATAAATCCACTTACCATTTCAAATTGATCACAAAAACTAATGTCTGCAAATGGATAAGTGGATATATCCTGTTGTTCCAATGTAGTAACTACATCAAGTTTTTCTGGAACAATGGCACACTTTTCTCTCCTTGGCACTCTATTAATCAAATCTTTAATTGGGCATCCTCTGGAAAGGATAAACCCTTTTCTCTTAATGCTAATTTGCTTGTGAAAATATGCTTCTTCTCTGTCTTGCACAATGGTAATCTCATTTGAATGAATTGGCTCAGAGGTCAATGAAATGTCCGCTTGATTCACCCTATCAAATTGGTCAAATGTTGTCAAGTCATGGTTGTCTTGGATTTTCTGTATATTGATCAACACACCACCATCATATTCCTCAGTATGTTTATCAACATTTGGCATTAGGGATTGCATCATAAATTTTCCTTCAGTCCCCTCCATAAAATCAGGAAGCTCATCAAGTAAATGAGTGAGGGCTTGAGGTACAGGCTCTTTTTCATTTGATATACTGATATCTACCTGATGCGCTTCACTAAAAGGTCGTTTATAATCCAAGCTTGAAATGAAAATCTCCAGGTCATCCCAAAACAAATCCTCATCATTTTGCACAGTATTAGTCCCCTTAATGATAAAAGGACTATTTTTTTCCTCAGGACGACACTCTTGAGGGAAGAAAAATTTCTGCTATGTTGCATCTATATGATCTTTCAAGACATACTTTTGTTGATCATGCTCATCTTGATAGAAGAACACCTTGTCATTGGTGTTATCACGTTTTTGCTGTTGAAACCCTATCACTGATGGTTTTTTAGACATTCTTTTTTCAACCTCATTATCAAAGCTAGGAAGTTTAGAAAACAAATTAATCAGGGTTTCATCACTCTGTTCAACAAAACTAGGAAGCTCATTAGATGAATATGACATAACTCCATGTTTAGCTATCATTTATTATTTAGAACTCTGTTGTCCTAACTGGCCCTGTTCATCAATCACTTGTAACAACCCTAATTTTTCATTTTGAACTTCATGCTCCAATGTATCAATAACCAAAAGAGTTTTATCTACCTCAAAAACCTCTTTTATCTTGTCACTAGGCTGACTTTGTAATTGAAAAGACTGCTCTTGAGGGATAATGGACTGAGTTTCCTCAACTACAGGCTTTTGCACAAGATGATAACTCCTAAAATTTGGAATTTCAAACTTAGGGAGCTTAATTGAAGAATTAGAAGACTTACTTTGTTGATCTTATTGATTGGTTAGAACAGTCAAGGATTCTTCATAACAAGTGTCTTCTTCCTGCTCACTCCTTTGTTGCTGCAATTGATAACACTTAATGGCTAAATGCAAATGATTCACATTCTTAAGCTTCTCCCAGAGGATTAAATTATCTTGATCAATAAGTTGCTCCTCCTTTGCTTTATTTTCAATAGAAGTTTTATTCTGTTCAAAGCCTGGAACATTGAATCTCGTGTAGTGAAGTCCTTCCTCAAAGAAAGGATTTGAAAAGGAAGTAGCTAATTGGGGCATTTGAGAAAGTTGCTCTTCAGGAGAGTTAGACTGACTTTGTTCAAATTCTTGTACTAAATGGGGTCCCCTTTGTGTCTCAACTTCCTACTAATTAATATAAGCTTGATAAACAAGCTCCTCCTGCTGCCTATTGACCTCTTACTGATTTTCAATTTCTTCAAACTGCTTTTGGAAATATAAAGACATATTCTCTATACTCATTTCATCTAAATTTTGAGGCTCATATGAAGAATAAATTTGTTGATTGGAGATAAAATAATCCTCTTGGGGTTGTTGATGAGCATAAGCATGCCACTACTGAACTTGTGTAGGGGTGGGTGGGTAGGCCAATTGAGCTTGCTGGTAACCCACTGCTACATAATTATTTTGAGTAAAACTAGTGGTATCTTTAATAGGGTATGACTGATAAAAATATGTAGGCACCATACATTCATGAAATGGTGAATGGTAAGACATACTATCATGAAACCAGCACTTAGACTGTTGAAACTAGATACTTCAGGCTTGGAGTCGCCAAGTATGTTAAAAACTTTCCTCCAAAGGTAGAAAGTACTGTTGTACACACCAAACATCAGTAATACATGGTAAAAAAGGGACTAAGATAGTCAGTTTTTTGTCCCACCGGGCGTTCCAAAACTGTTATCACCTGAAATTACACCCTTGTTGAATCTGATGTTCAACACCTCAGTGTAACATTGGAAGACCTCTAAAGATGTGGGTTTCTTGCAGGCAGAGGTCAACCTCTGGAGAAGGCCAACTTCCTTTGGTTTCACCTAACTGCTAATTCTGTAGAGGGAAAGGGAGAAGGAGTGCATACAAATGAAACTAAACTAAGGTGATACACCGAATTGATGAGATTAATGGAATACTTAGACTGCACCTAAAAATTTTCAATGATCCTAAGGATACACATCAAATTCTATGAGAAACTCATTAACATATCACAAACAGGTTTGATGCACACTTTTCAATAAAGGAAATATTTTCACAGAATGGAATCTATGTGTGATTATGTAAACATAGTTTGTGGTTGATGTAATGCTGCTTTTTAGAAAGGAAGGCATGAAACACCACATAGAGTTATTAAGGAATGAAAGAATTCACAATATAACTCGATCATTAACTTGAAATGCATAACTCCTTGCAAGAATAGTGACGAAAATCTAAAGCATCAATAGTGGCCAAGGCAACTCTATACTTTATATTCCAAAAATTGAAGTGAGTTACAAAGCATACACTAGCTGAGAGAGGATTGCTAAAATTCACTAACTCTTTGGAATGTATTATCTGAACTGCCTTTACAAAAAGGAAAAATGCCCTATATACAAAAGATCTCGGCCCCTTAGGGCTTACAAAAATATCCCTACCAAGATCTTCCCATAGATCTTTTGATGAAATTAATGCTGTATTTCGCGTGTCCTTGTTGCCTATGTCAGTGAAGAAACATTCCCAGAGAAGCCTTCAGATCTTTTGCAGCTACCGCATTCATTTCTAATCCTTGTGTCCACCTTTGAATCCCCTATTGAGTTGCTTTGAATGCCTCAGAGCCAATCCACATCGATTTCACTTTGTTGATCGTCCTGGCACCTGGTTCCGCTACCAAAGATTCACTCGTAGCTCTCTCTCTGATTGGTTGGGCACATTCCACATGGATTCCCCAACGGTCAAAATCCTGTTCAGTCAAAATCGCATCTCAGCAAGACACTGGAAGTGTCTCACTGATGTGATTATGCCCCTCTGAAGCTATCAGTATAACATGACACTGTCGATGAGATTTCTTATTAAGCTTCAAAAGTCATACCGATATCCCTCAAACCATCGGCAAGACACAACTCTTTCACTGAGACATCATGTCGATATCCCCATTCTTTGGCGAACTCCTTCATTTCAGGGAGACTTTGATAGGTCACTGGGACATCACAACGATGACACCTTTTTCCCCCCGAGCTCCAAACCCTTTCGGCAAGACTTTTTGCTATCGGTGGGGCCTCTCATCGAGCTCAACTCCTACGCTAAGAGCCTTTAAAGTCAGGGAGACCCTCCTCCTTCGGTGAGACCCTTCAGCAAAGCTCTCCTCCTTTGCCAATGCCTACCTCATGAACGATTGTTGGTGAGACCTTCACCTTCGGTAAGACCTCCTAGCGAAACCTGCTTACATATGCCAAAGGCATCCTTTCGGTGAGACTTGAAGAAGTCACCGAGACTCTACCGTGAAGGAAAAAATCTTCCGCCGATATGCATATCCTTTTGTCGCTGGTCGGTGAGACATAAAGAACTCATCGAGACCTTTCTCCGAAAGAGACCTTCACGCTGATGGGAAACCCCTAGTCGCCGGGATGATGATTGATCTCTTGTCGATAGAAACCTGTAGGTGAATTCCACTCGCTATGACATTCCAAGGGTCTTGCCGATAGGCAACACAGAAGCATATTTAACCAAATGCATTATGGGTTGGGGAGACCCAGATAATCTCATGCCGATCGGATCCCTAATGTGAAGAATTCAGACTTGATGAAACCACTGCTAGTTGGAAAGACATCTGGAAGGTCTTTCTAACTTTCTCCTTGAGGAAAATTATGTCAAAATTGACTGAGGTCGACCTTTCAACGAAACTCCCTTGTTTCGCATCAGGGATATGATTTAATCATGCACAACAATGCCTCCATTTGGCCTTCATGAACACTTGAACATAGATGCCCTGCCTTATTGAGCCCATAGGTGAAAAATTGGGCAACAAGAATCTTATGTGATATTCTGGATTTGTGTAATGATGAATTTGAGTTACCATGATTATGTTGGATCTTAAAATTTAGATTTGGGTTTAGATTAGTGAATACAACTACTTAAGGAAGGGCCACTCAAGGTAATTATCCTTCACTCATTTCTTTCAAGTTATTTCAATTCTATTTTAGTTGTTACTTTGTAAATGAAATTTGTGTTAATAGATTTTGTGTCTTTTCAATCATTAATGGATGAATGAACAATTTCTATTTCATAAGTCATACTGTAATTATTAGAGTTCTTATACTCTAGAGTGTAGTATATGTTTAATCAACAATTCAGTCATTTTCTAGCATTTACTTCTAAATAGTAGTTAACTACAATCTTATATTGTAGGTACCTAGAGCCAAAGAGACAACTTTACTTTCCTTACTATTTTGTAGTTTTAATATTTTTGAGCAAGTGTAGTATCTTTACTAGATTTATTTAGGTAGTTTCCAGTCTTTGGAAGCACATACAGTGCTAGTACCATCACAAGCCTACTAGACCTAGTTGATAATTCAATGAAGGTTTTTCCAAATGTTAAGTGGACTATTTAGTTAGGTTTTCCCCTCTGAATTATGTGATCACCACCATGTTTACTAGACACTAGTAGGGAATCTACATTTTTGGCACCATTTCCAAGGATGGTGCTACTTGAAAAGATTAGTTTCTTTCATTTTCAATATTTCCTTATTTAGAATTTGTTTAATCCTATTAAATTCATAGCATTCAAATAACATTGTGCAAGATTCATTTACAAAGTCATATCTATTGTATGCAGAGGTATGTGAAGGTAGGGAGACTCTTTGGGAAGATTCCTCCCCTCAACAAGCCAACAAGAAAGAGAAGATATTGGTGACTACATTTATCAAAGTGAGGGTACTACTAAAGAAGAATATTCCCTTTCACTAACATCTATTGAGAATACGGAGGGGACCTTCCAAACAATAGGTGACGGAGTAGTGGATGATCCACTCGAACATCTGACCTTTGAATTTCCAATTACCAACCAAGAGAGGGGTACTAGATGCTAAAGAATATTCATCATTTAGCATTACCAGTCTTCTATGGGTTGGTGACTAAAAATCCAGAGACATTCTTGTTCACATTTTATGTCCTATGTAGGAGCTATTACTACAAAACTAATGCTCATAAGCTCAAGTTGTTCCTTGCTACTCTAAAAGATGTTTGCCTGAGATGGTTTATAGGATTAGGAAAAAATGGTCCAAATTGGGACACCATGAAAAAAAAAATTCATGGAAAAATACTAATATTATTGCAGAGGATTTGATAGGAGAAGAGATGATATCTTCAGGATGACTCAGAAGGAAGATGAACCATTGGAAGATTATGTAGAAAGGTTTCAATTTTACTTGAAGAAAAACCCACATAATAAGCTCTTTGAAGAATCATTGAATCTTGTATTCTTGAGAGGAGTTAATGAAGATTGCATGGATGCCCTCAATCTTATTGGGAAAGGTTATGTGTCTTAATTACCATTTGAAGACATATGCAAGGTTTGCAAAAACTATTCTAGGACCTTCACCAAAAGCTTAAGAGGAGAAATAACATCCACCATTGGCAATACATCTAATGGGGTTTCAAGGGTGGAGTTAAGTAACCTACTATCCAACATGGAGGACAATATCATAATCCACCTAGATACTCAGTTGGATACTCCACATATAAAGAATAAATAAAAAATAAGCTAAAGCAATGCTCATTGAATCCTACCCCAATTGTAGACAAAGGAAAGAAAACTGCAAGTGCAAGAGGGTTGCTAGTATTATAGAGAACACATAAAAAAAACTTGATTCTCAACCACTTGAAGGTGAAGATGGACAATATTTTACATTCTGCAAAGAATGTTGTGACAATCGAGACAAGGTATGCCACAATAACCTCTTAATTTCAATATATATTTTCCTATTGGTAATCAAACATTCTCTGCTTAGAATTCTCAACCCTGGACAAATAACCAAAACCAATGGAGAAACCCTCAACAATGGAAAAAACCTTAGTAAAACTGGAACCAACAACAACCAAATGTATGGTCACAAGAAAATTTTCAAGGTTCCAATTATAACCCTCAATGGCCATTGTAGCAAAATCAATGTCAAACACAATGGAAGAAAATTCAGTAGTGACAACAACAAAACATGAATTTCCAACAACCTAAATACTTCCTTCTCAACCACAACAATAGGCTATCATGCCCAATCCTTCAAACACAAAATATCAACTACTTAGACCACCAAGCCAAGATCTTTCTTGAAAGATTATGGTATGTTGGTTTGCTTCGTGTGTTCATTGTATCCATGTGTAGAAGGGAGATTGTATCCAATACCATAACAATATTTCAATTCAGATGAAGGAGGGTTAGGTTTCTAAGAAGGATTGGTTTCTTCATGAGAAAAAAAATCCTTCTTAGGTTTGCTATACTTATGCCTTGTCTTCTCATGAGGAATGGGAGTTGAATAGCCCCAATCACCACCATGGGGTAATTACTTTGAAATTTGAACAAATTGAACAAATGAAACACAAGTTTGTTTTGGTTTAAATTGTGAGATATTGTACTCTCCCATAAAGGAGGGTGTAAAGTGTAATGAGCCCCAATCATCACTAGAACTTGTTTCTAAAAATGAATCGTTCGTATATGACTCTTCAGACTTTGTGGGTGAGATTTTGGATTCTTTATTGAAATGAGACGTAAAATATAACAACCCCCAATTATCACTAAAGAGTTTTGTTGTAGGTGCAAGGAAATTAGGATCAACTTGTCTAGGTTCAAATTTTTATTTTGGGATGAAAGTATTAGGGGGATTGGAAGTGTTGTGATCATATGATTCATAGCTTTGTTCATCTGCTTCAATCGTGTATATCTTGTTGTTGTATTCAAATTTCATTGTACGGTGGAGAGTAGATGGGACTCCTTTCATAGCATGAATCCATGATCTCCCTAGGAGAAGGTTGTATGAAATGGGTCCTGGCATGATGTGGACAAGGGTAGGCAACACTATAGGTCCAACCTCAATAGGTAATGTGATCATTCCTAAGGGTTGTTTATTAATATTGTCAAAGCCATGAACACAAACATCGTTAAGTTGGATAAACCTCTTGTCCATTCCAATTTTGTCTAGGAGGCCCATGCTACAAACATTAATAGTTAATCCATTTCCTTTGAGAGTGTGGCTAACTACGGTTTCATTAATGATCACCTTTATCATCAAGGCTTCATTTTTGTTTTGAATCTCCAGTGATGATAATTCATGTTTAGGGAATGTGATTTCTGATTGTGTGACTTGAATATGATCAAAGGAAGGTGTTACATTTTTGATTTCATGTAAGATTTTATCTCCTCTTGCTTTATTTGTAATATTTCTTGAAATGGACACTTATATGTAGGTGATAGTTGAATGAGTTTCCATACAAATATATTAATAGGATTATTTTTAAGGTCTTCAACACTAGGCACACTATGTTGAGGAAAAGGCAATGGAGTGGGAGTGATTTGTGGTTTCCTATATGTTTGAGGAATTATGTTATATCTCGGTTGTTGTAAGACATTTTTGTTGTCAGGCTTCATTAAATATTTGAGGAAATCTCCAATTTTATTTTTATGTGGGTCACTAATGGGAAGTCAGTTAGAAGTCTCACTCATTAAAGGAGATTCAATTTTTGTTGTCATAACCTCAAAAAACTTGTCCCTATTTTCATGGTCTTAGTGAAGAGGAGTCTAGTGTCACTTCATCATCTTCATCTAAGAAAGCGTCATTACTAGTGTTGTCACTTTATTCCACCAAGTTGTCTTCCCTAGGAGGAGAGTGTTTAGGAGAACTACAAACCAAATGTTCTTGACATTCAAGGATTGGTTCATCTAAAATGACTTTGTTGCAAGTAGGGGAATGATGAATGGTTGAATTGTCTTGCTCAATAAGGGTTTCCCTAGGTGAAGGGAGACAACTAAGATTCTCATGATTTTAATTTATTGTATTTTCTATCATCAAAGTATCTTCTTCATAGGTATGAGAGATACTAGGAGAAGAACAAGTATGATTATCATGATCATTTACAACTTCATTCCTTTGTTTCCTAATGTCTTTTGAAATAGGGTAGGTAGGGGATGTATCATAAAGAGGGTTGTTATAGACCTTAAAGTTTTGATCATCTAACACCAACATATCCTAATCATTTACAATCTCATCCTCTTCCACTAAATCATTCTCACAAGCAAGGGATGAATGGAGACTAGGTAATCTCTTGTGCTATAATATCTTCCCAAAGGAGACAAGGAGAAGGACAAGAAAGACTTTCATGATTCTCAATGACTGTATCTTCTTTCACTAAGATACCTTTGTCACTAAAAGGAGAGGTATCAAGAGAAGAAAAAATATGATTGTCATGGATGTCCATGCTTGTATCATCTTCTATCACATCATTCCCATAGATAGGATATATAAGAGGGGGTGTAGGCTTAAGGAAAACATCACTATTTTCACTCTCTTGTGCTAAGAGACTCTCATAACTAGGGAATGCATTGGATGAATGACTAACATGCTTATTGACTAACTTTTTTTTTGCAAACTTGGAAAATACTGATACCAACATTTGTGAAAAGTAATCTATGCAAACTCAAAATGAAATGTATAGATGTAGCTTTCAGATTTCAAACAAGGTAATTTACTAATTATACTACGCAATGAAATTTTGTGAATGCAAATTTGAAATTAAGCAATGCATGAAATGAACCACTTTAAGTTATATTTACTAAAATGAATGAAACAAAAGGCCAACCCACTAAAAATGATAACCAATGATAGCAAATAGAAGAACAAAAAAGTAGATTTGAACCCTAAAAACTACAACTTCAAAGCCAATATGGAATAAGATGCTAGAAAAGGCATCTTGGTCCTACTGAAGGAATTTTGAGGTTCCAAAAATTGGAACAATTAGGAATCAACTCAGATAGGGTTCTGAGCAAAAAATCCATAGAGGGACTAAGATGCTAGTAAGGGTGTTTTAGTCCCAGTAGAATTTTTTTTTCTGAAAAATAGAAAAATCTAAGTTGATAACAATGTTCCTAGGTTGCCTACTCAGGGTCCTGATGTTTAGAATCAGAAAAGTGTGCAAATGAATGCAAGAAAAAGTGACTAATGCCAAGAAATTGAAAGTAAAGTTGAATGCAATTTTTAAAATTTTGAATGCAATAACAATGTTTCTAAATGCAATTAGGATGAATAACAATGAACTTTTCATTTTTTTTCAATGAGATAAAATGATGCAACAAAGCAAAAAATGCAACCTATATGCACTTTCACTAATGCAAATGCGAGAAACCCTAGATGTACTTTCACTAATGTAAGATGTAATGCAATAATGAATGCAACCTAGATCTAGGACTTTAATGAACTCCAAATTAGAAAAATGAATGTCCCAAAATGTCAGTGTCACCAAAATGATTAATATGGGAAAGGGTGGATGCTTTATGGACTAGGTCATAGAACACCACTCTTCTCCAATTATCACTGAAATATGTCCTAGGATCCCAAATTGGATTGACTATCAACATAAAGGGTGAGTCAATTCTCAACAAGGAAGACCTAGGGGGTTCTTTAAGCTTCGAGGGGTTCACCACCAAGAAAAATCTTGGAAAAGGCAACCTAACATTCAAATCACAAAACCTAGTAATGCAAGCCAAATGATGAGTGCAAATGATAAAATTAAGCAACAACAAGTTAGGGTGTATGTACTTGGGAATTCTAAAAATGTGATGAGGATTTTGGAAATGAAAAAATGTTGTGAAAATATGCTAAGGAGGACTAAGATGCCCTTACTATAGTCTTAGTCCTACTGCTGTTTTTGGGTGAAAGGTGGAATCTTTGGATGTCGGAACAAAATCAGAAATAATCTCTAAAAAATACCCTTGGAAGGACTAAGCCACACTTATTGTTGACTTAGTCCCATCTTGAATTTATAAAATCTATGAATGTGATCCTAAGGCTCAATTTCTACACTTCCTTTTTCTCAGATCTTAGGTCTTGAAACTTCTAGATATAGCTTGTAAGCGAATTTCCATGAAGATGACAACTTTGCAATGTGGCTTTACAACTTTGCAACTTTACACTTCAAATGATCTTCAATTCTTCAACCTAAATTTGCAAACAAAAACATGCAAAAGAGGAAAAACTTGTTGACTTTTAGTAAATGGGGTTTTTCCTTGGTCAAACCCCTTGTTGGTAATTAAACCTTGGAATGAAATGAAATAATGGAGGGAAATGATGAATGAACAAAATGCTATGTTACAAATAGAAAATCCTTGTTATGAAAGATCTGTAAAATTGTATCAAGTGGCTAGCTTGAATGCAGATCTTGACTTGAATGAATGCTTGATAGATCTTGACTTGAATTGCTTGCTTGAATCAAAACCCTACATCACAAATGTTAGCTCAAAAACAAACATGATGCAAGAATGTCTTTGATATGATGCTTGAATCTTGATGATGGCTCCAAATTCTTGATGAATTGTTGTTGAATGCTCATGTGGACTCAATTATGCTATTAGGAATTCTCTCACAAAATTTTTGTATGAAAATGAGTGAAATAACCTTGTATTTATACTTATATGTGCTTAGTATCCCAAAATTACACCACAACAAGTTGACATATGAATTCATTAATTAAAGGAGGCTAAATCCTACCAATATTTGAAATTAAATCCCAAAAATAACTAAGGGGGACTAAGAAACCATAGGTGGCATCTTAGTCCTGAGGCATGAAACTCTAGGCACAAACTACAAAAAGGGGCCTCCTT
This sequence comes from Sequoia sempervirens, assembly GCA_007258455.2. Classification (NCBI taxonomy): domain Eukaryota; kingdom Viridiplantae; phylum Streptophyta; class Pinopsida; order Cupressales; family Cupressaceae; genus Sequoia; species Sequoia sempervirens. The sequence continues at coordinate 100,575,684 of VDFB02086081.1, read as the reverse complement.
TCAAAAGAGGGTCCCAAGACCTTTGGAGGAAAAAGATTCCCTAGGTGGTCTCCTAGTCCCAATCCAAAAATTATGGACACACAACTAGAATCACTAAATTATTATTTCCCTTTTGATGTTTGTGGATTAGCCATAAAAATATACAATTAATTAGGCTATTGGATGCAAAATAAGACCAATTAAGACATAAATAAGGATAAACAAAGAAAGACGGTCCCAAATAAGTGTGAAAATGCAAGGGTATGCATTTTCCTACACTACACTAATGACTGAGGAGAAAGAGAATATGGGAAAGGTAAGACAAGAAACCCAAGATGTAATAAAAAATTGGCAAGGAGTTATGGGGAAGGAGACAACTCTTTGTCCCATACATCTCAAGCACAAATGCATGTTGATGTTATAGAAGTGATGGATAATCTAGTCTTAGAGAATTTTGGTGAGATACATGGTGTTTCAGAGACTCTTGCCCCTCCAACTGATACAAAAGAGACAACCAAAAAAAAGGTCTAATGATTAACATAAATCATACTGGTGATAAGCAAGAAGAATATCATGAATCTACCATAAACAGGGATGAGAAAAAAAAGATGAAACTAAAGGAAGCAAATATAAAAAGGATAATGATGATAAGGATGATGAGGATGATGAGGATAAAAGGGAGAAAGAAAAAAAAAAGAAAAATCCTCTAGAAAGTCATCTAGAGAAGAAGGAGAAGAAAAAGAAAGGGAAAAAGAAGAAGAAAAAGAAGAAGAAAAGAAGAAAGAGGAAGAGAAGAAAGTTATTCCAACTGAGAAGAGTAAAGGAGAAAACCTCAAAGCTTTTGAGTTGTCAAATCCAATTGAAGAATAATTTGAAAGAACCCTCAAAGGTCTTCTATCAAGACAAAAAATACAAGTACTTCAGCTTGTGCTTCAACCCCAGCTAATTAAGCCATCATCTTATCTGGGTTATGTGGACTTGACAAAGATTGCACCAAGTGATAGAATAAAACTAAGTGGTAATTTTCTCAACTCTTTCACATAGGAAGCTATTGAATCATATCAAAAATGAAATGAACTAATAAATGAAGCTATTAAAGCTTGACAGGAGACAACCGCCAGTGTTACAACTAATAATTCTTTATCTCCAATTGAAAAATTAAAGCTTATAGTTGATTCAGTCAAGGAATAGACATCTAATCTCAAGGTACAAACTACAAAAGAAGTGGAGTTAAGTCTACTAGAGAAAAGACTATTGTTTCTACAAGATAAGTGTGCAATTGCACATGATAGAGCTTTACAAATTTTGGAATAAGTAAGAGACTATGATGAGGAAGCCCAATTTATATTTGTCTACTTCATGAAGTGGCTTGAAGCCACTCCAGGTATCAAGGACTTAATGGACTTAATTGAGTCTCAGATTGTCGATGCCACTAGAGATTACAAGGTTGTAGATGATAGAAAATATGTTTGTTAGGTTTCTGTTGCATCTATGTTCAGAGCAATTTTTTCATCCTACTGAGGTAGAAAGAAGATGTAATAAGGTGGTCTGGCTAGCATGGAGACATAGTTATGTCCAAACATGTCTCTATATCAACTGCATTGATGGATGCAAAAAACCTTGAGAGGATGAACTTAACTCTGTCTACTCCAGAAGAAGGAGAAGAATTCCTAGCGGAACTAGAATCTCTATACAAAACTCTTACCAGAGCAAAAGGAGTTTGGGATGATGGAAATCTTGTTAGATTAATAGGTTAATTACTTAATTAATTTAATCATGTTGAATAATTAATTAAGTCACCTTTACTTTATTTTTCACTTAAGCTAAACTTAGGCCCATTAATAATTAATTAATTATTAATTATTAATTACTCACCTTTAGGGTTTTGATCTCCTTTCATAAGGATTGATCTCTTTGTAATTATTCAATTCTTGTTTAATGCATTTTTGTTTCACGACAAGCAGAGCACTATTCTCATGTTTTTGTTATCTCCTCTACGTGACAAGTTATTTGCTTGCAGGTGTTCACTAGGTTATGTGAGGTTGTATTTCTCAACTTCAACATGGTATTAGAGCTTCAGATTTGTCACTTTCTATTTGTTTTTTGAGGGAGCCTATCCTGAAAGTGACATTTTTTTGCATCTTGAGTCAAATTGGACCTCACCAATGCATCTAGAATGCTTGAGTCAGTCAAGATTGACCTTTGTTTTGTAAAATTTGGATTCATGGCGCCAGATCTGCGAGGGTTTGAAGATACAACAATTTTTTTGCCAGATCTAGAGGTGGGGAAAAAATATAGGAATTTCCAACAAAAACAGATAGTGCCATTCCATCTGGAGTAGCCAAAAACCTAAAGATCGACTGTTGTTTCGTGAAAATATAAGAAAATTTTTTTGAAGGAGAATTTTTTGGAGGCACAATTTTCGAGGTTAAAAATCCATATAGCAGTACAAAATCCATACAATGGTATGAAATCTGTACCGCATATGGATCTGTACTAGCACTATTGATTTTTTGGTTCAAAAAAAATTCATATTGGGTTTAAATTTTTTTTGCATGTTTAAAAAGACATTTTCATGCCTTTGTTCCTTTTGAAAGAATTTTTAAATAAAAAAAAACTTGCTGCACTTAAATTTCATGATATGACAGTAGCATATTCTATAGAATATTCCAAGCTCCAACCCCCAAATCTAGAAACTGGGCACCCATATGTCCAAGGGCCAAAATTTTAAGCCCTCTATTTGGTTTTAGAAGGCTAACTGTGCACCTTTCACAAAATTGGGTATTTCTTAGGCATACAAACTTTTCTTTTCAAAAAAATTATATCACCGAAAAGCTCCAGGGTTCTGAGCCCATTCTAGATTTGGAGGTTATTTTTTCTGAGTTTTTACCAAAAAAAATCTAGTCAGTTGAAGAAAGCTCTTCTATTATGCACTTCTAGGCCAGTAACTTTTGCATATGAACTTCATTTTTCTAAAATGAATAGGCGTCAAAAAGGTGTTCTAATGCTCTTTTCAAATCTGTTGTTTATTTCATCAAAAAATTTACCAGGTACATAGGAAATTTTCTGAAGTGATTTATTTTTTTCAAGCTTTCCCACTTTCAAATTTGTACTGGGGTTTGGTTTTTGTGTTGTGGGGTGTGTTTTTTCCTTTCTTTCTATATATACACATCAAAAAATAGAAACCTCCATCATCAAACACATTTCAAAACCATAAAAATCATGGCGGATCACTCATCAGTTGACCATCTTTCCCCACACAATTATCATGCTTGGAAGGCACTTATGTCAAGACTTCTCATGTCAAAGGAGTTATGGTTCTGTTTGGATGAGAATCAACCTCACTTGACATGTCAATTTGAGATTCTATAGCATAGAAACAAAATGGATGATGCTATGGGTTTGTTATCATTACATGTTATAGAAAATATTTTATTTCACCTAGAGGGGTGCACAAATCCTTGAGCTATGTGGACTAAGTTTAATGATCTTTTTGGCACCATTAATCAGTTCAGGGCACTTCAGATTGAGGAAAAATTGACCACCTTTGTACTTGATTCTTTTCCATCTATTGAAGATTTTTTGATGAAATTCAAATCACTTAGATCATCGTTACAGGGTTGTGGTAAGAACAAAACAGACACCGAGTGTATATACTTGATTCTATCTAAGCTTTGAGGTTCATTTCAGATATTCTCTTCTACATTTTATTCCACCATGGATGCTTTGGGTCCACAATTTATCATGCCTACCATTGAGGTATTCTGCGATTGGTTGACATGTGAGAAGGCCAAGCTAACATAGTTGGATTCTATTCTAGGATCAAAGAACCAAGCATTGGTAGCTCAGACATCTCAGGGGAAGTAGAAGCAGAAACAAAAGCCGAAAACAAATTCAGTAGGTAGTGAGAGTTCCTCCAAGACACCACCGAAGTCTAATTCCAAACCACAATCCAACCCTAAGTAGGGTAAATCTTCTAAGTTTGGCGAGTCTTCCTCCAAGACTACGAATAAATCAAGTGATCCTTGCAGTTTTTGTGGCAAGGAAGGTCATCTAGTTTCTAGGTGTTGGAAGTGATTAGAGGCTTTAGAGGAGGCCATGCAACAACATCATATCACCTCACCTCAGTCACCTTCCCTAAACATAGGGAAAGGTCATGCTCTTTCTATACGAGCATTACTTCAAGATCCACTTGGATTCTAGATTCTGGTGCTTCTCACCATATGACACACACTTGTGAGTCTATCACCGTACTTGCCCATTGTGGTGCTTCACAGATTGTAGATGGTGACTCTACATAGCTTACTATTATGGGTTCTGGTTTTGCTCCATTGGATGGTGGTTGTCTTTAGGATGTACTTGTTGTTCTTGAAATTTTGACAAACCTCCTTTCCGTTTATTATATTTTCCATTCTAGCACTGGTAAGACAATTGAGTTCTCCCCACATGATGTGGTTATTCAAGACCTCCATGATCCTGATTTGGTTGTGGCTACTAGGATTGTTGATTATGCATCCCGCTTATATATATTTGATGGCTTTGAGAGTACAAATGGTTCAGGTTCATCTCTTATAGCACATGTAGACATAATGAGAAGGCTTTGGCATGATCATTTTGGCCATGCCAATTACAGATATCTACAATAGATGAGTACACTGGCACTTGTGATTGGGCTCTCACAAATTTCCTATACTAATGGTGTTTGTCGAGGTTGTGTACTTGGAAAAAATCACTGATATTTTTTTCCTATGGGTAGAGCCACACGTGCTAAGGCACCCTTGGAGTTGGTGCATAGTGACCTCATGTCCTTTCCAACTTCTTCATTTTTAGGGGCTAAATATGTGCTCACATTTATTGATGACTTCTCCAGGTGTACATGAGTGTACTTTCTTAAGTACAAGTTCAGGATCTTTAAGACATTTGTGGAGAAGTAGTCTGGTCTTTCTATCAAGAGGATACAGAGAGATAATGAGGGGGAGTTTTTTAATTAGGCTTTCAGGGATTTCTGCACTGAGCATAGTTTGCAACATCAGTTTACAGTTCCTTACAACCCTCAATATAATGGTGTTGCTGAGAGAAAGAACATGACTTTACAGGAGATGGCCAATTGTATGATACAATCATGGTCTATGGATTCTTCATTTTGGGCTGAGGTAGTCAATTGTGCCACTTATATTCAGAATCAAATGCCTCATAAGGCATTATGACACATGACTTCTAAGGATGCCTCGACCCATGTCAAGCCCGATGTTTCTACATTCTGAGTTTTTGGTAGTGAGGCTTGGGCATGATGCTCAATGGACAGCCATGAAGCGGAAAATCCGACCACTCATCTTTTTTGTCTACTATGAGGATGTTAAGGCCTATAGGTTGTTTGGTCCTGATTCCAGAGAGGTCTTGTTTTAGTGAGATGTCTAGTTTGATGAGTGCTTTCCTCTGATGGATTCTTTATCACCAGCTTCTTCCTCACTACCTACTCCTCCCTCTTCATCTCTTGAGATTGACTATCTCTTGTGGATGATGTAGATGATGATCTACCATCCCCATGACCACCATATACACAACATTTTCCCAAGTGGGCCCGCTTTACTATAGAGGCAGTTGGATCTTTGGTAGGTGATCCTTTAGATTCTTGTCGTACACATGCACATACATCAGGTGCTAGAATTTTGAGTCATGCCATTTCAGATGATCCTCAGAGGTTTTCAGAGGCAATAGGTCACCCTGAGTGGGATGGGGCTATGGAGGAGGATTATTCTTCTTTGATGAAGAATAATACTTGGGATCTTCGTCATCTTCCTAAGGGAAGAAAGTTGGTTTGATGCAAGTGGGTGTACCGTACCAAGTTTTCTACAAATGGTTCGATAGATAAGTACAAAGCATTTCTTGTTGTGAAGGGGTTTTCTCAGGTTGAGGGTATTGATTACTTTGAGACCTTTGCTCTTGTTGCTAAGATGAATTCTATTCTCTTTGTACTATCACTAGGAGCTTCTTAGGGATGGACACTTTTTTAGATGGATCTGAAGAGTGCCTTCTTGCATGGGGACCTACATGAGGAGATCTATATGGAGCAGCCTCAGGGTTTTGTGGAGGACACTTCTTTGGTTTGTAGACTTCGACGTTCATTGTATGGTCCCAAACAAGCCTCTCGGGCTTGGTATGAGAAGATGGACTCTTTTTTTCTTTCCTCTCACTTTACATGTCATCATTCTAATCCCATAGTGTACATTCAACATTAGGAGGGTGATCTTTTGATCATTGTGCTATATGTTGATGATCTCATTCTTACAGGTAGCTCATCCTCTATGATTCAGAGTGTTTAGAGAGCTTTGATGGAGCAATTTGAGATGACAAATCTCAGTCTTTTGCACTATTTTCTTGGTCTACAGTTTATTTAGTCTTTGGATGGGATTTCCATATATTAGCAGAATTATGCTCTTGATATGATCCAAATATTTGGCATGCTTGATTGCAAGCCTGCCCCCACACCATTTCAATAAGGTGTTGTTATGTCTTCCACTTGCTCTACTCCTTCAGTAGACTCTACATTATACAGGCAGTTGGTTGGTTGTTTTTTGTACCTAACACATTCACATCCTGATCTTTCCTTTTTGGTTGGTCTTGTCTCTAGGTTCTCCCATGATCCACATGAGGTACATTCAAGGCATCACATAGTATGGAATCCACTACACATCAGGAGCCCCTCACATTATTGGCTTCATTGAATCAGATTGGGTTGGTGATGTCAATGATCAGAAGTCCACTTCTAGCTTTGTTTTTTCCCTTGGTTTTGTTCCTATCACATGGTCTTGCAAGAAGAAATCTGCTATTGCATTATCATCTATAAAGGCTGAGTACCAAGTAGCGGTGTTAGCTAGTTAGGAGATTTTATGGCTTCAACAATTTGATGACAAAGTTTGGGTTTCCTCCTAATAGTCCCATTGTTCTTTGGTGTGTCAATCAGAGTGCTATACACATTTCCTACAATCCAGTGAAACATCAATGAATAGACCACATTGAGATCCACATGCACTTCATCAGACAGTTGATTCAGGATGGTTCTCTCATCTTGGAGTACATTCCTACTGAGGTGCAAGTTGCAGACATCTTCACAAAACCTTTGGCATCACCACACTATCTTCAGTTGTGATCGATGCTTGGGGTGAGGGAAGTTTCCTTGGGGGGTCTTTGTGAGGACTTCCTTCCTTCATGTTCTTTTAGCATTCTTTTCATCTCTTTTTGGAGGAGAGTTTTTCCCATGAGGTTTTGTCTATTTTTTGTGCTTTACAGAGATTTGGTTGTATTTGGGTAGCTCATTTGGTCTTGTTGTTGGGACCCATCTTTGCTTTCATGCATTTCGTCCTTAGTTTTTTAGTTTCTCCCTAAGTTCATCTTAAGGGGGGGTGTTAGAGTAATAGGTTAATTAATTAATTAATTTAATCATGTTGATTAATTAATTAGGCCACCTTTACTTTATTTTTCACTTAAGCTAAACTTAGGCCCATTAATAATTAATTTATTATTAATTATTAATTACTCGCCTTTAGGGTTTTGATCTCCTTACATAAGTATTGATCTCTTTGTAACTATTCAATTCTTGTTTAATGCATTTTTGCTTCATGACAAGTTGAGCACTATTCTCGTGTTTTTATTATCTCTTCTACATGACAGGTTATTTGCTTGCAGGTGTTCACTGGGTTCTTTGAGGTTGTATTTCTCAACTTCAACAAATATGGCTTGGGAAGCAATTCTCAAGGAGTTACAAGGTTCCCTCAATTCCTTATTGAAAGTATTTTTTACTTTTCCCAGTCCTTTGTCCTTGATGTCAAAGGGGGAGAATATTTTTTATAAAGAAGGGTATGTTAGAGTTTGGTGTTTGGTGTGTTAGTTTTCTTGTACATATGAAAGGGGGAGTTGAGTGCATTATTGTTGCACAATTTATTTTTTGAAGTAAGTCTCCTTTTTGGTACATGTTTCCATCAATGACAAAGGGGGAGATTGTTGGAAGAATGAAGAAGTTCGCCTCTGGTTTTGGTGTCATTGATGCCAACATTGGTTGGTAACTGACTAAGTAAATTGTGTATCTATATTGATTCAATATTTTGACCCAAAAATTCTCCGAGTAAAATATAATTGTATGATTTTTTGATATGTTGCTTAGGAGTGTTAGTTATAGCTATCAACAAGCTTTCAACAAATTCAATTGATTTGGCTAAGATATCTCAATGACAAAAGTTTGGCATTCTTTTGGCCAATAGGTTTAAGAACTACTTATCTTATGAATGTTTAAAGTGTTCCTTATTAGGTCTGAGCCAACCTAATTTTTGTTTGATATGTTTTATTTTGTGCGCGAAAAAGGATTTTTGAATTGGGTCAACAATTCACTTTGAATTGGGTTAACAATTTACTTTGAATTGTGTATGTGCACATCCAATTAGTCCAACCTAATTGATGTATTAAGATGTTGTATATGTGTGTGTGTGTGTGTGTGTGTGTGTGTGTGTGTGTGTGTGTGTGTGTGTGTGTGTGTGTGTGTGTGTGTGTGTGTGTGCATGGAAAATACCAATGGATGAATGAAAAATGGGATGAAAAGTATTGTGAACAGTGATCCAATCTATGTGACAAGTGTTATAGTGCAAAGGTATTGATAGTTATTGTATACTTGCAATTGAAGCAAGGATTTGGTTTTCTAGAGCTTAACCGAAGCTGATCTCAACATTTTGAAGGTGCACTTCTTTAGTTCATCTTTTGGTAGTGAGCCATACTCTTTGTATCTTGGTGGTAAGTCATTTTGTATTCACTTTAGGATGTGAGCCTTTCAAGGAAAGTGTTTCCTGGCAGTGAGCCTTGCAATATCTTGTAACTGGTTATAATATATTGTGAGTTAATCCTCAGTGGTTTTTCCAACTTTGGGTTTTCCACATAAAAATATCGGTGCCAATGTGTTATGAGATGTTAATGATCCCTTTCATGTTTTGGTTTACTATTACAACTAGATATGTGTTAATAAATGGATGGTTAGCAATTAACTATGTTTGCAGAATACTGATTCACCCTCTATCAGTATTCAATGTATTCAGTAGCTTCATGTTCAAAACTTGAGTGATGTGCCCTTCCATAATGAGAAAATGTGGGTTGTTGAAATTTAGCTACATAGAATGATTTTTTTTTTTGCATGCTAGGTTTGTGCAAAGTGTCCATTGATCTGGTACTTATTTCTCCCCCCGAAAAAAATTTGTGTAACATAATGAAAGGCACCTTAAAAAATTATAACAAATCCTAGTTAAAGTAAAACTTGTATTTCAAATTTAGCCCACACGGGTAGTGGAGTTGGCTTGGGCTATGGGTTTTCTCCCATAGGTTTTAGGTTTGATCCCCATTCTTGGGCTTTACTAGTGAACTAGCTTGTGGGATGTCGTGCCTAGCCACAGGGGAATAGTACCGCCTTAGCTCGCCCCTTGGAAATTTGTGGGGATACCCTTATAGCAACAAAAAAACTTGTATTTCAATTTCTTTATATATGATTGAGAAAAAAATTCTCAAAAGTAATTTTCAGTTGGAAAAAATAGTGGTTTTTGAGTTATTTCATGATGTACATTCCAAGCTAATTGGTGGAGAGAAAGGGGGAGTTCTAGGTGGGAAATACATAAAAATAACCAATTAGGTTGTTGCATGTTTAGGATTTTAGAACTGTATGTGGGTTGAAAATTTCCATAACACCCACTCTATTCTAACTTGCAATTTTATAAAATAATTGGATTTAATTAAAAACAATTATAACTTAGATAGTAGGTTTTGAACACCCATAATACTGAGAGGAGGGTGAATTAGTATTCCTTTAAACTAATTAAAGATAAGCCATCCAATTATTAGAATAAATATAATTGCAATAAGAAATGAAAGCATGAAGACATCCACAAAATCACGACACATGAACACTAGTATTTTTACATGGAAAACCTAAAAAGGGAAAAACCATGGTGAGGGTTAGCTCACAATATATTATATCCTTATATAGTAAATTACAGAAATGATCACTACCAGGTGGACTCACTGTCCAAGTGAACTCACTGCCCACAAAAATTAAGATAGATAGAAAGAAGGGGTTGTTGGTTCTCAATTCTGATCATATGGTTTGTCCTTGATGTCAAAATCCCTTTCAGTTGATTCCACTTGTTGACAATTTCAGGTTGGTTTCTCATGCTTTATCTTGATATACTTTTGTCTAATGGTATTGGTTGTTTCTCTTTCGGGCTTACACTTATTGGTGTGAGAATGGCAGGGTCTCCCCGATCCATTTTGAAATGTTTGTGTTTCCTTTTGGCAAGACATTTTTGATGTCATAACGATTTGATTTTACATACAGGCAACTTTCGGCGTGACATTGATCGTGGTCTTAGCGATAGAAGAAAAGTCTATCAGCATGAGGTTTGTTCACCGCTGAGAGGTCTTACTGAATGAGTCAGGTCTTGCCGACTAATACATGAGGTGGTGCATCGGCATAAGTAAACCCTATTGACATGTTGTTTCATCGAGCGCTTTGTGTCTTGGCGACTGGCACAAGAAAGTTCATATCGGCAAGACTTATTTTATGTCACAGCGATCAAAATCCATCTCCAGGCATCTATCGACATGACATTCTCTTTTGTTTTGGCGACAGAAAGAGTTCTCTATCGGCATATGTTATATTGTCGGGATGAGGTCTTATCGATTTCATTATGTCTCCCCGAACCGCTTTAGAATGGGCATATCGGCAAAGGAAATCATCTTCGGTGTAATGTTTCATCGAATATGTCATGTCCTACTGACCCGCATTTGGATAAGCATATCGGCATGAGTTTTGCCATCAGGCTGAGGTCTTAGCGATTCATATTGTCTCTCCGACCGTGTAAGGAAAGATCTCATTGGTGAGAGTTATAGCTTCAATGAAATGTCATGGCGATCTCATGGTGTCTTATCGACTTGGCACAAAAGGCTTATCGGTAAGAGTTAAAGGTTTTCAGTATGAGGTCTCGGTGAGTGACCTCGGTCTTGCCGATGGAAAACAAAAGGCTCCTTGTCGGCATAAAAAAATGATTTGTCTCCCTGACTAGTGCATGTGGAAGTCTATTGGCAAAAGTTGTGGCATCGTTATATGGTCTTGGCGAATTCAATTTGTTACACCGACTGAAAACATAAAGGTAGTCTCTTCGGTAAGAACTAGGGTTTTCGGTGAGAGGTCTCTACAAGTGACCTCCGGTCTCGCCGATGGAACATAAAAGAACTTTGTCAGCAAAGGATCTATCATGTCTCAGCGACTCCGAGTGAATGAAGTTTTTCGGTATGACTCAAGCTTTCATCAAGAGGTCTCCCAAATATTGGTATGTTATAGTGACCCTCATAAGATAGAAGGGTGCATCGGCAAGAGAACCTTTATGTTACAATGGACAAGCCCATCGGTGAAACTCAATGTTGGCTGTATAATGTCTCCCCGATAGTATAATGTCACAGCGACACACAAGTGGTTGAAGACTTTCAGAAAGACATGGTGTGCTCTACAGGAGGTCTCCCTGATATCATAATGTTATAGTGATGCACATAAGGAAAAAGGTTTCTGTTGGTGTGAGAAATTTAATGTCTTGGCGATCTATTGTGAGCTCGGGATGTTTCGAAAAAACAAGGGGCAGTCTATATAGTGTCTCCCTGACTATGTATTGTCTTGGTGACTTGGAAATGACAAAAGTCTTCGGCATAGGTATTGAATTGTCATGGCGACAATGTGTATCAAGTGACTCTCAGAAAAACATTATGAAGTCTAAAAGAGGTCTCTCTAATATCGTTTAGTCACAGCGATAGTGAATGAAACTAAAGGAGATCTCGGTGAGAGACTTGCTGATGTCTCAGCGAATGAATAATACTCTAAGGAAGCCTATCGATGAGACATGATGTATTCTCTATGTGTTCTTCCTGACTCTGATGGGTTATGGTGAAAGCATTAACTAGGAGGAATGTTTGGCGGTGCAATTTCCTTTGGCAAAACTATCTGGTTGTCTCAGCGAATAGTTAACGAAGACTCAAAACATAGTGGTCGTCATCATGGATTGACATCAAATCTCAGAATGGTTACATAACAGAATATTCATTGAGTTTCTTTCTGAGCTGTTGCGTTTCTGATTTAATGGATTTTTCTAAGTATAGTTGCATGCAGACATCTTTGGCTGGTATCGAATCTATGGCAATATATTCTCTGAGATTTTAGAGGTTATGATTTTCTGTTAGTGGGCAGCCATGGCTTTGATGAAAATCTTTCAGTTACAATTTGAAATCTCCTGAATCAGTGAAAAAGTTAAAGCTCTATGGATAGGCATTACTCTGATTTTTACCATCATCTACAGTTCATTATGAATCAGCTTCAGATTCTAATAATAGCAAGAGAGTTTCAGAATCTTGTGAAAAATGCTTGTTGAAGATTTCTTGATAATTGACATACTTGAAATGTATATATAAACCTATGTTGAAAATAGTGAAGGTTGGTGATTGTAACTCTGGTTGTAATCCTTAGGGTATTCTGTAGATGAGAAAACAGAGAAATATGTGCTTAACTAAAAACAGAGAGATCCTATGATATTATGAGTGTAATTCTAAAATCTAAGTAAGGGGTTGGTGCTCCTTGAGATTGGTGTCTCTAAATGAGGGGTTGGTGCTCCTTGAGTTGGTGCTTAGAAATTAGCCTATAAGGCATTGTTAATAGTGGTTTTGAAGATTAAGCCAGTAAGGAAGTTTCAGAGTGGTTTTTATACCCCAGGAGGGTTTTCCACTCAGCAAAATCTTTTGTCTCTTTGTTCTTCTGTGTGCTCTCTTCTTTACAGTGTTGTTTCTGTTCAATAATTATTACTTTTCTCAATTTTGTTTATGAATGATTACATTCAACTGATGAATGCTTTAATTAGAGTAATATTGAGATCAAATCTGAGCTATGTTTTTGAATTTTTGAAAATTGGTCAAATCTATTATAACACTGATTCACCCCCCTCTCAGTGTCATTTTAACTCCAACAGGGGTGGCTACATAGCCTATTTGAACTGATACAATAGCATCTATCATATGATTGATTATAGTTCCAATAAAGTGAAAAATTATCTTCACATAGATCTAAATCAATGCTCTGCTCTGCTAACAATCTTCTCAACTCTGATTATATTCACATCACACACATGTAGGTGAAGCACCATACATATCATATTTCTATCAATACTCTCATACAACCTACTATCTCTAATCATTCCTCATCATTATAACCATTCACCACACTCATACTCCAAAAATATTGAAGTTAATCTCCTATATATATCCATATCAAGAGTAACTTCAATTAGGTCGGCCTAATTAGAAGTAACACACAAAATTGAACATGTCATCCTCAAAACATTATATCAAGATCTAGCACCATAATTAAAAATTCAATTGTCCTTACCATACATTGAGATAGACATAATTTAGATCCCACATAAGATAAAATTACTTGCTTGTTCTCCACAAAACATCAAACATGTTAGGTCGGCCCAAAAAATAAGACCTAAACACAAAACCTTCATATGTACATAACACTCACTATACATGTGAATTCAAAACTTGATCTTATTTTGAACTCCCATTAAGCCAACTTCTAATATCTTATCCTCATCATCACAAAACAAAATAATTATCCATGAAGAAATGTGAAATCTCCCACATTGATAAAATTTATAAGGAATGAATGCAAAATACAGGGCTGAACTCTGTCATTCATATCTTTCTGTATACTTCACAAAATGTTACCAAATATTGAAGGTAGATGCATCTGATGATCTCAAAATTGTAGTTAGAATCACATAGTAATATCTCCATTTGCAATGGAGTGTGGACCCAAAAATTAACACATTGAACCAAAATACTGTCAGAAGGAACACTTAGCCGAATTCTTGTACAACCATGTTTTTTAGATCAACTTGTTCTATCCAAATGTCTTTAAAAATGCTTGCAATCCATGCTAGAATGATCATAACAATGTTGAAATCAATGACAATAATGGATCATACAATATATGCACCTCATGCTCATTTTTCCAAACAACATCAACAATGACAAACTTCCAACAATCTTTCAACAATCTCCCCCATTGTCATCGATGGCAACATGCATATCAAAAAAAAATTGAAAAAATTGTCTCTCCCCTTTACACATATCTCTCCCCAAAATTATTTCTCAACATTTCTTTAATTTTTTTCAAGTATCTTTCCCCAAATCTCCAAATTTTTTGATCTCAAGTATCTTTCCCGAAGTTTTTTCCAAGTATCTCCCCCTGGCATCAATAGCAAAGGGTGTATTGGTGAAAAACACTTTATACTCTATATATATATATATATATATATATGTGAGAAAAGTAACTAGAAGAGTGTGTTGAATCCACCTCAAGGAGTTAACTAAAACTTCTATACCTTCCACATACAAGCAAATAAATCTAAAATTTGAAAATACATACTTCACCAAGTCCCTTAGCTTCTTGAATTGTTTGACTATTTCTTCCTTTTGGATTTGCAAGGTAAAGTATTCTTCAAGTAAGGTCACTAGAGTAGTCCAGGTGTGATTGTCTCTATCTTGTATTGGGTCATAAGTATTTGAAGATTAACTTTTTTTTTCACAATTGTATTCATAACATCTTTTATGCTTTGTGTAACATATGACCACTTCATGCAATAGAGAAGTATATTCCTTGCTTTCTCTTCATAGGTATGAACATCCATCAAACTCTCTTCCTTTTTTTTGTGTGTAGATGCACACTTTTTGTGATATCTAGTAACTTCTTTTTTTGGAATCCATGGTTCAATTTCTATTTCAACTTGTTCTCTTAGTTCATAGACATATCCCTTGAAGTTATTCATTATCTCTTGTCTTGTCTTCATAGCTTCATAGATCTCATGCTCATGTTGAGCATCATCTATATCTTGTTCAATTTCTTTTTTCCTAATGGATTTCTATTTAAATCTCCTTGTGGTTTTCTTGTCTTCTGCCCTAATAGCATGGACTACTGGAGGACCACCTATGGATCTCCTCTTCTCACTAGATGTAATAGCTGATCTCCTAGAGCTACCAGAGGATTCTTATACACTCATGTTACCTCTATCTCTTTCTATAGCTTCCCTATCCATGTTTAATGAAATGGTAAACTCTTTGGTACATGATTATGCCTGATCATCAATCTGTTTCATTATTTGCAATTTCTTGAATTTATGTGAAACTTCCATTTTATTCTCTCTAAAGTTTCCAAATCTTTGTTTGGTAGGATTCTTAGGATTGTTCAACAACACTTCAACATAACTATTAGCTTCATATTTTGTCACTTCATATCCAAGCTTTTGGACCCAAATAGTTTTAGGTTCAACTACTTCCATTATGCAATAGTTAGTAGAAACCAAAAATGTAATGCCATTCATGTATTTCCTTACCACATCTCTCAGAATTATCTATCTCATATTCATCCTTCCTTGAAATATTGCATCAAATGTTATAAAGGCATCACCTTGATCATCCATATCTCCCAAATTTCTCCTGTAGTATCTTATTTGATGATTTGACCAAATAACCTTTCCAAATATTGAAACTTTCTTCATAAAGTAGAAAACCAAACATATTATCAATGTACCATACTTGAATATATTCTTTTTCTTCTTGATTTCTTTCAAGTTCTCCATCACTTATTGCTAGAGACACTCACAAAGGTCATATTCACCATTATTCTCAATCATATCCATGGCCACATGAATTGCGATGGAAGAGACTAAATTGTCTTTATAAATCATGTTTCCAATCACCATAGTTGTATATTGAATTGCTATATTTCTAATAGGATTCATTGTAGTACCCATTTGCAACATTATGTCCTTGTTCTTGGTGGATTTTTGGATTGGAATTGGTGTGGTGGATCATAATCCAGTTATTTCTCTAATAAATTCTTTGGTAATCATGCGGGGACCATCAATCCAAATGAACTGATCATGTATTCTGCTCAATGTTATTCTAATACACTTCTCTTCATTGCTAAAGTCTAGAAACTAGTGCCACACATTTGATTTCTTCTCTGTCAAGATATTGTATTCCTATTTCAAAGTGTAATCTTCTTTGAACAACTCATCTACCCATGGAATTATTTTTTGTAGGCATGCTCTTCCATATTTCCATGAATATAAGACCTAATATCTTTAGTAGGCACAACCCCAAGAGGTATATGCAAAAATGCACCTAGGGGATCAAATTATAAAGCTTTGGTAGAATATCTCTTAAATTTGGGTTGCAGTCTTTGAGAAATATCTACAATTTTTGGTGTGGCCATTGCATTGAACTTTCCTTCTACTAATAATTCCAAAAAATTAGAATGTGCAAGTTTTGTTAAATACCTTTTTCTCTTGCTCAATGAAGTAGTGTTTTTAGAATTCTACAACTTAGAGATGCTTTGGACCCTTCAAACTCACTTCTTGCTTCTCTCCTCTTCTTTGAGTACTTTCAATGAGATATTTTTCTAGTCAAGCATGCTTTTAACTCTCTGATTTGACCCATTTTAGCAATAAATGCTTCAAACAAAAATTTGATAACCCTAAATTCTGTATGCACAGTTAACTTTCTAAGCTCCACAAATAGAAGCATTAGTGTATTTCATTACTCAATTTTCTTCCTTAGATTAAGCACTTCTTTCTTGATCACATATCTTCATGTTATATCTCAAGTACCTCTTTTTTGGCAGGGTTTCATAAGATATTCATTAAAGCTCCCCCTAAGCCATAGCTTTGGGCTTAGTTAGTGGAAGAAACATCTGCACCAGAGATTGGTATAGGTTCTTCCTTATACTTAGTTTCTTCTTTCTTTCTCCATATCTTTTCCATTTCCTTCTTCACTTCATCTAGATCAACCTTTTTGAATGGTTTATTCTTCTTTAGTAGATTCACCTTTCTTTTTCAAAATTTAGCAATATGTCTAGGCCTTCTACAATTATTGCATATGATATTCCTTTGAGCATTATTCCTTTCATTCATTCTAGATCTAGATTGGTTAGCCTTGTGTCCAAATCCATAACATGTATAGTAGTAACCTTTCAAGGATTGAATTATTCTACCATTGTTAAATGCATTCATTATTTGAATTTTGCATTCACTTGCTCTATGTCAAAATTTCTTGCATGTAAAGCATTAACTAGTAAAAGATGAAACATTTTGATTCATTTTTATTTTGAATTCCTTTTCTTAATGTCCAAATTTATTGCAAAGATAACAAATACCATTGAAATATGAGTACCTTTGAGCATTTGGTTGTCTAATAGGAGGTATTCTATCATTGTTTCCTTGATTTTGGGGCATATGCCATTTTTCTTCTTGTCTTCAGTCTTGTTTGCATTCTCATTTTCTTTTGATCTTTCTCCTTTTTCAATTCCCAAACTACCTTTTTATTTAGATGATTTCTTTCCTACAATTAACTCATCAAGAATTGTAGAGCTTGTCTTAAATTTTTCTTCAAAACTTCTTTCCTTCTCCAAATCTGATCTTAGATTTATCATTTCTTGTTCAAGCCTTATGAATTCACTATATTTTCTTTCCACCATTGCAATTAGACATTCCTCAATATTTTTATTTTCCTCCACTTGCACCTTCAATCTAGTGATATTCTTATTTTATTATTTCAATTGTTCATTAACTTCCATATGTCTTTCTCTAAACTTCTTGATCTTCTCTCTCAATTTTTTGATGCATTCATTTGCCTCATTAAGATTTTCCTTGAAATTTATGTTTTCAACTTCAATTTTGTCAAGTTCTTCAAGAGAAATTTTGATTTCTCCATCTTTGTCTAACATGTAACCTTCTTCTGTGTAATCAATAGCATGAATCTCTTTCAAAGGAATAGGATACTTTCTATCAATCATGTGTTCAAACTCCAATATCTTCCCAAAGTATTCAAGCTCCTTCCAGAGATCCAAGCTATAATACCAATTGTTGAACACCAATAACAATTAGAGGGGGGGTGAATCAGTATTCCCTTAAACCAATTAAACGTAAGCCATACAATTATCAGAATAAATATAACTACAATGATGAAAGAAATCTTGAAGACATCTACAAAATCACATGTCACATGAACACCATTATTTTTACATGGAAAACCCACAAAGAGAAAAACCATGGTGAGGGTTAGCTCACAATATATTATATCTAGATATAGTATATTCCAGAAAGGATCACTACCAGCTGGACTCATTGTCCAAGTGAACTCACTACCCACATAAAGTAAGATAGATAGAAAGAAGGGGTGACTACACATCCTGTTTTAACTAATATAATAACATCTATCGTATGTTGGATTATAGTTCCAATGAAGTATAAATTATCTTCACACATATTTGAATCAATCCTCTACTCTACTCACAATCTTCTCAACTCTGATTATATTCACATCACATACGTATGTAGGTGAACTACCATACATAACATATGTCTCTCAATACTTGCATACAACCTTATCTATCTAGTCCTTCCTCATCATCATAACCATTCACTACACTCATACTCTAAAAAAACTAAATTTAATATCCTATATATATCCATATCAATTGTAACTTCAATTATGTTGGCCTAACTAGAAGTAACACACAAAATTGAACATGTCATCCTCAAAAAGTTATATCCTCATCTCACGGCTTAATTCAAAATTCAATTATCCTTAGGATACGTTAGGAAATACCTAATATAGATCCCACATAAGATAAATTTACTTGCTTTTTCTCCAAAAAACATCAAACATGTTAGGTCAGCCCAAAAATAAGACCTAAACACAAAGCCTTCATATGTACATACAATTCGCCATACATGTAACTTCAAAACTTGATCTTCCTTTGAATTCTGATTTGGCCAACATCTAATAGCTTATCCTCATTATCATAGAACAAAATAATTATCCTCAAAGAAATGCAGAATCTCCCACATTGATACAATGTATAAGGAATCACTAAAAAATATAGGGTTGAACTCTACCATTCATATATTTTAGAGTACCTCACAAAAGATCTTGAATGTAGATGCATCTGATGATCTCAAAACTATAGTTAGAAGCATAGAGTAATATTTCCATTTTTGATGGAGTGTAGACCCAAAAAATGATGCACTGAACCACAATACTATCAAAAGGAACATTTAGCCAAATTCCTATATAACCATGTTTTTCAGATCAACTTGTTTTATCCAAATATCTTCAAGAATGCTTCAATTCCATGCTAGAATGATCATAACAGTGTTGAAATCAATGAAAACATTGGATCATACAATATATTCACCTCATGCTCATGTTTCCAAACAACATCAACAATGACAAACTTCTAATAGTCTTCCAACAGTAGGAATGAAATGTAAGGAACCTTCAAAATTTATAACCACTATTACTCAGAGTAAAATTATGTTTGAATCTCTTCCTATGATTTTAAAATTAAATGCACAAAATAATTATAGGTTAGAAAACATAATGTGGGTTGTTTGTTATTTCATTCTGATATGGTAGGGTTGGATGAGACACTCACTGTCCCATGCTCTGGGTCTCACCTTGGAAAACCCTTCGGTGTCACTCTCCATCTTCTTAACCTATAGGCCCTAGTGCTTACTAGGGAACCCCCTGCTCTCCGACAACCCTAATATCATCTGCATTCCTCCTAACCAGTTTCAACCCGCGCCTTAAGCCACTATCTCACCCTCTTGCCCTACTCTTTCCCTAAAGGCCACTTTAACCTCCAAGCTTTTTACCAACTTGTTGCAGGCGTGTTGACTTCCATAGGACTGTAAATCTATCCATCTAGGGTTCCCGTCATCCATCATACTCCATTTCTCATCGCTTTCACCAAAGCCCTATTCTGGGGTTTAAGAAGGGCTAGTAGCTCTTGAGCCCCAATTAGGCTTCCTAACCCAAGAAAGTAGGATTAAACTCCCAAAATTCCTAAAGAACATCACAAAATCCCTCTGAGACCCTAGTTCATTTTCCAACCTCTCAAGGATTTTTGATGTTATAGGCCTTCACAGGCCGTACATAGGCATAACCCTCTTTTTGTGTGTTTTAGGGCTTTTTAGGCCATTTCTTTGACTGCATAAAGGATCTATTTGTTTTACCCACCAAATGGATTGGTGAAGACTCTGCCTCCATGCCAAACCTTTGCAAGGACTCCTGCATCCACCACACACCTTGGGTTGCTAAGGGATTGACACCCTTGCAACGTTAGGGCTTGGTTTTCACTGTTCTTTCCTAGCCGGGCACTGTTAGCTCGCCTAGGGAAAGATCTTCACCATGCTTCCTTGACACCTACTGACTTCTAAACCTAAAATATGTACAGGCATGGAGCTTAGCCTCATTCCCCCACAGACAATACACCAGGTACAGTGGAAAAGAGAGGTCTAAGACTCCATGATTAACAGCTAACCGGTCTGATCAGCAATGAAAGAAACAAAACTAACAAAGAACAAGGCTAGAATTCGATAAGAGAAACCAACTATTGACTACAAAAAACTTGGAAAACAAATACCACACGTGCCACACACTGTTCAGTGCCTGGAACCCTCCATTAACACACAAATAAGCACTAAAAACCAGAAAATTTCAAGAAACTCATTGCTTTTTCATATGACTTAAACCTCCGTTACAAAGTTTTTCTGCAACCAACCCAACCTCCATTCCAGGCTGAGGGCCACCTTTTAAAGGTTCCCAAAGTAGTTACACTCACTTGGTCGGACCTTCTAAAGATCAAATAGCAAAAGTTGAAAAACCTGTTGTGTTTTCCAACTTTTCCCAAATGTTGGAAACCTAAGCCAAATGAGCAACTACACTCATCTAACTTTCACCTATTACAATGATCACAAAAGACGCATTTTTCTCAGAAACAACTAACCAATGGTCAACATGACCTTGAAGTATCAAGACATAAAATTTCTTCCTAGGCTTCCAAAATTGCCTAGTGTTTCCCAATGTTGCCTTGGTGCTCCTACACCATTCTCCCCCTCTCAGCCCAAACACTAAGGAATGGAAGGAGAGACCAATGATAGGTCAATGCCAAACTTCTTGAACTAATCTTCTTGTACCCATGTAGCTTCTGATTCATGCTTGTTCTTCCACTTCATAAGGTGCTCCATGTACATCTTGTGTCTTGTAGCCTTCTTCATTCGTGACTCCAAGATCTGCTCTGCCTGAGGTTTTTCTTGACTAGGTAAGGATACATTGTTGATGTCCTTGAAGATCTCCTAACTATTTTGATCCACATCACTGACTGACCCCTTATACTTGATCAAATTAGCTACATTGAACACTGGTGAGACTCCTAGATCAGTAGGTAACTCCACCTTGTATGCATTTTTCCCATACTTGGCCAATACCTTGCATGGACCCACTCTCTTCATCTGCAGCTTGGTTGACATTCCCTTCTGCAACCTTGACTTGTTAAGGTGGACCATAACATAGTCCCCTACTGCAAATTGTACATCTTTCTTGATAAATCTGCCTTCTCCTTCAACTTTTGTGTAGTCTCAGTGACTGTCTTCTTCACCTGCTCCTGAATCTCTTTCATGGTTTGACTAAAGTCTTCTGCATGTCCACTTCTATGGTCCATAGCTCCAAGATCTCCGAAGCCACATATGCCTCCTGGGTGCATCCCATACACAACTTCAAAGGACTCTTCCCCGTGGTCTAGTTCACACCGTCATTGTATGCATACCAGCTTGTGAGATAACCATATCCCATGTCTCGCCCATGGTTCTTAGTTAGGCAACCCAGCGTTACTTCCTAGCACCCCTGCTAACTCACCTCTCGCTTGACCATTATTGGTTTGAGAATGGTGTTGATTCAAAAGATAGATTTGTACCCAATCTACTCCATAGAGTCTTCCAAAAGTGACTCATGAACTTCACATCCTTGTCTCAAACAATGCTCAAAGGCAAGCCATGGAACCTTACAACCTCCTTGAAGAAAAGATGAGCTATGTAGCTAGCATCATGAGTAGTTTTGCAAGGAATGAAATGACTCATCTTGCTAAATCTGTCTACTACTACATAAACACTGTCAAAACCAATCTTGGTCTTAGGAAGGCCTACCACAAAATCCATGCTCACACACTCCCATGGTCTATTAGAAATGGGTAGGGGTTGGTATAAACCAGCATTACTAGCTCCTCCCTTAGCTTTCATACACACAACACATTGTTCCACATACTTTCTAACATCTCTTGCCAACTTAGGCCAGTAATAGAATCTTTTCACTAGTTCCAAAGTCTTATTGATGCCAAAATGTCCACTAAGACTGCCATTATGCTTTTCCTAAATCAGATTTTCCCTCATTGACCCTCTTGGAACACATAACTGATTTCCCTTAAACAATAACCCACTGTGCAAAGTATACTTAGAGTATTGGCTATGGAAATGGTTTTCAAAGTTAGAACATACCTTATAGACCTTTGAAAAGTCTTCATCTTCCCCATAGAAATCCTTGAGACTCTCTATGCTAATGCTCTTGATCTCAGATTCCCAAAGGTCAACAATCTCCGCTTCAATGCATCCGCCACTTTGTTTATTGTCCCTTCTTGTGTTTGATGGTGAAAGTGCAGCTTTGATGTATTTTGTCCATTTCAAATTCTATTACCTCAACTTCTCTTAGTGTTGATAAAACTGAGTGCTTGATTGTCGGTAAAGACTACAAACTCCTTGGGTATAAGATAATGCCTCCATTTCCTAAGTGAATGAACCAAAGCATAAAGTTCTAAGTCATAGGTTGAATATTTCTTCTTTGCTTCATTGAGCTTCTCACTAAAGAAGGCTATAGGCCTGCCTTCTTGACTTAGCACTCCTCCTACTGCCACTCCACTTGCATCACATTCAATAGTGAACAATTTGTCAAAACTAGGTAATAAGAGAATAGGTTGAGTTGCCACCTCTTGTTTTAGTTTCTCAAACCCTTTCTCAGCTTCTTGAGTCCACACAAACTTAGCTTTTAAACCACCCTTGATTGTCTCTAGAATTGGTGCACATATGCCACTAAAGTTATGAATTTCCTATAAAATTGAGCCAATCCATGAAAACTTCTTATCTCGTCTCCTCGCGGGTCAGTGTAGGCTAGTTCAGATGGCTTCCCACCTTGCTTGGATTCATCTTCAATGATCTCTTTTGGACACTACAAAACTCAAATAGACTAGCTCTTGCTTAAAGAACTCACACTTCTCCAAATTGATTGCCAATTTCTCCTCTTGCAACCTTCTAAGAACAAACTCTACATGTTTCAAATGCTCTTCTGCTATCTTGCTATATATGAGGATGTCATCAAGGTATACCACCACAAATATCCTTGTAAAGTCCTTGAGTACTTCATTCATGAGCCTCATGAATGTGCTAGGGGCATTAGAGAGGCCAAATGGCATAACTCTCCACTCATATAACCCATCATTTGTCTTAAAAGCTGTCTTCCACTCATCTCTATCCTTAATTCTGATCTGATGGTATCCACTCTTGAGATCCAACTTAGTGAAGTACTGAGCTCCTCCAAGACAATCCATCAAGTCTTCAATTCTAGGAATAGGGAACCTATACCTAATTGTGATTCTATTTATTGCTCTAGAATCAGTGCATAACATCCACTTACCTCCCTTCTTGGTTGCTAAAACCACTGGTACTGCACATGGGCTAATGCTCTTTTGAATCAATCCTTGATCCAACAATTCTTGCACTTGCCTATTGCTTCTAGGTTCTGATCCGGGTGTAAGCTTGTATGTTGCTTTGTTTAGCAATGAAGCTCTAGGTATGAAGTCAATCGATGACTAATGGCTCTCTTTGAGCAAGTAAAGTTGCAGGTACCATCACTAACTATGCTCTTGTACCTTTCAAGTAACTTCTAGACTACTTCCGGTAGGACTATCTTTTCAGCCTTATCTTCCTCTTTAGGTTGTAACACAACCACATATCCTTCACTCCCTTGATGTAGGTTGTTAAGGAACCCTTTGCCACTGCTCAACATGATGTTTGGTGTCTTTGACTATCCTTCTTCTTCTTCTGACAGTGACTGCAACTTAAAAGTCTTCCCATCCTTCTTGAATGAGATGGTGTTCTCTTTCCCATCATATATGACACTTCTGTCATACTTCCATGGTCTTCCCAATAGTAGATGGCATGCATCCATGGGTAACACATCACAAACTAACTTGTCTTTATATCCTCCAATGGAAAACTCCATCGTTACTTGCTCATTTACTAAAACACTTTGTCCCTTGTTTAGCCATGTGACTTTGTAGGGGTTAGTATGGGGTACCTTCTCCAATTTCAGTTTCATTATTGCCTCCTCTAAGATGATATTGTCTGTTGAACCTGAGTCTACTATGACCTTGCACACTTTTCCAAGTATCTTGCACCTTACTCTAAATAGAGCTCTCCTTTGTTTTGGTTCTTCCTTGACCGGTTGTCTGATCAAAACTCTACTGAACATCAGATTCTCTCCTACCTCAAATTCAATATGACTGACCTCAAATGACTTAGAACTCATGGTGTCCTCTTTTGCATAAGCCACTCTCTTCTCACTGCTTGATGAAGATGATTTCTCCTCGCATCTATAAGCCGGTGTCCTGTCACAATGGTAGCACTTCATGTTTACAAAGTATGAATTGCTCTTGTCTACTCCTCTTCCTTTGTTTGAACCTCCTTGAGGTCCTCTACCTCTGTTATATCCTCCTCTAGAAGATGTTTCTCCTCCATGCTATGTGAGTTTAGACTCTCCTTGGTTTCTTTGGTCATTGCCTCTACCTTGGTAGCCACCTCGCTGCCCTCTTTGATCTCTTTGATCTCTGCCTTTACCTCTACCCTTAGAAGCCTGGTCTTGCTTCCTCTTGTTCGTTTCCTCAATCTTGACAGCCAACTAGTAACACTAATGTACTGTCTTAGGACTTAGTAGAGCCATCTCCTCTTGTATGTTCCATTTCAAGCCATTAAGATACCTAGCCACCTTAAGACTTTCATCTTCAGAAACATTAGACCTCATACAAAGTTTTTGGAACTCCTCTATGTAGGTATTCACATCTTGGTTTTTTTTCCTTAATCTTTGCCTCTTCTTGTGTAACTGAATTCATAGTCATCTAGCATGTATGCTTCTTTATCTTGCAGCCATTCCTTCATTGTTTACCCTCTTTTTCCTCTTTGTCCACGAACTTCCACCATGTCAAGGGAGAACCTATTAGTCTTGATTTGGCCACCTTTACCTTTTGTGCCTCAGTGACTCCATCACATTCAAAATGGTTTTCCATACCTTCTATCCAGTCCATGACTAGATCAGTTTCCATTTTTCCACTAAATAGTGGTATGCCTTCAAGCGCTTTCCCACTCAAAGCCTTCAATGCCTTCAAGAAAGGATCTTCATTCAAAATAAGGTCAAGTTCAGGGGTCTTGTCTTCCTCTACAACCTCTTCTTCCTTTTGTCCTTTCTTCAAATTGCACTCCTCACTGTTTGTCTCAAGATGGCTTATTCTTTCCCTCAACCATTTATTGTCTTCCTGCTGCTCTTCAACCATCTTGGCCAGTTCTGCATTTGTCACCATGATGGAAGAATCACTTGACTCAACCTTAGACATGCAAGATTCTTCCCAAATCTTTTACCTGCTCTGATACCAATCTGATAGGGTAGGGTTGGATGAGACACTCACTATCCCATGCTCTGGGTCTCACCTTGGCAAACCATTTGGTGTCACTCTCCACCTTCTTAACCTATAGGCCCTAGTGCTTACTAGGCACCCCTGGTTCTCCTGGCTAGCCCTACTATCATCTGCATTCTCCTAACCAAGCCAATCTTGGTGCCTTGCCACTATCTCACCCTTGGCCCTTACTCTTCCCTAAAGGCCATTTAACCTCCAAGCTTTACCAACTTGTTGTAGGGGTGTGTGTTGACTTCCATAGCTTCAAATATATCCACCTAGGGTTCCTAGTCATCCATAATACTCCATTTCTCCATCGCTTTCACCAAACCCTATTCTAGGGTTTTAAAAGGGCTAGTAGCCCTTGAGCCCCAATTAGGCCTCCTAACCCAAGAAAGTAGGCTTAATCTCCCAAATTCCCTGAAGAACATCACAAACTCCCTTCTCATACTCTAGCTCATTTTCTAACCTCTCAAGGATTTTAGAGGTTATAGGCCTTCATAGGTCGTACATAGGCATAATCCTTACTTTGCTAGATTTACGACTTTTTAGGCCATTTCTTGACCAAGCAGTGATCTGTTTGCTTCTTTTACCCACCAAATGGACTGGTGAAGACTCCACCTCCCTGTCAAACCTTTGCAAGGACTCCTGCATCCACCACACACCCTGGGTTGCTAAGGGATTGATACCCCTGCAACATTAGGGCTTGGTTTCCACTGTTCTTTCCTAGCCGGGCACAGTCAGCTCGCCTAGGGAAAGATCTTCACCATGCTTCCTTGACACCTACTGACTTCTAAACTTAAAATCTGTATAGGCATGGAGCTTAGCCTCATTCCCCCATAGACTATACACCAGGTACAGTGGAAAAGAGAGGTCTAAGACTCCATGATTAACAGCTAACTGGTCTGATCAGTAATGAAAGAAACAAAACTAACAAAGAACAAAGCTAGAAAATGATAAGAAAAACTAACTGCAGAGCACACAAAGCTTGCAAAGTAGTTACCACACATGCCACACACTTCTTAGTGCCTGGAACACTCCATTAACACACAAATAAACACTAAAAACCAGATAATTTCAAGAAACTCATTGCTTTTCCATATGATCAGTAAACTTCCAAAAGTTACAAAGTTTTTCCAACCAACCAACCCCCATTCCAGGTAGAGGACCACCTTTTAAAGGTTCCCAAAGTAGTTACACTCCCTTGGTTGGACCTTCTAATGATCAAATAGCAAAAGTTGCAAAACCCGTTGTGTTTTCCAACTTTTCCCAAATGTTGGCAACCTAAGCCAAATGAGCAACTACACTCCTCTAATCCTTTCACCTCCTATTACACTGATCACAATAGATCAAGATTTATTAAAAAACAACTAACTAAATGGTCAGCATGACCTTGAAGTATCAAGACACAAAATTTCTTCCTAGGCTTTCAAAATTGCCTAGTGTTTCCCAATGTTGCATTGGTACTCCTGCACCACATTCCACGTGTTCAAAGCTAAAGGGTGTAGATCATGGTGAGGAGTTGCAAGTGGAGAAACATTAAAATAAGAAAATTCACCTGAGGGGTGACTAACCAATTGTGTTATTAAGTGTAGAGGGTGTTACAACAATATGTGTGTTGCATGTTTCATAACACCTAGTGTTTTCCAACCTCCAATTATACATATCTATAGTATGATTGTAATATAAACCTTTTTTATTCATGTAGAATAAAAATATAATGGAATTCACCTTTGAAATGACACATATGACTAACCAATAAGGTATTTATGTGTAGAGGGTCTTACAATAATATGTGGGTTGTAGGTTTCATAACACCTAGTGTTTTCCAACTTGTAACTTGATAAAATAGTATGAATGCAATGAAAAACTTTTTGTTATTTTCACAATAATAATGTAATGAAACTAACCTTCAAAATTTATGAAAATTCTTAGAGTAAAAATTGTGTTTCAATTTCTTCATATGTTCAAAAAATAAATACACAAAATTAATAATTTTTTGGAAAAAATATTGGGTTGTGAGTGGATTATTTATGAAACTTGCAACTCACAAATCATTGTAAAACCCTATACATAGTGGGATATGCTCTTAACCAAAAAGTAGGAAAAGAAATTATAGAAAAAGGAAAGAGAAAACCCTAATGGAATAAACATGAACACTTCCTACATTCCTCAAAGCCAACTA
>VDFB02086081.1:100528524-100547733 GCA_007258455.2 Sequoia sempervirens | reverse complement strand
TTGCTAGTTAATGTTAATAAACAAAAAACTTTCTATAAAATGGTGCATGAATAAGGACATTGTAGATAAATTTTGGGATCATTGGTGGATGGTTTTTAATAAACCACCCAACAACAATATTTATGTACCATTTTACTTTATTAAAAAAATATACGCCGAGTTTGTGTTAGGTCATCATGTCAATTACTTTGACATTAAATCTTTCCAGGGCGTCGGTGGAGGTATGCCCCAAGATAGACCAGGGGTAGTTAGAGTAGTCTAGGGCCCATATGTTCCCCCTCTTCCCCTTCCTCAGCCACCTCCAATACATCATCCAGATATTATCGAGGATGCATCCACACAAACTATTCAAGTTATTCACTCTTTGAGTGATATTTTGGTTTCCCATATTGCTACAGTAGCTCAGCCACATGTTGGTGATGTTGGCGATGGATCAAGTGTTGTTGCATCATCCTCCTCAGGTCCACATATTTGTGTGCCACCAGATATGCTTGGGTCCTCTTATACAACCCATTGAGCATCCCTTGGACACTTTTGATTATTACCTCCATGATGTGGATGTTATAGGAGATCAGACGCATAGGATTGGAGCACACCCTGTAGAGTCCTCTCCTGCTAGAGAGGGGGACATTGGAAATGTTACACAGGTAAGATTTAAGTTGTAAATTCATAACTTGCATTTGTTTTTAAATGAATATTAATAAGAGATAGTATCAAGTACTAATCTGTATTTACATGGTCTATTTAGCAGTTGATTTCTGAGGAGGAGCTTACACAGGTTACTGATAGAACCCTCAGGGCCATTTCATTTGGCCTCGACATGCATGCAGTATATATTTTCACACTCACTCGTTTACATTTTTTTATTATATACTTCTTGTCATTTGAATTGTTATTAATGAAATTATATTTTAACTTATATGTTTATCTTATTTTCCTCTTGTAGGAAACACCTAGTGCGAGCAAGGTGCAACATTATCTAGACTATGGAGGCGCAATGGTAGATAAGGAAAGGTAATTGAACTCAAATTCGATTGAATTAAGATTTTTAAGATCTTATAGTGATTATACATACATCAACATAGATTGGTAGTTTCATATACTTGTCATTTTTATGTACAGGCGGTTATGAGCTACACATCCTTGTTGAAAAGTGTCACAACACCTGAAGGAGTAGGTCTTGTAACACCTTAAGGAGTAGGTGTTGAAACACCTCAAGGAGGAGGTGTCGAAACACCTAAAGGAGATAAAGAAAAAGAGATGCCTAAAGAGGTATGTGTTTATTTTATTTTTTGTTTGGTAAATATGTTCCTATTACCGACAATTGTATGCTAACTTCTATCAGTTTTATGTTTTTGTTCACATATATAGATTGACATTGCAAAAGTTGTTTTCATTGGTTCTTTGAGAGGGGAATATTCTAGGACTCCTGGCCCTTTGAAGAGACGTATATATGAGGTAGATTTCAAGATTTCAATTTTAGAGTTCAATTATAATTCAATGTATATTCATTTTGATGTTAATTATTCAATTTTAAATTATATAATATAATTAATCTCAATTGTGGTTTGAATTTTTCTTGTGCAGATACCTTCAGAGCCAAAGAGTGCTTCAAAGAGGCTCCATTTTGATGATCCACCAATAGTTTAGGATGAGATAAACATTTTGGCATGTACATATTTTGAATAGATATTGAGATGGCATATGCCACATTTTGTAAAAAATTGTTTGAGTTGGCGTTGATGCCATTTTTGTATATGGACATACACTTGATTATTGGATAATTTGATATATAGAAGTTGACAATTGAAATAATTTGTTCCTCATGTGCATGTTTAAACTCTTCAAAAATTTAATCTTGAGCAATAGTTAAATATCAATGTACAATAGCATAAAAAATAATGGTTATATTATATAGTTCATAATCAAAAATAATGAATAATCCAGTTAAATTATATCATATATTGCTTAGTTATATTATGGTTATATTATATAGTTTAAACCATAGCAACAAAAATATTTTGGGGAAAAAATCGACAAACCAAAAGTATAAGATTTAAAAAAAAATTGTAAAAAATTATAGAACAAGACATAAAAACTTTTTATTTTGAAATTGAAATGCATTTCCATAGCATAGAGATATAGAGAGCAAATAAAATAAAGAGTTTAACTAATGAATTGTAAAAAATGGATTTTTGTAGTTTATATATTCATATCGTTGATTACAAATTGCATTGCACATCTTTCAAACTCAAAGCATTATTTCACATTGCATAACTGATAGCAACCTAGGTTACCTCCAACACAATCAACACCAAATCAATTTAATTCAACAAGGTTTTGAACCCCAAACCCTCTCAAAGGTTATTCTCCTCACAAGCACTCTTCCTTGCTAGTAGGTTTGTAGACCTTGGAACTTGAACCCAACTCACTCTAAACTTGCTCAACCAGCCAACACCTCATAGTTTAAAAGACCCATTAGGGGAAACTATAACATATCTCAACATCCCTATCAGGTCCTTTGGAACAACACCTTTAAACCACACCTTCACTGACCTAGGCCATGAATTAGGCCATTTTTACAAAGAGACACCTCTCTAATCTTACAACCAACCTAAGAAACCTATGGGGAAGCAATTACCATGTATCAAAACACCCTATTTCACAATTTATTTTCTCATACAAGTTCTCCAAGGTGCTCTACCAAGAAACCCTTATTTCTAGCCAATTTAATGGGGGTTTATTGAAAAACCATTTTCTAGGCCCTTTCCAACTCTATCACTGCTTCAATCACCCTTGAATGGGTTTACACAAGCTTAAAAATCATTCACCAATCCTCCCTTAGTCATATTTTATCAAACCCTAGTGTAAAACCTCATTTTTCACTCAAAATTGATACAAAATCACATAGGGCAGTAATACAAAAGACCTCTAAACTCTTTCCAAACACCATAATACCCTAAAAAAATCTACACCAAACTAAAATGAGCCATTCCACCAAGATAGAAAAGGTGACAGTGGGTGGAATGGCTTAAAAATTCATTTCTTCACTCAAAACCCTTGTAACAAGGTATTCAGACCCGTTTACAGAGATTTGCTTCAAGAAGAATTTAAATTCAATAAAACTTCTTCAAAATCAAACCAAATCAAAGCTAATTCACCCCAAAAATGAAATCTATATGTAATTGTATCACAATTTGACTGTACAGGCCATATAGTGGCTACAAACAAGGAAATGTACAGAAAAATACAAAAAATCTAAGAAAATTGTTTTGATTCTCCTTTCAAAATATTCAAGAGAGATTTTACATCGAGTTTCCTCTGCTTTTAAACTTTCTTCCCTCCAAATACAACTTCCACAACCGTACAAAACTGATTTTCAAAACTTATGACCATTAGGCTTCTAAGCCTTTACAAATTTTGCACTTTTTGCAAGTTTATGTTGACAACTTTTTACATATTATTGCAATATTTGCAATTTTACTCTCCTAGACACCTAAAACATTTGAGATGGTCTATTTAGACCTTATTCAACCCAAAAACATGACCTCACACAAAAAAATGACTTTTCACCTACCTTGACAACTTTTGTCAACATTGACAACTTCTTGACATGTTTTGCAACATTTACAATTCAGACCCAAAAGACACCAAAGTTGATCAATTACATCAAGAATGGTATCATTAGACCTTATTAAGACTCAAAACACCCAAACAAACTAGACTCAACTTTTCATAAGACAACTAGAGAAAAACCATTAAAATGGATTGGTGCTCCTACACCAATAACTAACAACTAGATGTTGATAGATGAAAATTTTCCATTTACAATATAGTTTTTACAAACTCAACCTAAGCAGTTATACAATTACTTCACATTGCATAACTAATAACTAGGAGTAGTTTTCAATTTCATTTTATTGTCATGGCATTCTATGAGACCACATTTCTTTGAGGCATTTTTTCAAACAGTTCACTGCCTTGTCTATGCTACCACATTTTTCATACATGTCTACCAAAGCTTTTTATCAAACAGTTCACTGGCTTGTTTCTATGGCTAAAATCCTAAAACAAGTGCTTTCAAAAAAGCTATGGATGTTTGGAAAAATTATATCAAAGCATAATAGTAAGCAATAGCATAGACAAGGAAATGAACTATTTGAAAAAATGCCTCAAAGAAATGAGGTCTCATGGTGATGGAATGTCATGAAAATCAAAAGCAATTTTGATTCTCATGGCATTCCATCACCATGAGACCTCATTTCTTTGAGGCATTTTTTCAAACAGTTGACTACCATGTTGATTGTCATGGAATTCTATCACCATGAGACCTCATTTCTTTGAGGCATTTTTTCAAACAGTTCATTGCCTTGTCTATGCTACCACATTTTTCATACATGTCTATCAAAGCATTCTATCAAACATTTCATTGCCTTGCTACTATGGCTAAAAGCCTAAAACAGATGCTTTTGAACAAGCTATGGATGCTTGGAAAAAATCTATCAAAGCATAATAGTAAGCAATAGCATAGACAAGGCAATGAACTATTTTAAAAAAATGCCTCAAAGAAATGTGGTCTCATGGTGATGGAATGCCATGACAAGAAAATTGCTATAGATTGTCATGGCATTCCATCACCATGAGACCACATTTTTTTGAGGCATTTTTTCAAACAGTTCACTACCTTGTATATGCTACCACATTTTTCATACGTCTACCAAAGCATTTTATCAAATAGTTCACTTCCTTGCTGCTATGGCTAAAAGCCTAAAACAGGTGCTTTCAAACAAGCTATGGATGCTTGGAAAATGGTGCAAGAGCACCTTGGAAACAGAGGACTAGGTGATGGTTAGTGAGTCAAGTTTTGAGTTTTAGTTTTATTGTGTGTTGTTAATAAGGTCTATTGGACCAAAAATATTGTAATAAAGGCCTTATGGGGTCAGTTAGTCGTTTAGGAGTGAAAGTTGGCAGTTTTTTGTAAAGATGCTAAAAATAGTATTGAAGTTGCTTTGTACAACTTGTCAACTTTGCATCTTAGATGAGGATTAATGCTCTCCCACTCAAATTCTTGCTTGTAACTGATGTAATATGGTGGGAAATATGTTGAAAATCCTCTAACTGATTCGAGGCATGAAGATTGAATGATTTTGAAGTGAATAATAGAAGTTTGCTCTGATTTTCTACAAGATTTGTGTGTTTTCAGAACTTGTCAAGCTTAGTATGG
Source organism: Sequoia sempervirens (assembly GCA_007258455.2). Taxonomy (NCBI): domain Eukaryota; kingdom Viridiplantae; phylum Streptophyta; class Pinopsida; order Cupressales; family Cupressaceae; genus Sequoia; species Sequoia sempervirens. The sequence continues at coordinate 100,542,509 of VDFB02086081.1, read as the reverse complement.
TTTTGTACGGAAGCTTTACTCCAGAAACTCATTGGGATTAGTTATATCTATGTCTTAGCTTTCATTTGATTCTTATTTGGCTTGATTTCATCAAAAATTGAATTATAAGTTCTAAGTATTTTTCTATCAAGTGGTCTAAAACCCTCATTTTCAAGGGTTGAGATTAGTAAAAATGTAAAATCTCATCATTCCACCATTGGAATGATGCTGTTTGGGGTTCTTTATCATATTTTTTTGGTTGCAGGGCTGAGCAAGTATGTTTCATGGATTTTTGATCGAGTCCTAGCTTGATTTTCTCATGTGTTAAGCTAGGAAATCAAGAGAATAGCATGGATCAACAGCTTTTTAGAAGATTTTGTCAAATAAACGGAAAATTCCTATGTTTTTCCACCGAAGGAGTTTGTTGGTGAAGTTATTTGGAGTCTATGAGTTAATTTGAGCACACCTCCTTTGTAAAAGTGGCCTATTTAGGCCTAATTACAACGCTGCAAGTCAAATTAGACCAATTTGTTCCAAAGTAACATCATGAACTTTTTTGATATGTTGAAATATGTGTTAAAGAGTGCTCAAAAATTTGATATTATTGTCTTTAGTCCATCATATGCAATGGAATTGAATGAAATCTAGGTATAGGTGCCCTAGTTGGTGAATAGTTGAAATGGTGCAAAACCCCATTGTTGGGTTTGGAGCCTTCATCAAAGTTTGAAATTGTGTTAGTTTGAGTTGTTGTGATCTTTTCCACCTATGTCCTTTCATTAGAAAATATCTATCAAATCATAATAATAAGTAATAGCATAGAAAAGGCAGTGAACTGCTCAAAAAAATGCCTCAAAGAAATGTGGTCTCAATGTGCTTGTCATGGCATTCTATCACCATGAGACCACATTTCTTTGAGGCATTTTTTCAAACAATTCACTGCCTTGTCTATGCTACCACATTTTTCATACATGTCTACCAAATAATTTTATCAAACAATTCACTGCCTTGCTCCTATGGCTAAAAGTCTAAAACGGGTGCTTTCAAACAAGCTATAGATGGTTGGAAAAATTCTATCAAAGCATAATAGTAAGCAATAGCATAAACAACGAAATGAACTGTTTGAAAAAATTCCTCAAAGAAATGAGGTCTCATGGTGATGGAATTCCAAGAAAATCCATAGAAATTCACTTGTCATGGAATTCCATCACCATGAGACCACATTTCTTTGAAGCATTTTTTTCAAAAGTTTGTCTATGCTAACACATTTTTCATAAATGTCTACCAAAGTGTTTTATCAAATAGTTCACTGCCTTGCTGCTATGGCTAAAAGCCTAAAACAAGTGATTTTCACATGTGTGGTATGGTTAGATAATTGAGTTAACTTTCAAATGCCTTTGGTTTGGTCCAATTTTATGGAGATTTGAATAAGTTATAGTAATTATACCACTAGCAGCCTCGAAGTTGTTTTTTCTGCAATTTTTGTTCTGCAACCTGTACAACCAAACCGACTATTTCAACACGTCTGGATGGGTACATTTAGGTTAGGTATGGTCCCCTTTTGCACCCAAATAGGCCGAAGCAGTCTAAGCTACATTCAACCGGCGAAATCTCTTAAGAGTCAAAAGTGCAAAAGGGCAACAATCTTTGACAGATTGTTACTCGAAAACCATGATGCCTACAAACTTTTTTTCTAGGGCTACTAGATCATGTTGGTCCCCTCTACAATAACCTCTCTTGGTTTTTTCTATCTCGGAGGCATTTTTCCATGGTGTAAGTTTTCAGTTGAGGGAAAAGTTGTCAAATGCAAGCAGTGTAAAGTTGCAAAGTGGTGCAAATTTCATTCTACAACTCGTACGACCAAACGAATTGTTCCAACACGTCTAGATGGGTATGTTTACACTAGGTACGCTCCTCCTTTGCACCCAAATACACCAAATCACTCTGAACTACATTGGACCAGCGATTTCCCTTAAGAGTCTAAAGTGCTAAAAGACAACAATCTTTGAAGGGTTTTTTCTTAGAAACTGTGATGCTTACAGACTCTCCATCTAAGGCTATGGGATCATGTCAAGATCCTCCACAATAAACTCTCTCGGTTTTTGCTATCTCAGAGGTGTTTTCTCGTGGTGACAAGTTTTCAGTTGAGGAAAAAGTTGTCAAATGCAAGCAGTGTAAAGTTGCAAAGTGGTGCAACTTTCATTCTGCAACTCATACGACCAAACGAACTGTTCCAACACGTCCGGATGGGTACACTTATGCTAGGGATGGTCCTCTTTTGCACCTAAATATGCTGAATAACTCAGCTACATTGGACCGGTGATTTCCCTTAAGAGTCCAAAGTGCTAAAAGATTGCAATCTTTGAAGGGCTATTTCTCAGAAACTATGATGCTTACAGACTCTCCATCTGAGGCTATGGGATTTTTTTGGGACCCTCTACAATAACTTCTCTCATTTTTTTCTATCTCTAAGGTGTTTTCCCATGGTGACAAGTTTTTAGTTGAGGAAAAAGTTGTCAAATGCAAGCAATGTAAAGTTGCAAACTGGTGCAACTTTCATTCTGCAACTCATACAACCAAAAGAATTATTCCAAAATTTATGAATAGGTATGTTTACACTTTGGATGGTCCTCTTTTGCACCCAAATACGTTGAATCACTCTAAGCTACATTGGACCGACGATTTCTCTTAAGAGTCCAAAGTGCTAAAAGGTAACAATTTTTGAAAGGCTATTTCTCAGAAATCGTGATGCTTATAGACTCTTTGTCTGAGGCTATGGGGTCATGTTCAGACCCTCTACAATAACCTCTCTTATTTTTTTCTATCTTAGAGGCATTTTCCTGTGGTGACAAGTTTTCAGTTGAGGAAAAAGTTGTTAAATGTAAGCAGTGTAAAGTTGCAAAGTGGTGCAACTTTCATTCTACAACTCGTACGACCAAATGAAATATTCCAACACATCTAGATGGGTACGTTTATGCTAGGTAAGGTCCTCTTTGCACCCAAATATGTCGAATCACTCCGAGCTACATTGGACCGACAATTCCCCTTAAGAGTCCAAAGTGCTAAAAGGCCATACCATCTATTGTACGGTCTGTAGCCCAGTGGTATGGGCATGGTAGATGTTATTAGGACTGTATAAGGTGACTATGTGGGTTTAAAGAGCTAGAAAGGTCTATAGTTGAGTTGGTGAGTTGCCATGCATGGCAAAAATGAGTGAAATTAGGTGAAAAATGGTGGTTACAACATGCTAATGTCAATGAAACATGGGGGCAGCAAGATTTAAGGTTGGATCAAGCTTTTATAGGTCCTAATAGACGTGTTTGATGAGTTTATAGGGTGTGGCAAGGTTGGAAACATTGATTTCCTTAAGAACCTCATAAAAGTTGCTAAAAATAGGGTTTGTTGAAATAGAGCTTTAGAAAGTGTATCTCACCAAAAAAAATTGTGGTTTCGGTAGTTTTGCAGGCTATTTAATTCTACCCCATCAAAATTTAAGGTTTGGGAAGTGTTTAAATATGAGTCTCTTTGTAAAATGGGCCTATTTTGGGGTCTTGGACAGCAAGTTTCAAGCCTTTGTTTCAAAGGAACCTACTAAATTTTTGAAAGTATCAAGGGTTGGTTGGTTGAGCTAGTCCTTGGTGTGAAAAGTGAGCAAAAGAGGTTTGCAGACCTACTAGGAAGAGTAACCGTTTTAGTGAAGTTGCACCCAAGTGTGGGTTTGAGGATCAAATTGGAGTCTGAATCATCTTGAATTGTAATTGTGTTGTTTAAATCCACCTAGCTCTTGCATCAGAAAACTTTTACCCAATCAACTTGAACATCATGCACACCCAAATGCCTTGTTTCCACTTTGCTAGAAAGCATCCAAGCATCCAATCGGTGGAGTAGTGTTGAATTGCTAATTAGACTCTCAAACCCCTAAATGGAAGTTTTCAGACCGAGTCATTGTAAATATGCTCCCAAAACTTTTATTCTTGATGAAATGACCTCAAATCTCTTTCAAAAGAGAGTTAACTCCTTACTCTATAAGATAAAAGACTCAATTACATTGGAAACGACCTTCACATGACCTTTTTTTTTTTGGAAAATGTGGCAAGCCACTATAATCTATTATATATAAATAGGAGATATTACAAAACCTGGTTCAAACGAACTGACAAGAAGGAACAGGAAAAAAATCCTCCTATTGTAGCTTGATTAAGTACAAAAAGCTCTTACAGAATTGCCCCAATAATAGTAACAAAGCATACACCTATATGACTATTTCAACCTATGAGTTTCCAAAATATAGACCCCTTTACATTTTAAACATACCTTTATACAATGCCAGACATTTGACCCGCTATCCGATCGATCCTCTGGTCGGATCTCAATATTAAAATCCGGTAAATTCATCGACAATCAAATTGATCTTTCCATCTTATCTTAAATCATCGGATCTTTCAAATCACCACAATTGATGATGAGATGGTAATGAAAACTATAAAGACACTTATAATAACCAATCTATATTATTGTAATCTGTTGCATACCTCTCTGAAAGGATCAGAGTTGGCTATTGTTGTAGCAAGTCCATGATCAATCGTGCCAAGAATATCAAAAAAGTTGTCAAATGAGAAATCTATATTGTCTAATACAGAAAAATGCTTAGACCTAACAAATCCTATATTATTCTAAAACTGAAGATGATGATGAATTAATTAATACACAAACTATAAAAGATGCTTAGATAACAATCTATATTATTCTAAATGATGTATTGATGATGATAGCGGTAATGCAAACTATAAAAGGCTGACTACGATATCAAATCTATAATATTGTAATATAATGCATACCTCTTTCAAAGGATCGAGTTGGCTATTATTTAAAATTTGAGGTCCATTGATCAATTGTACTTAAAAATATGCAAAGTTGTCAAATGAAATCTATATTGTCACAATAGAAAAAGATACTTAGACTAAAAATCTATATTATTCTAAACAACCTAAATAGAGTGATGAATTGGTAGTAAGAAAATTATAAAGATTCTTAGAATAACCAATCTATATTATTCTAAATGACCTAATTGATGATGAAATGGTAATGCAAACTATAAAAGCGCTTACAACAATATATGTGTGTAATTTGTTTGCATACTACTCTCCCCAAGGATGGAGCTAGCTATTGTTGCAGAAGGTTCATGATCAATTGTTCCAAATATCATGAAAATTTGTCAAATGAAATCTATATTGTCACAATAGAAAAATATGCTTAGACTAACAAATCTATATTATTCTAAACAAATTGAATGATGATGAATTGGTAATTCAAATATTGACAATAAAGTGAATCACATTGACAGAGTGCATATTACCTTCTTAGGATAGTCAAGTTGCAATCATTAAATGAGAAGAATTCTCATGAAAAAGCATTGCAAGAGTATAAAAAACATCAATATTAAAGACACCTACATTGCAAGAGTATACAAAATATCAGTATTAAATAAAGAACACTAATGAACTTAAGCATAATGAACCTAAGCATTAGACCTTCCATTCTTGAATTTGCTATTCAAGTGTGTCTGAAGGGTAATCTATTTGCTTAAGAGTATCCAATATTGCTTCATGGTCAACATTATTAAGTGTCCATAGTTGTTTTTTCTTTGGTTTGGCATGATGTTTACGTTACCAAAATTTTATCTGACTCAATTGGTGGAGCTGATTAAATATTGTTATATTTGAAAGAGAAAGATACAGTTATTTCTACATATGCTTGAGTGTTGTGTGCACTATATTTTCCATTTATTAAGTGACAGTTATGCATTGCAATGAGGAAACTAAGTTTCAAGAATTGCTAAATTCAGTGTTTCACAATCAAATGGAGTACAAAATTGAGCATACAAAGGGTAAAGTATGACTGAATGCTTTCATCTATTTCATAAAGTATTCATATTTACAAGGTTTCATTTGATTGCAAGAATTCAAATGATGATACAAATTGCATTGAGATGCATTTTTTCCTTTCAAAATGAAAAGCAGGAAGAGAAATTAAATATCCACACAAGCCACGGATGTAACTGTTAGAATGCATCATAAGCAGCATACTACACTATGGAAGATGCATGAAAAGGAAAAATCACATAAGTATGGACATAATCATCATTGCCTGTTGTTGATGACGATGCAGAAGTGGTCCACCATCTGTCTTCTTCGAGCTATGATTGACCTACATGGAAGAAAAGAGGAATGTTAGAGCTCCGACTATGAACATACCTACATGAACCATCAACGATAATGTAGTATGCTACTGATCATACACTGAAACAGTCAAGGAAGAAACAAAAACATGAGCTGAAAACACCATCATCATACATTTTTTTTATACTAACATGGTTTGTTTCCTTGTGCAGGTATAGGGAAAATCATGAAGCTGGTTATCATTTGAAGATCAAGCATGTGGGAAAAAATGGGCTCCCACAAGGGTAGAGCTCGGCATGCTTCCCCTTATACATTACAAGTGGGCTGAGAAGGAGATTGCGATCATCATGTTCATCAAGAAAGGAAATATACAACTGAAAGAGTAAAATAGAGTTCATCCATCAAGTTATTAAGCTGATTGTTCACTCATAACAATCAAGTATGCTTCCTAAAAGCTATAGGTGAACAGCAGGTTTAAATGAGCTCAATCAATTCAACTGAGTACATAATTTTCATGATTTAAATCATAGGTATTGCTAAACAGATTGCATTTTTCTGCCATGGGTATTATTATGCATCTTGTTTCATGTTACTACAGCAATGTTCTATCACATAATCAATGATAGTGAACAGGCATACATAATGCCTCAACAAAGAGAACTGTTATAGATTTTCATTTCATAAGAGAGCAAGGAATAAGACATTTTTCATAATGGAACATAAAAATGCATGAAGAGTGCTAGGTAGAAGAGCATACATTTAAAGGACAGTCAAGCATGGAGACATGTGAAGAGTCTCAGTTTCCCATTAGGATGAAGGATTACAAGAATCAATACAGTATACAATAGCCAGTTGTTTAATAAAGTAAAGAGGATGAAATAGCAAGGACATCCAGTTTCATTCTTGGTTGAGGGTGCAAATGTTCTTTAAGTAAAGTTTATGCATCACTGTTTTTAAAAAAAACAATCAAGGTACATTGTTTTGGAGTTTTGCTTTGTCATTCAATTATTCTGTCAATCAATTATATTTTCAAAGAATAATTGACCAATGTCAGGTAGACAAATATAGATGGATTGCACAAGAGTTACAATGTGGAGTGGTTATTTCCAGAATGAGCTGAGAATGACAAAACATGAAGGAGCTTTACAGATGCAAGCTGGAACAATATAAAATAACATAAAGATCACATTAAATGTATAAAATTATAAAGCAGGTGAGCAATCTGTAGGTGAGAATTAAGAAATTCCTGTGTGAAAGATGGTAACTTTTGTAGAAAGGAATGTGCTTGATATGTTGTTTTGAGATGCAAAGTTTTGAAAAATATAGGATTTCTATTGTTCAGTTAGTTTTGATCCTATAAACAAAAAATGCCTTCATAAAATCCACTTGGGTTTTATTATTTCTTCTTGTATGAAGGTAGAAAACTGGAATCTACAAGGTCGAGCTACTATATAATCAAGGTGAAAGCAATAAAGAGAACAGAGCAGAATTATATATGCTAACTCTAAGGAAATGAAAGCAAATGAAAGTAAATAGCCAGAGCCAAAATAAAGTTTGTATAGGAATACCCATAGGTGTTTTATCCCAAAAAATGTTGCTACAGAATGCTATGGTGAATTGAGCCCAGCTTTTGAATAAATAACAATACAAATTCTTGTTTATTCTTTCAGCATACCCACATTGGGGTTTCAAATCAAAGCATACAGATTTCTTTTTTCCATTTCCAGTTTACCCACATGGGTATTTTAATAGGGATAGCAGGATAAATTTTTTCATTACAATCAAAGATACCCATGTGAGGGTTTTCAACAGCAATGTAAAAGAGGTGTTTTTTCTTTTAAATATCAGTTATCATGGTGGGGTTTTGTCAAAAAACAAGCTTTATGCAGTGCACATGGTCGAGCTGGAAGATAACAAGAAATGCTTCCAGATAAGCATGTTTTTCAAAATACAACATACCCATGTAAAGGTTTAGGCATGAATACATAAGGAAATAGAAAAACCACTATGGGTCGAGCCTAATTTTTACATGAATATCAAAATATACAGATTCTTGTTTATTTTCATATACCCACATTGGGGTTTTGAAGTTAAAGACAAATACTCCAATTTTCAGAATTACCCATGTGAGGGTTTTTATAAGAAACAACATAAAATAGAGAGAAATCATCATGGGTCAAGCTCCATAACAGAAAGTCACAAATAAGGGTGATTTCTTCAAAATGATAAATACCCATATGGGGTTTTTTGTCTCTGAAGCATTAGATATACAAATGATCTCATGGGTCGAGCCCACAGAGTTTCCAAATGCCCAGTAAGAGCATGAGTGGCCGCGGCCTGTCATATTCTCAAACTTTTGCAAGCTTTGAGAGGAGTGAAAATCTTATAAAAAAACAAAAGCTTATCATTGTTGCTTGTTGAAGACTAGAGTCCATGGCTAGAGCTCTACAGAGCTTTCAAAATCCAAACAAAGCACCCAGTTCGAGCTCATGTATGTCGGCCAGTGGGTTGAAGGAACATAGAGGTAACAAAACAATCACAGGAAATCACCAAAATACATCAACAACTTGCTACAGCCACGGCCAGTGAGGCCTTAATTCTCAGAAAAGGCTCGAAGAACAAAGCATGGATGGTCCATGAAACTTACCCATGGCGTTGGAAAGGAACCCTCATTCAAGTTTTGTAGAATCCAGAGAATAACCCTAGGTCGAGCTTGTGTATGGTGGTTGAATAGTATGGCATTAGTAAATAGACACATAAATACAAAGAATTCATTAGATGACCATCACATGCCGCGGCCTCAAGGCCAGAAAATGGCTCAGAAATGAAGAAAAAGAGCTCAAAAGAACTTGAAAATGAGTTACCCATGATTTGTAGAGAAATAATCGACCAATCTGAAGTAAAGAATCGTGAGTTCCAAGCATCCTCAATAGAAACCCTAGCTCATACTTGGTGACGGCTCAGAGCCATTTTCTTCAAAGTCCTTTCTCTCGAAATGAAGCGAAATAAGTGGAATGTTTGGTTTTGTTCATTAGGGTTTTCCCAACCCTAATTCGACTTGGGGTATATATGTTAGTGACTACAATTTAATGCATACCTTAGGTTGAACCGTTATAGGATTTTTCCCTTTTTTCATTTTTACCTAAGTCCTTAAGCTTGTTCAATGAAATATTTTATGGCTTTAGGGTTTTAGGATTGTGATCAATAATGCCTTAGGTAAGAAATGGATAGTGATGGAAATCTATGATTTTAATTGATTTTGTGATAAATCAATTAAATATTGTAAAATGATTTCAATTATGACTTAGGGCTTCTTCTTTTTTTCAAATTGGTTTTGAAGAAATCAATTATGGATAGTGGTAAGAGATATGTTTTATGATTTTTGAGAAAATCAAGCATTGTAATTGGAGAGATAAGTGACTATTTTGCAAAATATTTTCAAAATATTTAAATGCAAAAAAAATAAATCTAATTGTAAATCTACAAGCCATGTAAAGCAATATTAAAGCGATATCTTATAAATCACTTTATTCTTCACTATTTTTAGCAATTTTTTAAGAGATACTGTCTTGGTCAGATTTGAGATTCTTGTTGGGTGGATAAGTTGTTTTATTTGCTTTAAAAGTAGATTTAGCCTGTTTTTAGAGGTTGGATAGTATGTACATGCAAAAATTGAGTTTTTTTCGCTTTTATGCAAGCTTACTGGGCAATTTTGATACCTTTTCTTGAGCTTTTCTTCTTGAGCTTGGATGAGGGTTTTGGAGAGATATATCTTGTGAAAAACTTAGTTTTTTTCTCAATTTAGATTCTAGTTTCTTGCTCTTACACATTTTTGAGTTTGTAAACTTCCTTTGTACTCAGTTTCAGACAATGGCATACTCCTTCAGTTGAATAAAGCAACACTCCTATTCCTTAATTTTGTGTCTTTTGTAGTTTTAGTTTGATGTTATATTATGATTTCTGCTTGCAGAATCCTTATTATGTCCTAGAGCTATAATCTTGGTGCAAAATTTCAAAGATACAGGTTGCATCTTGTGTTTAAACTTAAATCTTCATACAAATTATTTATGTATTTAGTGTTCATAAGGAATTGTGAAATATTTTTGTTTTCTGAAAGATGTGGGAAAAAACCAGAGTCATCATTAAATTATTAAGTCCTAAAAATCATTTTTGAGTTAGTTTTTATTTCAGTCATCTTTCTCTATCCCTTTTCTCAGAAGAATCATTTAAAATAGGATTATCATTCAGAGAACCAGCTCACTCTGGAGATTCGTTCTTGCAGTGAGTTACCCACAACTCGAGAACATTTCCATGTGTCAATAGATTGTTGAACTTTTAGTTTCAGCTGGGTGCAAATCTAATTGATAGCAATTTCAACAACTTAAAATTTGTTGCTATAACAAGGTGTGAATACATGAGAATGGTTTTTTTTTCTCATAGTCTTCAAATGCAGGTATGCCATTATTTCTAATCATGTATGTTTACAACCAAGTTCTTGCAACCACAATTGAAACTGTAGGATACACGAACCCATCATCATCTTACATTGATTGTGTTAGCTTATGCTTTACCCACACACATCGAGCCAACCAATAGTCTGATCTCTCTTCATTCTCCTGTGGTGCAACAACCCCAAAAACATGTCTTGGTTGTAGTAGATCTAAAAGACGATCGTAATCAGCTGAACTTTCCATTGTGTCATTTGTAATGGATATTGTTTGAGATAGAGGAGTTAGATATTTTGGAACCCATGTATCCACCCACTCACACTAAATACAACTCTGACAAAAACAAGCCAACTCTCGTGTCCAAATGGTCCATGTGCTTGCATCTGAGCTTCGAAATGAATGCATCTTTGAAGAATCTTTGATTGTATGAAAATCCAATCTACCTCCCATTGTACCTTCCTCAACCAACCAAAAGAATCTACGCACTATTGAATCAAGTGTCCCTCCCTGTGACAATGTTGAACTACACCAATCATCAATAGAATGTGCATCACTGAATTTTTCTCTTGCAATCTTCAATTGCTCCTTAACTAGAGCTCTCTTTACACATGCACCTGCTCCATCATGCTCCCCTTTCCCATGCCCAACTTCAAAAAACCTCCAAATATGAGGTACACCCCTCTCTACATACATTCTACTCAACCAATAAAACATATGAGCATTCTTGAATTGACCTATGCAGTTATCTAACCAAATGAGATGTTGGCCCAGTGCTATATCATGCTCCTGCAAGAACTCAAAAAAAATCTTGAAACAATGTTGGACATACTCAAACGAGTGAGATCTATCATCACTCATATAAAAATAATACTCTCTAATTATCTTTTGATCCTCCTCTGTACTATCAAGTGCATTTCTAAATGTTATGTGGACAAAAATAGCAATCTGAATGGAATTGTAATACTAAGATTGTACCTCATTTTGTGGTTGCAATGTGTAGTTTTCTGCAAAATCAACCACTGATATAATAGTTCCAATCGAAAAAGAGTCCTTACACATCCTAAATTGTTGATCCAACCACTGAGACCTATGGCTATACCTTGCATACTTGTAGAAAATATTGTCCTTAAATCTAAAATAAAATCAGCAATACTGCATTCTTTTGTAACTAACTCGCATCTAGAATCTTCACCTCCACTCTGCAAAGTATATTTGACTATCTCATATCTCTTTTTCTCAACAAGCTTCTTTCCAAATTCATAATTGGAACCCTCATGAAAACATTGAAAACACTTTGACAAGCCACCACATTGTGAGCACTTCACATTTAAACAATCATTTCTATAGAAAAGGAAACCATCATCTCTAGAACATAAAAATAGATCTAGGTAGTCCCTTGATGATTTTGGAAGATGTATTGCACCACACTTCTGCAACATTTCATTAGTATGCAAAGTAGAATGGATATAGCATAATAGATCATGGTACATTGAAAACTCCACATGGTATTTGCAAAAACAAGTATTATGAATTTTAAGAGGCACACAATAAAATGGCTTCAAACCTTCAAAATTCCTTTGTGTGATTTCCATAGTTGGATGTGTTTCAATAAATTTTTTGAACAAAATTGTTTGGCTTGATTCCAAGAAATGTTTAGGATGCGGTGTATGGTCTCGATTGCTAATTCTTAACTTTAAAACATCCTTTGCATTGGGTGATACTCTAGAGTTATCATGCCAAAATTGTTGAATTACCTACTTTACATTATCGGTTAGCTTCTTATCAACATGTGGAAGCCTCCTAGAAAATGCCCATCTATCATTTTGAACAGGATTATCTATTCTTTCTCTTCTTGCAAGTTCTCCATCCAAAGTTTTACGATTTATGTCAAAATCAATACAAGTTTGTCTCATAAAGTGAGCCTTTATCAATTGATAGCTTACTAGGGCGGTTGTAATGACTCTCCGAGCAGCTCTCTTATCTTTTTCCTTGGTATTTTTTCCAATAGACTTGAGAGCATTAAAAATATTCTTGACAATAATAGAATTTTTTTCGGTCTTTTTGTTCACACAAATCTTCAATTTGGCTAGAAAAGGTCTCATCTTTTGCATCTTTAGCAGTTGTACAAAAATTTGGCATTGCTCGGTCAATGTCTTGTAGCTCACAACTGAATAGTTTGTGTTGACCTCTTGCCTTCAAAATTGTTTATAATGTTCTCATCAATTTCAAGTAACCATTTAGGGGTTCTTGAAGGTCTTGAATTTGGAATATGTCTTTCTTCCACAAAAGGTTCTTCATTTCTCATGTAATCTGGTGAAACATAATTTACACTTGGTTCAATATTGTGTTCAACATCTTCAATTCCAACATTTTCACCTTGAACATTTTCAATATCAATTTCAATAATTTCATTCCCAATTTCAATATCATGTTCAACATCTTCAATTCCAACATTTTCAATATCAATTTCAATAATGTCATTCCCAATTTCAATATCATGTTCAACATCTTCAATTCCAACATTTTCACCTTGAACATTTTCAATATCAATTTGAACCTTTTCATTCCCAATTTCAATATCATGTTCAACATTTTCACCTTGAATGTTTTTCATCTTGAACATAGTCAATCTCCTCTTCACTTGAAAGACCAAAGGGCTCAAGTTCACCAATATTTAACATACCTTGTCTTCTCTTCTTATGACCTTCTCTATCGCTTTGTCTATATACTTCAATTTGTTCTTTTGTAAGCTTTCTCTTACATTTTTTCTTCTGACAACTGTTGCTCCCCATTATACCTCATAAAAGATGCTAAAAAAATGATTGGTTATGACAAATTTGAGTAGAAGATGCTCCAAAAAGTTGATATTTGTCTCTTCCTATTTGAAATCACACTTTTTTCACCTGCAAACAGAATGTAGGGTCCGTTGGGATGCCCAAAATGGCCCACATGGGGTTTTTCTATGGCCCACAAATCCGATATCAAATAAAATTTGATATCTGATTTGAAAAACATTTTAAAATGTATTGTAACGGTAAGATTTTAGTGTTATAAATTGTATATCTGATTTTTGCACACATAGACCTAAGAGTAATTAGGAGGTGGAGGGTGGGAAGGAAAGAGAGAGAGGGAGAGAGGGAAAGGGAGAGACAAAGATAGAGACAGAGGGAAAGGGAGAGTGACAAAGAGAGATGGAAAGGGAGAGATAGAGAGAGAGGGGGAGAGAGAGATAGAGAGGGAAAGGGAGAGAGACAGAGACAGAGACAGAGAGGGGGAGAGAGAGAATTAGGAGGGGGAATGGAGAGAGATGGAAAGGGAGAGACACAGAGAGAAAGGGAAATGGAGAGAGAGAGAGACAGAAAGAGGGGGGAGAGAGAATTAG
>VDFB02086081.1:100368301-100527611 GCA_007258455.2 Sequoia sempervirens | reverse complement strand
GGTTAAGGGTAGAGGGGAGAGAGATAGGAGTGATTGAGTCAGAGACTTGGGAGAGAGAGAGAGAGAGAGGGAAAGAGATAATATTTAAATATTTTATATATTAGTAATATTAATTAGTTATATAATATTTTATATATTAGTAATATATATATATAAATATTTATACATTAACTAAAATATAGAAAAAAATATTTATAATATAATATTTATATATTAAATACATAATTCAGTAAGAGATTATCATAAATTGTATATTATATATTAATATTAAATTATAAACTATATTGAATATTCTAAACTAGATATATTAAAATAAACTATAAACTATTTATTGCATTTTTTAAATCATATATTATAAACTATATAACATTTTTTCAAATCATATATAAATTAAATCGGATATCTGATTCAAATTGGATATCTGATTTGAATCAGATATCCGATATTTCTGACACAAACCTTACTGCCTAGGGGTTAGCCTCGAGCTTGCTTTAGAATTTGGCTACGACATGCCAATCCTGAGAAGGCAACACAAAAAACATGTTTAACAGCTTACCTTGCTTTTCTAGACTTTGCCCATGTGGTCATGACTTTTTTTTACCCAAAATTGATGAAACAAAAAGGGTTTCTAAAGGAGATTCTCAACTTTCCACCAATATAAATTATGCTTTACTTTGAATTTAATAAATATTTATTATTCATTTTCTATTAAATTACAACTAAAGTCCTAATTGATAGGCTAATTGAAAACATCTATAGCTTTCAAATGGTATCACATTTTTGAATCAAAACATGTGTCACATTCTATGCTTTGTATACTATATAGGATTAAAAAAAATCATGAGGTTTTGACCAAGTTAAGGTGGTGGGACATGATTTTTATATTTTTAAAAGTTGTAATAAAAAATTCATAATTAATTATTTACTTGAAAAAAAAATTACAAAAAATATGCATCACATCGGGACATGAGTCCTCTACTTATATCTAAAATCTTATAAAAAAAATATTATCATTTTATTATGGTTAGGGTGGTTAGATAAACACCTACTTCTTATTTTTCCCTGAAATTTAAGTACTACTGCGTTGAAATTTAAAATTTTCACCAAATAGATTTTTTTTTTAAAATAAACCTAGTAGTTTAGAATCTACATTCAATTTTCCACAAATTCTATTCTTACATATTTTTGAAATAATATATATAACTTATTCAAATTTTTACATCAAGTTGTCTAACTCTGATTTTTCTGAATTTTCATTGCCACTTAAGGGCCTATTTTTCCATGATGATCCTACACATACCCACATAGGTGAATTCAGGTCTAATTGCTTCTTCATCTCAAGGGGCCTCAAGGGGTTTGGTTGTTTTATGAAATAAGTGCACTATGAAGGTGGAGCTACTTGACTCCAAATATAATTGGATTGGGACCTCGTTTTGGTGTTTGAAAACAAAAAAATCTTTCTATCTTTTTAATATCTATGGGCCTTGTTCAATGTCTGGAAAGAAACAAGTTTGGATAGAACTCTCTTTTGTCAGAACTTCCCTCAAAAATGAGTACAAGATATTTGTGGGAGACTTTAATGCTATTAGACATGCCTCTAAAAAATGTGGAGGCCTTATTCCACCTACCAAAGTAATGGAGGATTTCAATAATTTTTCTTGTGTAATAAATTACATATGATTGTTCTCCAAAAAAATGACATTTTTACATGGTCAAATAAGCGTAAGGATTTTTCACAAATTGCGGAAAGATTGGAACACTTCTTGCTATTTGAAAACTAGATGAATGCCTAATGGTATTTCTCCTCTATCATTCACACTTTGGTGGGGTCGAATCATTTTCCTATCTCTTTATCCATTTTTGAAGACAGATTGAAAAATAAAGGCTCTTTTAAATTTGAAGCAATGCGATTTAGGGATGTTGATTTTATTCCTCTTTTGAAATCTTGGTGGTCAAATTTCCATTTTATAGAAGGGTTCAGGATGTTTCAAAACTTTTAAAAACTAAAGTATCTTAAGGATAGAATCAAAGAGTGGAATATGAATCATTTTAAGAAAATTCTTTAAAAATACAAGGGTTGAACAAGAATTGACTAATCTGTATGTTGTTATAAAAAAATTTATGGATGCCTCCATGTATGATAAGGAGAAAATGTTAAAATATGAGCTAGAAGAGATTCTTGCAAGGGAGGAGTGTTATTGGAGGAAAAAATCTAGGGAAATTTTGCTAAAATAAGGGGATAAGAATCCAAAGTTTTTTCATGCAACTGCAAAAATTAGGAGGCAAGAAAATAGAATTGTCTTTATTCAATCCTCTACCAGAGAGACACTTTTAAAGAAAAAAAATATTGGTGTTGAAGCGGTCCTATTTTTCAAAAATATTTTGGCTCTGGTAAAGCAATACAAATCATTGGTTGATAATCTAGTCATAAATAACATTCCTATGTTAGTCACTGATGAACAAAATAAATTACTGACGTTTGAATTTACTATTGAAGAAGTTAAAAATGTGATTTTTTCAATGGCAACTGAAAAAGATCCTGTCCCAAATGGTTTCAAGGCATTGTTCTTCTAGAAATATTAGGATTTTTTGGGTAAGGATATTCTTCTTGCCTTGGAGGAGTCGAGAAGTAATAGAAATGTCTTAAAAGAATTAAATGTCAAGCTCTCATTCCAAAGAAACCAGATCCTTCTTCATTCAAAGACTTTAGACCTATTGCTTTATGTAACACAATTTAAAAAATCTTTACTAAAGTAATAGCCACAAGACTAGCTAAGTTACTTCTATTATTTTAGATAAGTAAGGAGGTTTTGTGTCGAGGAAGGATACCTCAAAAGGTTCCATATTGGTTCATGAATTCTTGCACTCAATTATGTTAGAAAAATCCCTAGTTGTTCTTTCGAAATTAGACATGATGAAGTCCTACAATAGGGTTGAGTAGGACTTCCTAATGGTTGTCTTGAATAAAATTGGATTTTGTCACAACTGGTGTAGGTGTATTTTTTCTTTCCTTTTGGGAGCTAGGATCTCAATAATTGTTAATGGATCCCCATATGGGTAATTTTCTCCCACTCAAGGGGCAAGACAAGGTGATCCCCTCTCTCTTTTTCTTTTTATTCTAATGGCTAAGAGTTTGAGTAGATCCATCATTTTTGCTCACTCTTCTTGGATTCGAAAAGGTATCTTTGTCAAGTTGTTTCCTCTCCCAATATCTCACTCTTTATTTTTATATGATACCCTTTTATTTGGTCAAGCAAGTATTGATGAAGAAAGAGAGATAAAGAATGTTCTATCTGATTACTACTTGTTCTCGGGTCAATCTTTCAACACAGATAAATCTAAAATATGTTTTCTCAATGTCAACCCATTGGTTAAAAATCAAGTCCAAAAATTTTGAGGTTTTCAGTGTGATTCCCTTCCTTGCAAATATTTGGGAATCCCCTTTTTCTCTGTGAAACAAAAACATGAATTTTGGGATAAGATTGTTACTTCTGCTTGTAATAGAATTCTACTTTGGAGATCCAAATGGCTTTCCTTTGTAGGAAAACTAGTAATGCTCAAAGCATTCTTGAATTCCCTCTCAATATATTTGATGTCAATATTAAAGCTCCCTTAATGAAAGGGAATGGCTCTATAAAAGGTTTTTAGAGATTTCTTATGGGTTGAAAATGTTTCATAAAAAAAAATGCCATTGGTGGCCTAGAACTCCATGTGTATCTCTAAAATGAAAGGGGTTGAAGGATTGAGAGAACTCTTTCGACAAAACAAACCTTTAGGTGCTAAATTGGTAGGGAAAATTCACTTTAAACCTAACACCAAATGGTGTCAAATTATGAGACACAAATATCTTGATTCTATCGACAAAGAAAGGATTTTTACTCAGAGGGACCTTCCTCCTGGCACAAAAATATGGAATTTTATTTCTTCCTCCATATCTATTCTTCTTTTGCATCTCTATTGGTTAATAAATAATGGGGAAAAAGCTCTTTTCGGGAAGATTCCTGGAATGGACATAATCCAATCAGATCTCTTAGTAATTGGGGTCAAATTGAAACTGTTCTCAAAGCTCTCTAGGTTAATAAAGTCAAAGATTAATTGGTAGTTGAATTTGAGAACCCTCATCAAGTTGTAAGATGGAAAGACTTTGGTTTTCTTCCTGTCCCGACACAATTCAAGGAATCTCTCATGTTTGAACTCAGGAAAAGACAAATTTTCTTGTTGAACAAGCAAGATGAAATAATATGGCTCAAAGCTAAATTAGGCAGTTATAATGTGATGGATGGTTGCAATTCATTAATTGATTCAAATCATTCTACTCCTTGGTCTTTCAAAATTTGTTGGGGTTAAGATGTACTTCCCAAGAATAGTACTTTCTCTTGGCTTGCTATAAAAGACAAAATTTTAATAGGAATTATACTTGATAGATTGGGAATAGTCCCTTTATTCCCTTGTGTCTTGCGTGGTAAGGCTTATGAAACTATGGATCATTTACTCATTGGTTGTATAAATTTTCTCATCAGTGTGGTCACGGTTGTTTAGCAAGCTTGATTGGTCGAGTCCTCTACATAATTCTATTTTGAAACATTTCCTTATCTGGCCTACTTTATGCTCAAACTCCTCATTTGGTTGCATTTGGGAGATTATCACTTCCATTGTCATTTGGAACCTTTGGTAGGAAAGAAATAATTATATTTTTCAGAAAAACATATTGGATTTGAATCTAGTAATTCAGAAAATTGAACTATCCATCTAAAACATAGAAAAATGAGGTTCACCAAAATGAAAACTAATGATGAACCTAATTCTCCTATAATTTCATTCAATATGTGTGATATAATGTGTAAACGAGTATCAAAAATCAAATCTAACTAATATAGCAATCAAAAGGGAGGTTTTAAGAGGGTGAAATGTTGTATACCTATTGCAAAAAGTGCTTTTTCAAACCTCACTAAGGACTCATTAGCCCTATGGCGAATGGGTCCTAGCTAGGGCTCTGGAAAATCTATTTTTGGGTTTTGTTCCTCTTAGTCTACACACCCAGATCCTAGTCGGGCACTATCAAAAAGCCATAAATAAATTCTATAGCAAAATTTTGTGATTTGACAACTTTCTTAGCAACTTTGACAAGTTTGACAACTTTTTCATTTTTCCTCTCTAAATATCTTCAACCTAAAACCTACAATCACACATCAAAGGAGTGAAAAATGTTGTTTGTTAAGGAATAGGGGTTTTCCTTGGGTCAAACCATGTTTTGGTAATTAAACATTGATTTGAATAAAAGCGTAAAGGAATGATGAATGAACAACAAATGCAATGTCACAACTCACCACACCTTATTTGAAACCTTGGATTGTAGATTTGAAAACTAGCATGAAGTGGCCTCAATGAATGTAGATCTTGATCATGAAACTTGATGTGAAATAATGCCTTTGATATGTTTGAATTGATCTTGAAAAATACATCAACATATTAGCTCAACAACATGCATGTTGCATTATGCCTTTGACATGATGAAATGGATCTTGATGGCTACAATAATCTTCAATAATCTACCCTTGAATGCCTTAGAAATTCTCTTGAATGCTCTATCAATGCTCTTGTGAAAGTGCTCTTATGATAACTTCAATTTGCTAGGTGAAATTAAGTGAAACAACCTTGTATTTATACATAGCTTATCATTAATTCCTGAAATTCAAATATCACAAGCTGACATCAAATCTTGGATTTGAAATCATTGAAATACCGCCAAAAACATATTTCAAAGAGGGGTCCTAGGTCTAAGTGAATACCCATTCTCCATGTGGTGAATGGGTCCTAGATCACTCACCTAGGACACAACTTGGACAATGTGAAATGTGAAAATAGGGTCCTAGGACCTAGTGAGAACCCATTCACCATGTGGCGAATGGGTCTATGAATACAAATTTATACCTATGCTAAACATGAACAAATACACAATGATTAGTCATATTAACACATATAAATCACATTCACTATGAAATACTTGAACATACAAAGAAATGAAGACAATGCACACAAAAATATGAAATATCAAACAATAAAAGCTACATGAAACAACATGAAATATAAGCATGAAATCCTATCTAAGTACTCCAAACCCCATCCCATAGGGGGATTGGTGCCAAATTGATGTGAAATATGGCCCTTTCCCAATCCCAAGTGTTGAATAAGCTTCAAGATTTGTATGTAGATGTTATGGATTTTATGCCAAATGATGATAAACTCAAGCTAAGATAATGAAAATGCATGTAGATATGGATAAAAATGGCTATAATGAGTTTGCATGAGATGATGGATCCATTTTCAATAGAAGGGCCCTCTATTTATAGGACTCAAGGGTTAGAAGAAGAGGTGAAATTAGGCAATGTGGTACTAAATGGAGATTCATTAGCCATGTGACAAGTGCCACAAGGCTAAGAGAAGCAATAGGAATATGTACCTCACACATGTGTGTGCACATTTGGGGAAGAGAGATGTAAGAGGGAGTTAAGGCATATGGTTGGAAGAATTTAAGGAATGAGGGTGAGGGTGTAATAGAATGTAAGAGAAGTAAATTCCCTTGTAAGAGACAAGATTTCTTGTAAGATCCTATTGAATTCCCTTGTAAAAGGCATTAAAAGCCTTTGTAGGAGCTTTTAAAGTCTAGGAGGGAAAGTCAAAGAGGTGAGGAATATTCCATAAGAATATCCTTTTGTGAGGAAAATAGCTAATAATTAATTTGTAAAAATTAATTACTTGTGCAAGTGGGGTTAGTAAACCATAGGTTTATTTAACCAAGATAGAGTTAAAAGCTATAAGATTGGCTAATGAAGATTAACAGGTGGTTTAAGGTTAATTAATCTAGAATTAATTAATCTTAGGTGGGTTTAGGGATTCAGAAGAATATGGCATTTAATTAAATAAATAGATTTATTTAGTCCAATGAGAAGACATAAGGGTTTTAATTAAATGATTTACATTATTTAATTAAACGGGATGAGAATTAGTAGAAATGGGGATGAATTAATCCAATAAAATTAATTATTTGATTAATAGGAGAAAATGTTGAATTTAATTAAACAATATAGATTATTTAATTAAATGGTTAGTCGGAGGTGATTTAAGAGGAAATGATGTTAATAATCAGATTCAAATGTGTAATATCAATCAGCACTATTTAAGTGTCTACAGGGTCCTAGGTCACTAACCTAGGACACACACCTTCTAAAATTAAGTGTTGTGTAATGGCATTTATGAATGTTGTGTTTTGTCTCTCAAAATTTGCAATTAATTAGGCTTTTATTTGTATTAAAGGGTCCAATTAAGGCATAATTAACCTCAATTAATTAATAAAGCCCTAGATTAGTGTGAAATTTTAAAGATACACTTTATAACACCCTAAATAAGGCACAATTAAGGCAGAATTCAATGCATTAAGGATAGGACTTGAATTGGCCATGAAACTATCTATTTATCAATTTATTATCGAAGGGGATTCAATTGTGGTAATCTCAGTGCTCTCATTGAAAAAAAAATCAGTTTCATGGCATTTAAATTATTTTTTGTCACACATTCAGCTTTTTCTAAAAAAAAATCCTCTCTATCAGATTATGCGTTGTTAAATAGAGAAGCTAATACACTTACATATTTGTTGGTAAATAGGGCTATAAATGATTCTATTGGTCACAAGGAATTCTCAGGTCACAAATGTGATCTCTTATTCAAATGCTAACGGTTTTTTTATACTCTCACTATTTTCTAAGGTTGTTTTTTTCTAGATTTCAAGGGTGTGGTACACATTGGTTTGAAGGATTATAAATGTCAAAATTGAATATAAACACGCCTATTTCATATTTTTTTCTCAATTCCCTCATCATCTCCATTTTCCCATGTGAGGTTTCCTCCCATAGACAGATGAAGCTGATTGGGATAGCAATGACCACTTAAGGTGAATTTAATGGGAAAAATATAGTTCCCTCTTTTGGACGGTCCTCATGATGTCCTCTTGACTTGGCATTCATGACATGCATTGGTTAAAATTGGTAAATTGCTAGATTTTTTGGTGATCATTTAATTTTTTCTTTCATCACCATCAGCACATGTGAGGTTATCTCACACTAATTGATGTTGGTCAATGCATTTTGGTAGATCCTCTAAGCTATGGGCACTAATTCTTAAAAGCATGAAAATACAAATGATTGCATTTGGAAATGTTTGTGTTTGTAGTGGCTCTCCCCATTTGTGACATATGGCATTATTTCTTTAAGATTGATACTTCTCTGGATTTAATTATTTTCAGGTTCTACCATCCACACCTCTTGTTGATACAATGGCATTCATTTTTCATGCAGGATTGCTTTTCTCATCAAATTTTATTAAGTTTCTTGTGCGGTTGAACCTCAAATGTTTTATGGGCATCTTGCGGGCTATTAATAACATTTTTTTGTATGTATTTAAACATGGGTTTTTCTTCTATCGTGACAATGGAGGCCACTTTCATATTTTCATACCCACAAGATATCATGAGATTAGGGACTCTAGGCCTTTTTTGGTTGAAATTTTGAAGATTTCCTTTGTTATAGAATGTAATCAGGTGGTGGATGTTTTTTTCACAATGCTTGGTTGAGATTGGTTGGATTTTCATTTAATGGCTTTACCAAATGAGATTTCTTCATTATTTCTATCTAATCTAATGGATATCCTTTGGTGTTCAAAAATGGTTAAATTTCTTGCAAGAAATTATCTACTTCCACATGTTTCCCTCTCTTGACTCTCCAACCCAAGCTTGATGGCTATGACCTACTACAAGGTGTACCATAGAAAAAAGGCAACTTGATTGATTTGGGAATAATTCATGATAAATTGGACTTAATGAGGCCTTTATTTAGTGTTGTGAGGCATTTTATGCATCCACACTAGGTCTTGGACCCTTGCAAATTGAATAAAATGCATTTATTGATATCTTGTAAAGGTGTTGTAAAGTGTTGTAAAGAACTTTCACACTTTTCTAGATCTAATAAACCCATTTTCCCTTAATTCAACATTATAAAATGTATTTAATTACATTATCATATCATTCTAGAAGTCTTGTAAAACAAACTTAATGTTAACCTAGTGTTGTAATGTGTTTTACACATTCACATTGGATGTTGTGCCTTTCTAGGCTAAGTGGACCTCATTTTAGTGTTGTAAAGTGTATTTAATCACACTTTCACATTGAATTATGTGTCCTAAGACATAATTGATCTTTTCATCATCATTAATAGGCCCCTATTACTCCATATTGTGCATCCTAAGGCAATATTTGATGAAATAACTGACAAAGTCACTATATAAACCTGATTTTCTTATCTCCCAACAACCCAGTTGGCAAATGGGCCCCTTTGGGACTAATTCGCCATCTGTGGTGAATGAGTTCCTACCAGGTGGGATTGATTTTCCCAAGGTGGCGAATGAGTCCCATTTGGGACATTTTTGAATTTTGAGCAGGAAATTTTGGAATTTAAGTTTTGTTTTTCTTCATGTCAACCTTTGGGATCCAATTTACGAGAAAATTAGGAGAATTTACTATAAAATAAAGTATCTTAACCCTAATTCATAATCTCTTAACCCATTCACAACTCATTCTTCATTTGTCTTCCACTTCAAGTCAAGCAAATTAGGGTTTTATCACTCTATGTCATCAAGAAAGCTTCCAAAGACATTAAAGGGTAGAATATTCCTCCATTGCTGAAGAAATTCAAGATCAAACATCATGGCAAGGTATTGACTCCATTATTGCATGCTTCATTACATTCTTTCTTCATATTGGTTTAATTACCTACAAAGGGGTTTGCCTAACATTCAACATTTCTCTTTCTCTTGTGTGTTTGTAGATTTAGGCATCTTGGAAGCTTGGAAATAATTAAGAATAAAGTTTCAAATTTTTTTAAGTCTTCTCTTCATTTTCTAAGGAAAAATATCAATAAAAAGTCACTTTCAGGCCCAAATTTGATAGTTTTAGAACTAAACACTTGAAGAAGCAGAAAGTGCAGACCGACGGCTCATGTTTCCACTTTTGAATCTTTAGAAATTTAGAAGTGGATTCATTCACCACGGGTGGTGAATGAGTCCCACTACTAGGCCTAAAACAGGTTTTCTACATTTTTGGATACCCATTTGTCTAAAACGGACTCCGAAACAGTTTCCCAAATCTTGGACTAATTCACCCAGAATGGTGAATGAGTCCCACCAGGCCTAAAAATTAGTATCAACAACATTCTAGAAGTCATTTTTAGTCTCCATCAAGATCTCAGGTGCACTCTTTCAGTTTCATCAAATTTTGTTACAATTTGCATTCATTTCTAGGTGTCTTTGCATTACATAATGTGTTTTCAAACAACTTGTATTTCAATAGTTTTCACTTAATAATCAATAGCTTTTATCAATTATTTTCATTTATTTTATCTCATCTAGGCACATCTCATTCATATTTCCATTAGTTTGAGTGAACCACCTAGGTTTTTGGACTATCTCTCTCCTTTTAGGTGAAAAACCCTAATTGAGCAAGAGAAGTACATAGACCCAAAATCTATGGTTCATTTTGGTGAACCTACTTTTCAAATACTTTTATTTTATATTTTGGAGTCCTTCATCATAGATCTAGCTTGCATTGACCTTGCATTAGGGTTTGCATGGATTCATTTGCATACTAGGTTTCAAATTTTGCATTCATGAAAAGTGCATTTAGGTTGCATTTTTGGCATTTAAAATCATTAAATTTTTTGAAATTTTGCATTCTCATCTTAGGTCTACATCTTACAGCCCATCCAACATCAAAATCCATCAAATAGATTTAAAATTCTAAAAAAAATCCTCACTGGGACTCATTCACCACCTTGGGCGAATCAGTCCCTTTTCACTCCTAAAACTACCCTTTATAGAATTGAAAACCCTATTTTTAAGCTTATGTTTGGTGCCATTACCTAACTATATCAATTGGATAACTTTCTGTAACATGCATTCCATTAGATCTAGCCTAAATTATCTCCTTTCATGCATGGTTTAAATTTCAAATTTGTATTCTCATATTGTTACATAGTATAATTAGTTAATTATCATCCTTAAAATCTAAAAAAATTGCATTCTTCTTTGCATGTTTGCTCTAGCATAGTTACCTTTCAAGTTTGTAGAATAATCATTACATCATCTTTTCATTACAAAGTTCTATAGTTATCATCTTTCATGTTCTATTTTTAGATCTTATTGCATGTTGTAAGAGAATTTTGTTAAGTGCATATGAATATGAGGTCCTGTCCCCTCTCTTTTAGTTCATCATAGATCCCTCTCCTAGTTTCCCTATTGTGGATGAGGTTAGTCTATTGAAAGAAACCTTGGATAATCATAACAGACGCATTTTTTCTTCTCCTATTATCTCTCACACTTGTGAAGGAGATATTATCATGCTATAAGAACCAATTGATGAGAGTTTTGACAACCCAAGTTGTTTCTCTCCTCTTACCTCTCCTATTAGACAAAACATTACTAAAGAATAGGACATCACAATAAGTAATCATGACGATCACACAATATAGCAAGAAGATGAGATCATAGAAACATATCTAGAAATTACCTTACCTAGTCTCCATAATCAGGATAATCAAACTTGTTCTTCTCCTAATATCCCTCTTCGATGTAAAGAGGATAGGTTAGTGTTAGAAGATATACCTATTAAAAGTCATGAGAACATTATTCCTCCCTTCCCTCTTGTTCCTCTCCTATGGGAAGAACTATTTGGTAAACATGAAAACCACAGTGGTCCTTCTTTTGTTTCCTCTCGTATTTGTGATGAAGCCACTTTACAAACTCTAACCATGGATGAACATGTTACAAGCTCTCCTACTAGGGTGTAAAAAATGGCACAAGAGAATGATACTTTAGAGACAATCGACAATCAAATAGAGTCTTCTTCTAATCTCCCCACTCTCAATAATCAAACAAATTCCACCATTGATCATTCCCCTAGTTGTGATAGAATCATTTTAGAAGAACCAATCCATTAATGTCAAGAAAATTTGATTTTTAGTTCTAAAAACTCTCCTTCTAGGGAGAATATAATGGTACTAGAAAAAGGCAACACTAATGTTACTTCCTTAAATAAAAAGGTGATTCTTGATTGCCCTTTATTAGAGATACATCAAACCAAGACTATTGAGGTTATGAATGTGCAAGTTTCCATTAGATACCCCTCGATCAATGGACCTCATACATACCCCGTGGGACATCCTAACAACCCTCTAATTCTCTATCCACCTTCACACAAACAACAAACTCAAAATAAACCTAAACTTATCCTTCACCCTCCTAAGAATAATGTTTTGCAACAACTGAGTCATAATATTGTTGCTCATATGTATAACACTTGAAACAATCCACAACTTCCATAACCAACCCCGACACCCTTATCATTTCCTAATCCTATCCCACCTAACTCTTTCTTTCCAAGTTGAAAGGAGTATGATCTTGTCGAGCAACTTAAGAATACTCCTGCTAAGATATCATTTTGGGACCTTATTCAAGCCACCCCTCACTGTCACAACATGATCCAAACATCCTTACAACAAGTTCCTATCTCTTGTAATGTGCAACCAAATTCCATAGAAACCATCATTCATAGAATAAACAATGACATTGTTTTCCACCAAAGTGAACTCCCCTCTTTGGACGTGCAAAAATAAAATGATCCTCTCATGATCATAGCACAATACAAACAAAAAGGGATAAAGAGAACTCTTTTAGATATTGGTTTTTCCCTTAATGTGTGTAGTGTGAGCCTTCTAGATAGGCTTGGCATTGATTAGTCAACCATTCAACTTGATTCTCTATCTATTAAGGGATTTGACAATGTCAAAAAGAAACCGCTCGGAGTGATCATTATACCTCTTACCGTTGGAGTTGCCACCTTGAATACACCAATCCACGTTATTCCTTATAAAATTTCATGTAATCTTATCTTAGGTAGACCATGGATTCATGCAATGAAAGGTGTCCCTTCCACTCTTCATCACAAAATGAAATACATCTACAATAACCAAGTGTACACACTTGACATTGATCTTGAGCCTTATAGTGTTTTACAACTTGAGAAAAACAAAGAAAATCCTTTGAACACATCAAAATCAACTACACTAGTGGAACCTGTACAATAGAACAACAAAGAACAACATATTGAACAAGTCACCCAACTATTAGAAGATGATTGGGGTTCCTTGGATTTCGAACATGAATTCATGGGCGAGTATAAGATCATACACAAAGATTCAAATAGGGGAAACAAAAAAGCATACGACCCTTTGAAAGAATCCACCTCAACCACCTTAGACAATGAAACACACTACACGGCCACCTTTTACAACGTTTATCACCAACCACCAACCGATCCAAAAGCAATGAAAAAGATTTATGGAAAAGGGTATGAGCTTATGAAACAACTTGGATATAGTGGAAAAGGATGTGGTATTAATGAACAAGGTATCTGCAACCCTATAGACCCTATCACACAACAAACCACTCATGGTCTTGGTTATTTCCCATTGATAGAAATTTCCAATCCTTCAATCAATGCAATACTCTCAGGTCTCATTCTTCTAATTATACCTTAACTGTAAAGAATCCTGAACTAATTGGCACTATTGGTCTTGATCATTCTCCTTTTCCAACAATCAACCAAACCAATACACCTTTTCTTAATTTCAATGTCATCTTGCAAGACACTAATGATTTACATTCGATAGATTTTCCCTCCTCCTATAAGAGTGAGAACAAAATATTGCAATCCAAAGAACCTTGCTTAGGTATGACATCTTGTACTAAGAAAGACATCTCTTTACCACCAACAACAGAAACTAATTCTCCCCTTGATCAAGATGGTATCTTGTCGAGACTCCTCCAAGACCACCTGATATCTCTTCCTCCATGAACTCGAAACAAATGCTATTACAATACTTCATTTTGTGCCTATCATAGAGTTCATGGTCATTCCACCAATGAATGTAAGGCATTAAGTACTAAAATCCAGCATCTTAAGGAGTTTGGTGTTCTTCCTTATGTGGGGGAACCTCATTCCTCTAATTGATACCGATCTTCACTCTACCATTCATTTCATCAATCATTTCAACTCACCCTTGTCCTGCACTAAGTGGGGGCAAGGGGTTCAGTAGCCTTTTCCTTGTATTTCACTTCACATTGCCTCCTTTGGCTATTTTTTAACCTTTCATGCACATATATGATCAAGTTTGGGATGTGGACGAAATTCCTTAAGTTGGCTCCCATGTGACATACTACCTTTTTCATGATGTAGCTTCTCAAAAACATATGACAAGTGGCATAGGGCTTTTCGAGTAAGCTCTCATGTCCTCTTCATCTACTTTAAATAAATTTCTCATAGTACTAGTGTTTGCAACCACTTTTAAGTGGGGGCATACATCACCACTCACATTTCATTGTACGATTTCTTTCTTCTTGCAATGCATCCTTTTCTTGGTGGAGTTATTGGGCTTGATTCCCTCCAAGAGCATGATACTTCTTTTGACACATCCTCTCTTGGAAACATTAAGAATGATGTTCCCTAAGATGAGACATTGCACAAACTAAGAAAAATACCTTTGAACATTCCTTACACTCTCTTTCATTAACAATGTTTATGAGTGTCAAGCATACAAAGTTTTTCCTACCTCATAGAGCTCAAAAATAATTTTTCATTTTGGTGCCTTATTAAAGTTATCAGGAGGTATAACTTTGGTATGGTTGAGCAAGAAATCCCATTCTGAGGCATGACTTTTCCCCATAGCCACCTTGTGGATTTATCACCCTGTGAACAACCAAAAGTTTTGTGGCTCCAGAGTGAGTATACTTGGGATTTCTCACCCAATGGACAGCCAAGAGTTTCGTCACCCCAAAGTGAGTATGCATATCTGGAAAAATAGCCTAGATCTGATCCACAATGTGTTGGAAAAATGGTCAAAGCTTGATCCACCCTTTTCATTTTCACCTTTCTCTTCTTTCTAGTTCTTTCCATTGCATGATCATGTATATTGTTATGTTGCAAATCATTAAGCTCGTGCATGTCCTTTTGGCACTCATGTCAGCTTGACTTAGGATCTTAGATCCTAGTGGCTTGAGTGCTTCCCCTCATATTTTTCATCCTTTTTCATCTGCATTGGTAAAATTGGACCTCTCTTAAATGTCTACTTTAGTGTGAGTTTGAAGCAAGTTCATCATCTCACTAAAGTGGGGGCTAAATGTACCGTATAAAAAAGGAAAATTGCTTGATTTGGGAATAATTCATGATAAATTGGACTTAATGAGGCATTTATTTAGTGTTGTGAGGCATTTTATGCATCCAAACTAGGTCATGAACCCTTGAAAATTGAATAAAATGCATTTATTGATGTCTTGTAAAGGTATTGTAAAGTGTTGTAAAGGACTTTCACGCTTTTCTAGATCTAATAAACCCATTTTCCCTTAATTCAACATTATAAAATGTATTTAATTGCATTTTCACATCAATCTCGAAGGCTTGTAAAAAAAACTTAATGCTAACCTAGTGTTGTAATGTGTTTTACACATTCACATTGGATGTTGTGCATTTCTAGGCTAAGTGGACCTCATTTTAGTGTTGTAAAGTGTATTTAATCACACTTTCACATTGAATTTTGTGTTCCAAGCCCTAATTGTGATAGCAACCAGGGGAGTTCTTACAACCACACAACATAATTCCACACAAAAACAATAACCTTCAAGTCACAATTCTTCAAAATTCTCATTATCTCTTCATAGCAACTCAATTCCTTGTACCATTGCAAACTCACTCAATTGGGTATTGTAGACATCCAAATTTGGACACTTAATTTATCCAAATTTACCACTTTTCATCTGAACATCCTCTTATCCAAGTTAATTAAGTAATATTACTATTATTTAATTAATATCCTTAATTCTGCCAAATCCCTAAGGTATTTAATTAATAATTAAATACCTTACCCTCCTTAATCCCCTTTTTATCAAATGAATTACATTTATTTAATTCCTCACATGTCATTTTCATCTAATCCTAATCCATCTCCTAATCTCTTCATTAAGGATGTGCACATGCCTAATCCTTGATTAGGATGTGTCACATCCTCCAACTTTTGCAAGTTGTCTTCTAATCCTCATTAACCCCTAATTATCTTCTAATTACTGATTAGTTAATCTTAATTAGTACCTTGGTCAACTCTCCCCATCCCCCAAGGAATTTTTAATTCCTTTTTATTCACCCTAGGCTCCTCTCTTCCCCATGTGAATTTTTAATTCACTTTTATTCCTTCTAGAATCCCCTTTTCCCATGCATCTTCTAGAACCTTTGACTTGTCACATCAAGTCACATGTGACAAACTCCCACCTTTTTCGAGACCCTCTCTTATCCACTAGATTCTTCCAATCATTGTGAATTTTTAATTCACTTTTATTCTCCCAAAGCTTTCCCCTTCCCCATGTGATCATTGAAAGGTCACATCAAAGTACTTGGAAGGTACTTGTCCTTCCTTCACATCATGTACCTCTCTTCCACATCACCTACACATCATCTCACCCTTGGCCATCTCACATTCCACATGTCAAAATGTGAGGGCTTGTGAGTCCTCAACTCACCTTAGCCCTTCATCTTAACTTTGTTGGATAAATCCCAACCATTGAATTCTCTAAAGAATTCAAGTTTCTCTATAAATACCCCATCCTCTAAGGCATTTGGGGAGACTTAGTCATTTTTGCAACTAAATGCTGCCATTTTGTGCACTCATCTAGCCATCAATTTCATCCATTTACATTTGCATTCAAGCACACAGTCAAATCCTTCATTTAGCCACATCAAGAGCCATCAAGGAGCATACAAACCAAATCATATCAAGGGCCAACCAAGGAGTTTCAGCTGCAAGAAGGAAGATATATCCATTTGTCATCATTTTACACTTTCCTCTTTGCACTTACAAATTTCTTAAGCTAATCTTGAGGTGTTTCTTTATGTTTCTCCATTGCATTTTAATTTCTTAGAAAGGGTTAGACATTTGAATATCACATTTCTGGCCCAGTGGGACCTGCAAGTGGGTCCCTCAATTTCATGTTTGCTGTTGTTCAGTTTTTTGTAGAAATACGTCATAGAAGTGCAATTGCGCCCTCCTATTCACTGCAGAAGTGCAATTGCGCCCTCCTGTTCACTGCAGAAGTGCAATTGCGCCCTTCTGTTCACTGCAGAAGTGCAACTGCACCCTCTCATTTTCTGCAGAAGGGTGACTACGCCCCTTGGTTAAATTTTTTGTACTAACACTTTTCCGCAGAAGTGCAATTGCGCCCTCTCATTTTCTGCAGAAGGGCGACTACGCCCCTTGGTTAATTTTTTTGTTAATTTTTTTGTACTAACACTTTTCTGCAGAAGTACAATTGCGCCCTCCTATTCACTGCAGAAGTGCAATTGCGCCCTCCTGGTCACTGCAGAAGTGTAATTGCGCCCTCCTGTTCACTGCAAAAGTGCACTTGCGCCCTCCTATTCACTGCAGAAGTGCAATTGCACCCTCCTGTTCACTGAAAAAGTGTAATTGCACCCTCCTGTTCACTGCAGAAGTGCAATTGTACCCTCCTGTTCACTACAGAAGTGCAATTGCGCCCTCCTGTTCACTGCAGAAGTGCAATTGCACCCTCTTGTCACCGCAAAGCAACACATTTTGGAAGGTAAAACTATCATTTTAGCTTCGATTTGTGTTATTTTTAGGTACTAACCCCCCAACACTGTTTCTTGCAAGGATATTGGTGTTTTTGCTAACTTTTTGCAGCATATTCTTGCGAAGTTGATGAAGAAAGTGGGATAAAACATCTAACATTTGCTTGCAAGGCTATCCATTCGCTCAGACTTTTTAAACTATCCTTGATGTTTTCGTTAATCTAAGAACATAGTCTAATTAGGGGGGAGTAATACTCATTGCTTGTTGTGCCTATCTTTTTCTATTACCCAAAGGGAGCATTAGCTTGTTTTTGCTTTCCCCTTGCACTTCGTGTGAGTCTGGGGAGTAGTTGGAAACGATTAGTGCTTTCTTTCTAGTGGGACCTGCTTGGGGATTTCATCACCCCAAGGGATGATTCCAACCATGCGTACCAGCGAGGTATATAAAGGGGGGAGAGCGAAAGTTGTACCCCAATCTAGTCACATCGTAATTGGTGGAGTGTTGAAGCTAGGGTGATACCTATATAGACGTGAAGAGTTGGTCTGAGCCCTTCAGTATCTCGCTGGGGTTCCTAACTCACGCTTGTGATGGGCTGGTGTTCACAATTGTGCCTCACATATTGAGAGTATATCGAGGACTCCCTAGACACCTTGTCCATCCTAGATTAAGACCTCTTTGGCCATACACTTAACACTAATCATAGGATTTGTATTTGCTTGAAAGTGTTTTCTTGTGAGAAACCAATAAACTTTTTGACAAATTGGCCTTATTATTATCATTTCAAAGTCCTTTCCATAGTCATTTTCATCAAACCAAGTCTCTAATTTACCACAAAAGGGCAACTGCGCCCCTAATTTTCTGCAGAAGGGCGATTACGCCCCTGATTTTCCGCAGAAGGGTGATTATGCCCCTAATTTTTTTAAGAAGGGTGACTGCACCCCTGATTTTCCGCAAAAGGGCGATTACACCCCTGATTTTCCGCAGAAGGGCGACTGTGCCCCTAATTTTCTGTAAAAGGGCAATTACGCATCTAATTTTTTGCAGAAGAGTGATTACGCCCCTAATTTTCCATAGAAGGGCAATTACGCCCCTTATTTTCTACAGAAGGGCGACTACGCCCCTCATTTTCTGCAGAAGGGCGACTGCACCCCTGATTTTTTGCAGAAAGGTGATTACGCCCCTGATTTTCTACAGAAGGGCGACTACGCCCCCTGATTTACTGCAGAGGGGCGAATTTTCCCTCTTGAGCAACCAAAATTTCCCTATTTGGATCTGTTTAGCCTCTAAACCATCATTTAATCATTCCCAACCTTTTTCTCATCATCCCAAGCCTCTGTTTTGTTATTTTAAACCTCTGAAAACCTCCATTTGATCATTCCAAAGCTCCATTTTATCCATTCCAAGCATCCATCTCCTCATTCTAAGAGTTGTTCATCCCTTCCAATCAATTGTTCACTTGTTTCGAGCTTTCAATCATTCATCCATTCCAAACAATCATTTACCAATTTGGAGTGCTTGTTCATCCACTCCTATCATTCACTTTCCCAATCCAATCATCTATTTCCTCAATCCAATTATCTAACACCCCATTCCAATCGCCCGTCTCTTACAACCCGTTTACCCACCTAAAGAGTCTGCAAAGCAGTGGGGCGAATCTGCCCTGAAAAAGGGCGAATCTGCCCCTCTGTGAGGGCACAGTCACCCCTGAAAAAGGGCATATTCGCCCCTCTGCAAAAAATTTGGAAAAAAAACATATCTAGTTCCCAAATCTGACCAGTGACACCAATCCCATCATATCTTTCAATCCAATCCTAATTACAAGAACTCGTTCACTCATTCTTAGTATTCGTTCATCTATTTTGAATCTTCTTCCCCTCGTTCTGAGAGTCATTCATCTATTCCGAGCACCCATTTTCCCGTCATCAACACTTTCCAAAAAATCATTGTTTCATCACCAAAATAACATAAGTGCCACTTAGAACATCATTAGATTCCATATCCAACATCAAATCATCCATCCCAATCATCTAAACTTCATTTTGAGAATTTTGATTTTTGTGTCGAAACCTCCAGAGGCCATAACTTTTGACTCGGGTGTCCGTTTGAGCTAAAATTTTACGAGTGGTTGCATTATGAGATGGCATGTGGATCCTTGGATGACTCGAAGTCCCTCAGACCCCATTTTTCCACATTTTTGAGGCCTCAACTTTCATCTTGACCTTCAAAATCGCAATTTAGTATTTTTTTTCCAACATTTTGAAAAATCATTTTTGTCAATAACTCAAAATGCATGTCTCAAATTTGGGATGTTAGTTGGAAATTAATCCTATCCTAGTTTTGGTTTTTTTTGGGAAAAAATTGGACTCTCAAAAGTACGTTTGTGAGGTTTCCTAAAATGGCAAAATTTGACAATTTTTGAAAATTGCCAAATCTGGAAAAATCTGATTGTCAGCACCTTACGTTCTTTAAACCCCAAAACTTGATGTAGAATCAATCCCATCACATCCTCAAATCATTCTAAGTGTCAACCCAATCCTAATCTGAGCTTTAATCTAATCCCAATCTAAGCTTAACCAAAACCCTAATCTAAGCTTTAGTCATTTCAACCTTTCATTCATCCATTTCGAATAGTTGTTCTCCCTTTTCAAACATCCATTTCCCCATTCCGAGTAAACATTCAATCATTTTGAACTCTCGTTCAACAATCCCGATCAATCATTTACTCATTCCAAGTAATCTTCCATCTATTCCAAACCTTCATCTTCTCGTTATGAGAATCATTTGTCCATTGTGAGCAGTCGTTTACTCATTCTAAGTGGTCATTCATTTGTTCTGATCAATCATTTACTCATCTTGAGTATTCATCATCCATTTCTCCAATCAAATCATCATTTTCCCCATCCAAATCCTCTGAACTTTGTTTCAGGTTATTATCCAAATTGACCTAAGTGTTTGATCTGATCGTCATCATCAACATCCGCTTAGGATTGTCATCCATCCTAAGATAATCATTATCGTTGGCCCAATCAATCCATTTTCAATCTCAAAGTGGATTTGGTTTCATAATCATCCATTTATCCTTTTATCTGATCAATCAGTATCCTAAGTCATCTAAGATAATCTTTGAACGGGATTTGCAGCCTCTTTCGTCATCTTATCCTATCCATCAGTCGATCTTATCAATCATCGATCGATCCAATCCAATCACATCACCTTCGACCTAATCAATCTACTTTCATCTCGAAGCAGATTCGGTGTCAATCATCAGAATCAATCCCATCACATCATCCAATCATCCTAATCTAAGCTTTAATCCAATCCAAATCTGAGCTTAACCTAAATCCCGATTTGAGCTTTAGTCCATTTCTATCCCAAATCGTTGACCGATCCTCTTTATCCTTTCACCATCATGAATCCTTATCCTCCATCAATAGTGGTCAAGGGAAACCCTAATTACATTGACAACGATAACGAAAGTCTTGTCGATCAAGAGGAATATGACATAGATTCCCTTGATACTATCATTGCTAGTAAGCTTTCTCCACCCACTTTCCAAAATCCAATCACCCTTTCAATTTATCCTGTTATGTCTTCATCCATGCCTAATCATGTTGCTTATGCTACCTTTGGCAAGGGATATCCATCATATCATTCATCTACATCATCCTCTTATCCTAGTCTTCCATCACAATACCCCTATCCTAATCCCCCATCCACATCCTCCTATCTAAATCCTTCATCCGCATATACCCACTACCCTAATCTTCCATGCCAATCTGCTCACTCTAATCCTACATTCCTACCTTCCTATCCTAATCCAACATCCACATCAACTTATCCTAATCCGACATCCACATTTCCCTATCTCAATCCGCCATCTCAATTTTCCCATCCTAATCCACCATCCCAATACCCTTACTACAATCCACCACCTACATCCTCATGTCCTAATTCACCATTCCAATCCCCTTATCTTAACCCTTCATCTAACCTTAATCCCCCATCTATTTCCATTCCTGCATCCAATCCCATTCCCCCATCTAATCCTAGTCCACCAATCCATAATCCTTCATCCACTCCTACCACGCCATCTCAGCCTAGAGCATTCAAGTTCTTCACTCCAGAATTTTTCCAAGGACTTATAACCAAGAAGACATCTCCCACTCCACACCTTGAAGTTATGGAATCATGCCATCCCAACCCATCATCCACGGTCATCGGAGATGAGACCCTTCTCCACCCAACACCTATCATTGGTGGTACCACCCCTAGCACCACTCAAACCATCAAAACCATCACATCCTCTAAATCTATTGAGCCCCCATCTCTTACCATCATTGAGAGCCCCCATCTCTTACCACATCATCCCACTCTGATCCCCCACTCCTACATCCTCACATCCTTGAATCCTCTGAATCCATTGAGCCCCATCCTCATCACCACATCTCTGAATCCATTGATCCCCCCTCTCCCACCATCACATCTATCAAATCCATTGAACACCCAACTCTTACCCCAAGAATCATCGAACCCATCAAATCCCATGAATGTTTTGAATCCTCCATCCTTCCATCTCCCCAACTTGAAGAGTCTCTCCACCACTCTGTCATCTTTCCATCCAAACAAGATGAGTCATGCCAAGAGTCTAATCCAAAGCATGCCAACATATCCCCTTCTCTAGATCAAGATCCTACCATCCCATCTAGTCCACCTCAAGATCACAATCCCCCATCCATTCCATCCCATGATCCCCTTGTCATTCAAGCTTCCACCACTCCATCTCCATCTCCATTGCATGAGCCCACTACCACAAATCCAAATCCTATCATATCCCTTGATCCGTCTCCTAATACCACCCATCCAAATGTTGCTATCACATCATCTCCCTCTCATAATCCCCCATCATCACCTAAAACTGCTATCCCTACACCACTTGCATATCCCCTTGGTATGCTTGCATTCTTCCATGGTGGCCTCCTCGCAGAAGAAAAACAGTTTATATACCACCCATCATCCTCCACCTAATAATGGACTTGCATCATGTTTTCAGAATAACACAAATCCTATCATGGATTGCATGCTCAAGAAAATGAACTATCAAGGAAAAGGTCTAGGCCTTCATGAGCAAGGTATTTTAGAGCCCATCCAAGTCAAAGAACAAGTCTGCATGCAAGGTCTTGGACCTATTTCCCATGACTCACAATCTAAAGATGTCGGTACAACCTCTAGACGTCCTCAACGAGCCTTTTCCAAAAGAAATGTCAGCTCTTCCCATCGCCCCACCAGATCATATGTTGCCATCCCTCCTCCTCTATCATGTCGCCTCAAAACAACCATCCATATTCCTCCTTCATCTACTCCATCCATTTTGGGTCCTTACATCCCTCCATCCACCATCTCCCATCCTTCATCTACACCATCCATCTTGGGTTCTTATGTCCCTCCACCCATTCCATCTATTTTGGGCCCCTATACCCTAAAATCACCTCCTCCATCTCATCATATCCATCCTTTCATCCATTCATCACCTATCCATGTCATCCATCATAAACATCCCATTCACATGTCCCCTAATCAGGATCAACAAAGGCACATACCTACACATTCTCCATCTACACATAATCCTCATAATTCTATCTCCATCACTCCACATCATCCATCTCCTCACACCCATCCCATTGCTACTAAAAGCACTTTAGTTGTCAAAGAAAAAATGCATAAATCCAAGCATCCACATGAATCTAAGGCTCCCCGTGTCCCCTCCAAAAGGCATGGTGAAGAGAAGAAAAATCTAAATCTAAATCAAATCCGTAGGCCACAAAGGCCCCCCAAAGCAAAAATCAAAACCATGTGGATCCCAAAGAAAAAATATGCAATGCAATCAAATGAAAAATCTATAAGAACATCCAAAGTTGCTAATCCAAAAGCTATTCATACACCCCTTTCATCTCCTAAGTTTGTTTTAGGTCCTTATGTTCCAAATTTCACCACCCCATCTTCTCCATTATCCACACATTCTCCATCCAT
This sequence comes from Sequoia sempervirens, assembly GCA_007258455.2. Classification (NCBI taxonomy): domain Eukaryota; kingdom Viridiplantae; phylum Streptophyta; class Pinopsida; order Cupressales; family Cupressaceae; genus Sequoia; species Sequoia sempervirens. The sequence goes on along the minus strand of VDFB02086081.1, from coordinate 100,503,852 downwards.
TAATCCTCTTATCTTTTCACATCCACCACCACATGTGCCAATATTGGTCCTGAACACATCTCCCCATCACATATCCACCCCATCATTCCATCCATACCCTTTTTAGCATCCCATCCATTATCCCATGTATCAACCCCATCAAATCCCTCTAATTCATCCTTATGCATAATCCATTTATCCTAATAAGGTTGTACCAACATCCAACAGTCACTTCAAACATGGGCTCTTAACACCTTGTATGGAACTTGATCCTTATCACATTTCTAAATCTGCTTATCCACTTCCTTATCCTTATCCATCTCCTTCTGCATGACATCAAAAAAGTCAAAAATCCAAAAAAGTCAAAAATCCAAAAAAGTCAAAAAATCCAAAAAAGTTAAAAAAAATCAGAAAAATCCAAAAAAGCCAAAAAAAAAAATAGTAAAGAGAAATAATTCATTAATGAAAACTTGGAAAACAAGCGCCTTGGATAAGAACCATGATGAAAACCTGGCAAACAAGCGTCATGCGTAAATCCCCATCTGCACTTGGGGGCAGCTTCCTGATATGCATCCCCTCTATCCCACCTATCTTCCGCATCCTACCATCATATCCCATTTATCTCCCATCCCTCCATCCTTCTTGTGATCTTGATCAAAACAAGGGCACCTATCTATGCATGCTTTGGGCGCCTCTTGGTATACATTCCCTTCATCCATGCTCTATCATATTCCTTAGTCACTCATCCTATCCTCCTCTAGTTATCTCCTTTATCTTCCCATCTACTCGTCTTCCATCCCTCATGCATTATCATACATAACATATCTAGAGTGGGGGCATCTACTTCCTTTGTAACATAGTCCTTGGAGACATCATCTATCATAACATCCCTTTATCTCCCTCTCCATCTGTCATGATATCCCTTCCATCTCCCCATCCTTATCTTCCTATCCATCTATCCTAGCATACCTTTCATCTCCCCATCCTTATCTTCCTATCCATTCAAACAATATCTTCCATCCCCCATCCCTATCTCTCTATCCATTCTTCCATCTTTATCCTCATCCCATCTCATCCCATCTCACAATCCCTTGTCATTGGTATCTAGTTATAGGCCTCCCTCCATGCAACCCAATGCCATTTATCTAATCGTCATCCCTCCTGCTTCTCTTCCACATCTTTCCAATCCCCTATCACTTTTCATCACTCATCTATCTATCATATCATCCTCCCAAGTCATTTTAATGATTTGGATAACTATCCCATCCCTGAGCTTTATGTGATCGTCATCATCAACCGGTCTATCCTATCTCATCATATCGGTGTCATCTTTTTATCCACTCATCCTATCCTCATCCTCCACTCATCCTGTCATCCTCCTTTATCCATCATTTATCGTTGGTCTTTGGTCGAACTACATTGCCCCTGCGCTTTCACGTAGGCAAGGTCGATCACTTGGTCCGCCCCTAGGGATCCTTTATCATCTATCATCGTTCTTTCTTCTTTTTCCATTCTGTCATCCATCGAGGTCTCCATCATGTTCTATTGTCAGCCTCTTGTCGAACTACGTTGCCCCTGCACTTTCACGTAGGCAAGGTCGGTCACTTGATCTGCCCCCGGGGCTCCTCTATCGTCTAGCATCAGTCTTTCTGCTCTGTCCATCCACTCCTTTATCATCTATCATCAATATTTTCTTTTGTCTCTCTAGTCCTTGTCATCCACCATTAGTCTTCATCATCCTCTTTCTACTTTTATCCATGGTCAGTCGTCCGCCTTTCACCGAACTACGAGGGCTCTGCACTTTCACATAGGCAAGGCTAATCTTTGATCGGCCCCCGAGCCCCTAGGTCTTTAGGGTGTGTCAGTCTCATGTCTTGTCTCCCTCATGTCATGTCATCAAGCTATGCCCTTATCTAGCTGGTTCTTAACAAACAAGATCCACTTGTATCAACAAATCCAATCGCTTTTGAACATCCCACATCATAACAATCTTTTAGTTTAGTATCCATCATCATCAGTCTCAACAGGATGCATCCTTCCTTACAGACCTCATCAATCCCATCCATCCCCTTGATCTTATGGCAAAGACGTTTGAAATTGATTGTGATATTTTGATGCTTTTGGATTTTGTTTATCATTTAAGCTCCCTATCATCACTTGTCATGGTCACCTTGATCCATCATATCATGGTGTGCTTTGACTAGTCAACATAGGGGCATATCTTGATCTTTTTATGTCTATTTTTTCTCTTCTTGGTTGTCCCACGTAGTACCTACCAAGATCCCTGAGGTTTTGTGTTACGTTGGGGCATCCTTTTGTGCTTATGGTTATCTCAATACCTGGCCCGACCAAGGTCTTTGTGACTTTGGGGTGTTGGGATAGCCTTCTTGTCTGTTGTGTTTATTTCATGCATTAGACAATATTACGCCTTGGTTCCACATACCCTAGCACTTGGTGTCTTATGCTATAGCAAAAATCAGTGCTCCGAAGATGGCAAATTGCATTAGGATTGCATTTCATTCTCCATTCTATCGTCTTGCATGTATCCCCCCATCCATTCATCCTCCATCCTTATCTCACATCTCTATCCAACCCCCATCCATTCCATTTAGCCCAAATCATCTAATCATATCCTTGGTCTTGTTCTTAGTCTTGTTACAAGCCTGGATCCAATCATCCTCATCATCATCATCATCATCATCATCCCATTTTATTCTTCCATATCCCTTCGGCGTTGTTTGGGATGTATCCTCCCCTCGTCAACAACACTTTCATCATGATCATTGGGAGGTACTTTTCCCTATCCTTTAGTGGTGTTTTGGGATGTATCCTTCCCTCATCAATACCACTCATTGGGATGTATCCTTCCCTATCCTCATTGACAACACTCCATCCATCCTCAACCCCTTTTGGTTTGTACCTTGACTGGGGCAACATCATCTCCGTCTCTACATCCATTTTTGTTTCCCAACCTCCTGTCGCCTTTTCATCCTTTCATATCCATCCCTTTTCATCCTCTTCCTCATCTCCCATTTCATCATCTCATCCATTTCAAGAGCACATCCGTGTTCTCTTGAACCCGCATGTCCTCTTGAGGGGGCATCCTTATCCCTAATCTTCATCTTCACCTCCATCATATTTCTTCCTAGTCATCTGTTTGATGACTGGGGCATCCTTCTCAATCTAACAATCTCCTTCTGGATTCTATATTTTAATATTTTTTGAAATGATGCTACTTCGTAACACCATCTCAAAGAGGGGAAAAATGTAGACATCCAAATTTGGACACTTAATTTATCCAAATTTACCACTTTTCATCTAAACATCCTCTTATCCAAGTTAATTAAGTAATATTACTATTATTTAATTAATATCCAATTCTGCCAAATCCCTAAGGTATTTAATTAATAATTAAATACCTTACCTCTCAGAATCCCTTTTTATCAAAATGAATTAAATAAATATTACATTTATTTAATTCCTCACATGTCATTTTCATCTAATCCTAATCCATCTCCTAATCTTTTCATTAAGGATGTGCACATGCCTAATCCTTGATTAAGATGTGTCACATCCTCCAACTTTTGCAAGTTGTCTTTTAATCCTCATTAACCCCTAATTATCTTCTAATTACTGATTAGTTAATCTTAATTAGTACCTTGGTCAACTCTCCCCATCCCCCAAGGAATTTTTAATTCCTTTTTATTCACCCTAGGCTCCTCTCTTCCCCATGTGAATTTTTAATTCACTTTTATTCCTCCTAGAATCCCTTTTTCCCATGCATCTTCTAGAACCTTTGACTTGTCACATCAAGTCACATGTGACAAACTCCCACCTTTTGGGACCTCTCTTATCCACTAGATTCTTCCAATCATTGTGAATTTTTAATTCACTTTTATTCTCCCAAAGCTTTCCCCTTCCCCATGTGATCATTGAAAGGTCACATCAAAGTACTTGGAAGGTACTTGTCCTTCCTCCACATCATGTACCTCTCTTCCACATCACCTACACATCATGTCACCCTTGGCCATCTCACATTCCACATGTCAAAATGTGAGGGCTTGTGAGTCCTCAACTCACCTTAGCCCTTCATCTTGACTTTGTTGGATAAATCCCAACCATTGAATTTTCTAGAGAATTCAAGTTTCTCTATAAATACCCCATCCTCTAAGGCATTTGGGGAGACTTAGTCATTTTTGCAACTAAATGCTGCCATTTTGTGCACTCATCTAGCCATCAATTTCATCCATTTACATTTGCATTCAAGCACACAGTCAAATCCTTCATTTAGCCACATCAAGAGCCATCAAGGAGCATACAAACCAAATCATATCAAGGGCCAACCAAGGATTTTCAGCTGCAAGAAGGAAGTTATATCCATTTGTCATCATTTTACACTTTCCTCTTTGCACTTACAAATTTCTTAGGCTAATCTTGAGGTGTTTCTTTATGTTTCTCCATTGCATTTTAATTGCTTAGAAAGGGTTAGACATTTGGATATCACAGGTATATATTTTAGAGAATATCTTCTGAGACCAAGAAATGTACCTTTTCAAAGACCCATTAGGACATACATTAACATATTCACAAACCACTATTGGTTACTTTGTAACAACTTTCACAAAACTGGTTTCTAACACCAACTAGACCTCAAATTAGGCCTCTTTTACAAAGGACCATGTATTAAAACTTTTCCAAAACCTTCAAAATCATGTGGGAAGAAATTTACATGTATTAAAACTAAGGACTCCATGATTTACTTTTAGAAATTCACCCTCCAAGGTGCCAATACCCAAAACCCTCCTTTTAAGCCAAATAACTTAGGGCTTATTGAAAAACACATTACCAGATCTCAACCAAACTTTCCACCACCTCAAAAAAGCCTAAAACCCTCTTCCCATGCCTCTTCTTTGTATTCACTACTAAAGGGCACTTAACTATCCCAACTAGGATCTCTCCACTCATTTCTTTCCTTTCCACAAGGTTTCCACTCTTCCATAGCTTTGTCTCAGACCGAGACACATTTACATCCACCTTCTTCCACATGAAGACATTCTTCTTCACAACTGTCTACAAATCATCTTCACTCTTCCTATCTATTGTCCTAATAGTATTAATCCTTACATTGGCTACCAATCCTATACTCTTACCTTCATCAACATTTACAAACTCTTTTCTCCCTACCATGATGATGTCACCCTGGTCTTTTGCCTCTTCATTCAAAGGAGTTAAAATGTATGTCTTCCAATCTTTTTCAATTGAATAATTGTTTTGTCTCCCATTGTACATTGCTAACCTATCAAACTGTTAGGGCCTTCCTAGCAAAACATGGCAACAACTCATAGGCAATATGTCACAAACAACTTTATCCTTGTACTGACTAATTTGAAATTCAACAATATCTTGTTCACTCACCACAATGGATTTCTTTTCACTAACCCAAGACACTTTGTAGGGCCTTTTCTCTACGTACTCTTTGCAAATTCAATTTTTCCACCATATCACTAGATACCATGTTATCAATGCATTTAGAATCAACTATTATCTTGCATACCTTGTTTTTACATCTGCAAGTTGTCCTAAACAATGCTCTTCTTTGAATCAACTCCTTCTCCTTGGATGTCTTCAGGAGTTGTCTATTCATCATCAAACTTTCACCTACTTCAGGAGCAACATGAAGACTATTGGATTTTGAACTTTCAGCTTCATCTTCATGAATAATTTGTGCTCTCCTTTTATTTTTCCTTTCTCCTCCACTTGTTGTTGAACCAAATTTTTCAGGGAATTTCCAAGAAGAATAACCAAACTCTTGGCAATTGAAACATCTACCTACAAAAATGTTAGGATTCCTTCCACCACCAAATCTTCCCCTTGTGCCTCTATAACCACCTCTAAAATCTACAACTTTCTCATCTCTTTTGTTTGGCTCTTCTTGATTCTCATTGGTTTGTCTTGGAGTAGAGAAATTTCCTCTTCCTCTTATTGTGTTGCCTCTTCCTCTAACAGTCTTCTCTTGTCTTCTTTTTACTTTCTCTTTATCCTTCAATGCCATTTGATAACATTCTTCTATACTCCTTGGACTTGTCAAAGCCAATTCATTCAATCTAAAACCACCCAAGTACCTAGCAATTTTCTCATTCTCATTCTCATTATGGTTAGATCTCATACTTAATTTGTAATACTCTTCAGTGTATGCTTTTACATCCATCTCTTTTTGCCTTAAAATTTGCAACCTCTTAAACATCTGAATAGAATAATCAAAAGGGAGAAATTTACCTTTCATCTTGGCTACCATCTTGTCCCATGCCACAATTTTGGATTTTCCTTACTTCCTTCTTTCTGACTGTAGATAATTCCACCACAAAAGTGCATGACCTTTAAGCTTTTTTTTTACAATCTTGACTCTCTTCTCCTCTGGAATGTCTTCACACTCAAGCTAATTGTCCAAAGATGTTATCCAATCTAACAAATCTTCTTCATTCAAGTTTCCACCAAACTTTTGAACATCAATTTTCACCTTATACTTGTCACTCTTAATTGCCTTCAACAATTTTCCCATTCTCTAATCTTCTGGACCAAGTTCTTCCTCAACATCTTCAAACTCTTCATCTTCATCATCTGAATCACTACTTTCAACCTATTCTCTTCTCTTGTTTGTCTCTTAAGGCTGCTAGCCTTTCTTTCAATTCTTTGATCTCTCTAATATACTGACTCTTCAAGTCATTCATCTCCTTTGATACATTCTTTTCTTTTGGAGGCATCTTCACAATCTTGCCTCTTCACCTTCCAATCTTTCTTTCACAAATTTCAATCTCTTTCCATAGAGATCTTGTGCCTTCACTCCGATACCACTTGATAGCAACCAGGGGAGTTCTTGCAATCACACAACACAATTCTACACAAAAACAATAACCTTCAAGTCACAATTCTTCAAAATTCTCATTATCTCTTCATAGCCACTCAATTCCTTATAGCATAGCAAACTCACTCAATCGGGTATATCTTTTATAGAAGGTCTTCTCAGACCAAGACCTATACCTTTTCAAAGACCCATCAAGGCACACATTAACATATTCACAAACCACTATTGGTTACTTTGTAACAACTTTCATAAAACTAGTTTCTAACACCAACTAGGCCTCAAATTAGGCCTCTTTTACAAAGGACAATGTCTTAAAACTTCTCCAAAACCTCTGAAATCATGTGGGAAGAAATTTACATGTATTCAAACTAAGGATTCCATAATTTACTTTCAGAAATTCACCCTCCAAGGTGCCAATACCCAAAACCCTCCTTTTAAGCCAAAAAACCTAGGGCTTATTGAAAAACACATTACCAGACCTCAACCAAACTTTCCACCAACTCAAAAAAGACTAAAACCATCTTCCCATGCTTAATCAAACAAGAAAAAATACTTCCCCAAACAATTTCACTCTTTACCATACCAAAACCTCACTTTTCCACTTGGAAAACACAACTTTTCCCTCTAGGGCTTCATGCCCAACACACCTTTTGACCTCCCCTACACTCAAACACCATTTCCTCACCTAACTCCTAATGTTTCAGACCCATTCCTCAATTTACAGTTGTCGCAGTAAGAGGAATGGGTTAATTTTCCATTTTAGTGACTTACAAAACCTTAATTCTATGAGTTCATACCAATCTTGGAAAATTAACTATAAAATGCACCATATTTAATGAAAAAACTTCAAAGCAGATTCAAATGAAAGATAAAACAATATACTATGCAATCCCAAGGAAATTTGAATCAATGAGGTGATGTATGGGTCGTACAGTCACTGTAAACTCAGAAAATACAGAAAAAGTGGAGAAAAATAGAGTATTATTGATATTTCAATCTTCAAAAGTGCTTCAACAACATTTTCATCAAGTTCTACATGATATTTTAGATGTTTCCCACCAAAAAAAACTGTTCTAACTTCCTCAAATGGCCATTCAAATCCTAGTGACCATTAGTCTTCTAAACCTGCCTTTTTACAACTTTTCAAATTTGCATTTTTTTCACAAACAACAATTTTTCAATATATTGCACTTTTTGAAGTCTAAATCACCTAAACACCTATTGACCACATAAACATAACCCCATACATTAAGAAATGGTCTCATTGACCTTATTTTAGTGCATATTGTCTAAAATCCTAAAGCTTACTCTTCAATAACCTAAATTGACAAAAATCTTTCAATGGTGCCCCTGCACCAAATTGACCTTTGCATCATCATTAATAGGCCCCTATTACCCCATATTATGCATCCTGGGGCAATAATTGATGAAATAACTAACAAAGTCACTATATATAACCTGATTTTCTTCTCTCCCAACAACCCAAGTACAAATGGGCCCCTCTAGGACTAATTCACCATCTATGGTGAATGAGTCCCTGCCAGGTGGAACTAATTAACCCAAGGTGGTGAATGAGTCCCATTTGGGCCATTTTTTACTTTTGAGCAGGAAATTTTGGAATTTAAGTTTTATTTTTCTTCATGTCGGCCTTGCAGATCCAATTTATGGGCAAATTAGGAGAATTCCCTATAAAATCAAGTCTCTTAACCCTAATTCATAATCTCTTAACTCATTCACAACTCATTCTTCATTTGTCTTCCACTTCAAGTCAAATTAGGGTTTTATCACTCTAAGTCATCAAGAAAGCTTCCAAAGACATTCAAGGGAAGAATCTTCCTCCATTGTTGTAGAAATTCAAGATCAAACATCATGGCAAGGTATTGACTCCATTATTGCATGCTTCATTACATTCCTTCTTCATATTGGTTTAATTTCCTACAAAGGGGTTTGACCAAGGCAAACCCCCATGCCCTAACATTCAACATTTCTCTTTCTCTTCTTGTGTGTTTGCATATTTAGGCAGATCTTGGAAGCTTGTAAATCATTAAGAATCAAGTTGCAAAGTTTTTTAAGTCTTCTCTTCATTTTCTAAGGAAAAATATCAACAAAAAGTCACTTTCAGGCCCGAATTTGATAGTTTCAGAACCAGACACCTACAGAAGTAGAAAGTGCAGATCGAAGGCTCTTGTTTCCACTTTTGAATCTTCAAAAATTTAGCAGTGGACTCATTCACCATTGGTGGTGAATGAGTCCCACTGCCAGGCTTGAAACGGGTTTTCTACATTTTTGGATACTCATTTGTCTGAAACAGACTCTAGAACAGTTTCCCAGATCTGGGACTAATTCACCCAGAATGGTGAATGAGTCCTGCTAGGCCTAAAAATTAGGATTAGAAGCATTCCAAAAGTCATTTTCAGTCTCCATCAAGATCTCAGGTGCACTCTTTCAGTTTCATCAAATTCTATTACTGTTTGCATTCATTTCTAGGTGTCTTTGCATTACACAATGCATTTTCAAACAACTTGTATTTCAATAGTTTTCACTTAATAATCAGTAGCTTTTATTAGTTATTTGCATTTAGTTTATCTCATCTAGGCACATTTCATTTATATTTCCATTAGTTTGAATGAACCACCTAGGTTTTTGGCCTATCTCTCTCCTTTTAGGTGAAAAACCCTAATTGAGCAAGAGAAGTATATAGACCCAAAATCTATGGTTCACAAGGTTCCAACATGGTTGGTGGGCTCTTGTTTCATGAACATTTTCTTATGGATTCTTATGTTTCCTCCCATCTACGTGTTATGGATCATGGTCTGATAGATGGTTGTTCGTCTGAGTTCTCTTGATGCTTGAATGAAATGAGGCCCCATGGGAAACTCTATTTGTGGCATGGTACAAAACCTCTTTAATTTGGTTCAATTTTTTATAAGGTATACTTTAGAAGAGCCTCATTTTTTTCCTTTTCCCCCCCCAATGGAATTGGCATCTTCTTCTAAAAGTGGGGTCTAATATTCATGTGAATATTCATGTTGGTAGCTGGAGATTTTTGTTTTTTCCACCCATTGTTCAATTGTGGTTTCTTGTTTGGAACTCTACCTTTTTTAGTTTGGTGTCGATAGAATTTCTACCTCTCCTTGGAAACATGTTAAATTCATATTATCTCTATAATGTAAAACTGTAGATCTTCATATGGAGCTTATCTTCTATTTGTTAAAGTCTCAAGCTAGATTTTTCTCCTTGGGAGCTCCTCCTTTTGATGTAATACTTTTGGTTGTGTAAAATTTTCTAAAAATATCAATAAAAGTTTAGTGGCTTGCCACTTTTATTAAAAAAAACTCTAGTATCAACTCTAATGTTGCATAATTTATATAACAATTGCATACGCCTAAAATAAATCATATCTAAAATAAGTAATAAATTTTAATAATTTATTAATTTCATTCATAATTCACTCAAATAATTAAAATTTTCATCACTAATTATTAGATAAATAAATTAAATCTATTTCTACCTCATTGTTAAAATAAATAAACTTGTAGCATTGTAAATTTTCACCCTTGATAATTTCACGCTATGTTTTGCTACCCTAAGTGCATGGACCTAATTGTACACCTAATTTCCTAAATTATGCATTTAGTGGCCCATTTTAATAATTACTAACAAATTGCAAGTGGAAATCCTAAGAATTTATTTAATATTTTTCCCCTAACACCTTAAATACCACAAAATATGGCTAAGACCTAGTCGCCCTAGATGACTTAGTCCACCTATTTTGCCTCCAAAATTAAATATGTTGATGTTAAAAATTTATTTTTTGAATTTCAAATGTTCAAAGTTGGCTATCAGATTTAATTTTTGGGAAATTAAAATAAATATGTAGTTATCTCATCATTTAAAAACTATTTAGCAATTATTGGAAATCAAGAGCACTATCAAGCAATCAAGAAAGTCAAGAGTAGTAATTAGAAGATATATTACAAAAAATCAATATCAAAGCATCATGTCAAAGTGTATGTAAGTTTATTCATGTTTATGTTATCATATTGTTTGTGAGATATAACCCTTATACATCTTCAAGAAAATCAAGCCATCAATAATCAAGCCTTGATGAGATTTGTATGACTTTAGTCTTTCAAGGAAGCTATTTTTAGGTGGTGAGTTGTATACCATTGTTGATTCATCATTCATTTTATCATTTAGCCTTATCCCTCAAAAGGATAGGCTCCTTATCATTGGAATTACTATTGTAGAATATGAAACACTAATATGGGTTTGACTAAGGCAAGTCCCTATATGGCATAACCCTCACTCTCTCTCTTTGAATGTGTAGGTTTCAGATTTGAAGAAGATTGGAAGAAGTTTGAATGGAAATTATCCATTATTGTAATCAAACCCTACACCTTGACAGCAAATGAAAGCTTCATTATAGTAATATCTAATAGTGATCCAACAATGTGATAAGTGGAAATAGAAGGCTTTGATTTTCCACCAGAGAATTGTGAAATCAAATTTGATATTTCTCTACTGGGACACAATTTCCCAAGGCAACCTAGTTCTCAAAAATAAGCTTTAGATTTATATCACAAGGGTATAGTGTCCCGATCTATCCATTTTTGTAGTTTCAATGTGTCTGTAAATTTTTGTGTTTCCTATATTTGTATCAGAATTACAATTTGCATCATTAGCCTAGTCATTGTATTTCATTTCATAAATTCATTCTAGATTTGGTCAAGGGAAAGTTGTCTCACCTTTTAGGTTGTAAGTTAGTCTTATACCTTTTCCAAATCCGTCAAACACCCATTACCTCAACCCTTTAATGAAATCCTAGAAAAAGTTCCTAACCCTAGAGTTCAAATCTTAGGGAATGCACCCTTTTTATTCATTTCATTTTGGTGAACCTAATACATTAACACTTTAAACCTCTTCAAATCCAAAGCAATTCATCCTAGGTCAAGATTTAGCATTGCATTGTATTGCATTATTCATTTAGACATTCATTTTTGCATCATAAAAAAATAAAAATTTGTATATAATATTGTATCATAGGTTGCCATAGGGTTATTTTTAGTCATCTTAGGTAAGATCTACATTCAAATTGCATTCAAAAATCTACATTGGGTCAAAAAGTGAAAAAAGTGCATTGTTTTGTTTAAAAATTGTATCAACATCATCATTTTTAGACTTTTGCATCTTATAATAAGTAAATTCTAGCATCTTATATTTGGAAATTATATTTACAATTGTCTTTTATTTCTTGGAACTTTTTCAAATTATTACACACTTGAATTTTAAGATACATAATCATAAAATTGAGCAAATTCTGGAAAAATATTCATTATTAGACCTATCTACACAGAGACATGAGATTCTTAAATAGTATAAAGACAACCAAAATTTTAAATTTTAAAAATCTGTGTAGGACATAGTCACCCTGGGTGACTTAGTCCAACTGTTTTTGGCTCAAATTTTTGTTAGATCTTTATTTTTATGTTTCTTATTTATTGTTGTTGTCTGATTTTTTGTCCTAAGTATTTTTCTATGACTATTTGGCAATTTAAGATTTATAGTGGGAACACTTAGTGTTTTGAAATTTGCATGAGTTTCACAACCTGGTGCCCTATTTCCAATATTTTGGTGAGATGTAGTTGTAAACTTATGACATCCCACACTGTTGTTACATATGTTTTGGATATTGAGTCCTCTAATTCTTGCATGCAATGTATTGTCAATACCCAACCCATTTTGGATTCTATCCCTAATCCTACAACACACATGAAAACTTCACAAAAAATTACCTTTATGGATGTTGAGACTATTATTTCTCATGTTCCCAAAGACAAACTGAAACAATTGGACAAAGATTTATAAGGATTGCAAGACTATTTGAGCATTGAATCTTTGGCTGGCCTAACGATGTCCATAGTGGATAACCTTAGGAAGTTTACTAGTGATGCCCAAGGATTAGAAGCTTTTCTTGGTATAGCCCATATAGTTGATGTCAACATCCCTACGATGGCTAGTTGCACTCAAGCTTTGGGATACACTCAAATCCAAGGAGGATCTCAAATCTTCCTTCCTACAACTATTGCCTCTATTCCTACATACACATTGCCAACTGTAGCTTCAATGATACAAAAAAGTAATGGCATAACTCTAAGCTTAGGTCTTTCCATTTGAATTCCTTATAGCTTCATGATATCACATGTGACACCTCAATATTTATCACCCCTTATAAACTTGCAACATAGTAGTCCACCAAACACTTACACAACTCCACCATATTCACCACATTCTCAAAATATTTCAAGTAATGATTCAATCAAAAATCAACTGTTGCAAAACATAACCCAACTTGAACAATAAATCTCCACATTTAACCAAAACAAAAATGGAAAACCATCACAATATGTCAAAAGGATCCTATTGTCACTTGAAATATTGAAAACACCCATACCAAAAAATGCAAATATTCCTATATTTGAAAAGTACAATGGTAAAGGAGATCATAATACTCATATATCAACTTATACGTCATTGTGTAGTGACTTCATCTTTGAAGATAAGATCCTAGCTAAAAATTTCCCTAGGTCATTGAAAGACATGGCCTTGGAATAGTTTTTCTCATTACCAAATAACTTGATATGTTCATTCAATGAACTTGTTGTTGCATTCCTTGGACAACATTTTCAAGTGAACATTGGTCCTAAAATTGCATTAATTGACTTAGTGAGGTGCAAACAAGGAAAACATGAAAAATTAACAGAGTTCATAGGGAAATATCAGTCAATTTACTCAAAAATCAATTATTATCTTGTTGATGCCGATGTTCAAAGAGTGTTAATTAGAAATTTGCAACCTAGCATTAGGGATAAAATATTGTTAATGAAATATATTTCCTTCACACATTTGTGTACAACTCTTCATGACTATCATAATTTGGTTATTCAGTATGAAGAGACATCTTCATTGACTCCTACTACCGGTTTGAATCCATACCTCAAAAAAATTATCAACCATTCAAGAAGCAAACAAGAACTTTATCAAGATAAGCACACCTCAAATAACTAACCACATTGAGCCACAATTTGTAGTTATAAGTTCAACCCCCTATTAGTTTAGAGCAAGAGATAGACAATTTACCCAAATGCCTGATTCCCTTCATTCAATCATGTTACAAATTTTGAGCAAAAACTTAATCCAATTACCTCCAATTAGACCCATGGACACAACCAAGCCTGTATCTCCAATTTTCAACCGAAAATCCTTTTTTCAATATCATCACACACATGGAAATGATATGAAACAATGTATGTGTCTTAAACATCAAGTGCAAGACCTCATCAATTCTAATCACATCTGGTTGGCTGATGTTAATGAAAAAGGAAACAAGTCTATTGCTCCACCAAATCAAAACTTGTAAATTTTCACAAACCCAATTCCAAATCATTCATCCAACTTTATGCAAGCTTGTGATGATAAGAATGAGGAAAAAATGATGAGTAAGATGGTCTAGATAACATGACTTCTCCAATATATGTCCAACCACATAAGGGCCAAACCACTTTACTACCTAACATTTCTTTCACACACATAGATGCATCTATACATATCCTTGATGGTCCTCTCTATATCACCAGACGTATCAATGAAAAACATATAGAAGGGATACTCATTGATCATATCTTCTTAGAGAATGTGATCACTAAGGAATTATTTTATGTGCATGATCTTTATCAAGATTCTTACGAACAATCAAAAGAATGGTTAAAAAATCATGATGGTTTTTCTCTCCCTGTGATAGGTTCAATCACTCTACCACTTAAATTTGGACCTAAAAATTATATGTATGATTCTCTATCATCCCAATGTTGGACCAATTCTGTGTGAGGCTAGGCTATCCATTTCTATGCTCCATGAATGTCGTCCCATCAATTATCCACATGTGTATAAAGTTCCCATTTGAAAATGAAATAGTTACAGTACATCATATTGGGTTTAATCTTCTTAGAGTAATCATGAATTGGCTAATAATTAATTAATCTTTATTTAATTATTAGTCTAATTTATTCTCATGTTTTTAACCTAAACTTAGGAGTGATTTTCTATGTTAAATAGAGAGCTATTATTTGATCATTTTTTCTCATTACATGAGATGTTGACACTTGTCATCATCTAATATTTTTATTATTTAGGGTTTCTCCTATATAGCACTCAACCCTCATTGTATTATCAATACCTTTCATGCCTTTGATAGAACTCTCAACCTTTAAGGACTCTTGTTTTCCTTGAAGATTCTTGAGATTCATTTTGTAGCTTTTTCTTGTTCAGGATTAGAGACACTGAAAAATTTCTTGTTCTGCGAGCATCATTTTCTACATTGTCCTATCTCCTTCCTTGTATAGTTAAATAATTTTAATTATTTAATTATTGTCTTTGATCATATTTTGTTATTAATTAAATAATTTTAAATATTTAATTAATTCATTTCTTGGTCTCTATTCTCCTCTAATCAATTAAATATTAAATTAAGTATTTATTTAATTGTGTCACTAACACTCTTTCCTTCTATAATTAAATAAATTATCATTTATTTAATTATTTTATTTTCATCATTCATATATATTTAAATAATTATTATGAATTATTTATCTATTCATTAATCTTTTCGTCCTTTTATGGTTAAAATAATTATTTAAATTATTTGACTCCCTCTTACCACTCTTCCTCTCTTAAATAATTAATCCAACTTAATTATTTAATGCATTTTTCCATTTTCCTCTAGATATTTAATTTAAATGGTTGCATAGTCATTTTTAAATTAAATATTCATTTCCCTTTCTCCATAAATAAATAATCTAAAATGATTGTTTATTCATCCATATCTTTTACCAAATTAGATAAAATGGTCAAAGATTCCTCTCATGAATTAAATAATTTTATTATTTAATTCCTCCACTAGTTTCCCTCCACTCTCTTCTTTCAAATCCTAAACATTGATCCTATTTTGTCTTCTTTCAATCTTGACTATTCATTCATAGTCGTCCCTAGCCCACTACTTTTTGGTGCATGAATCATCCACTATTGATCTTAGCATCTTCTAGAATATCAATCTCATCCGTCCATTTGAGAGGCTCCTCTATAAAAGAAGGTTTTCTCTTCCATTTTTTCTTTACAACCACATTCTCCAACATTCATGCTACCATATCACTATCACTGTATTTGTAGACATTCAAATTGAGGGAAAGTTTACAAAAGAAGATTTGAGGAGAAGCAAGGGAGATAATAAACTATGATATGGGAGTTTTATTTTATGCTTTCATTCTTGTTTGCTCTCCTTTATCATTTTTACTCTCTTTTTTAGATTTGGGATTTGGGCTTAGGGCTTAGGTAGAGTGGTTGGTACTTGGTCTTAGCTATTTTACCTTTTGAATTTCCCTATCTTACATTGGTGAACCCGACATGAAGCTTACGAAATTCCCAGAGAAACTTGTGTGTTTGCTTTTTTTTTTGTTGGTTTGTAGGTTCGTGAGTTGCATTCATGGAAAACAATGACACAACTAAAGGTAGAGTGATGAAAATTTAAATAACATTGCAACTGAAGGGTTTTGAGCCGCAACTAAAAAAATCTAGAGTAACAAAATTGTTAAAATATGAGTTGCATTTGTTGTATGGAAATTCACAATCAACGCTTCCTAAGCTGCATCCGTGAGTTGCAACTTCTTCATAGAATGTTGCAATTGACTGTTAAGGTATAAATTTTTCAATTTGGGTTTCTTTCAGTTTTTCCTTTTGGGTTTGCTTTAGATTAGGGTTTTTGGTTTACTAATATCTTGTTTTTGGCATGTGGCTTTCATTTTGGAGATCTATATTGGTTTTGTAGGATTTTTCTTATTTTTGTTTTAAATGGGAAGCATTTTTGGTTTTTAACACACCTCATGAGGATCTAAAATAAACAAAAAACTACTTTTTTACATTCATGGGAATCTAAAATGAAAAATAATCTACATTTTTACATTCATGAGGTTTGAAATGGACAAAAATCTATATTTCTATATTAAAGAGGCTTAAAATAAACAACAAAATGCATTTCTACACTCATTTGGTTCAAAATGAACAACAAATTTCAATATCACACTCATTGGGACTAAAACAAACCACAACTTGCATTTTGTTGCTTTCTTAAGTAAGCACATTTCAATTTGGGTTAATTAATGAATGATTGTCTATCATGTCTAGTGCACTTGCACAACTATTTGTAGTAGATCTCATAAGTTGTAGTGAGAGTATCCTCTTCCCTTGCACTTCATGTGATCTTGGGTGAAGAGAAATCATTGCATCTTATTTTTCATTTTTAGTTGGGCCTACCTAAGAGACACATCCTAATGGAGAACTCGACGGTGACCCAAACTGGTTTTTCCCTTGGGCAGGTATATAAAATTCTAAGGTGAAAGCCAAGGGAAAACTACCACTATCTATCATTGTACAGTGCCATTCCAAAAGTGCAAGCTACCCATGTCACTTACGTGAGGTATTTTTAGTACCACTAGTAAGATTGGTTAAATCCTTAAGTGGCTTGTTGGATGCTCACATAGTGGCAAGTCCTTGAGTTGTGACTGTACACCATTTTAATAGCCACCCTTATTGCTTGACTTATATTGGCATCACTCTCAGTGCAAGGGTGTAGCATTGTACCCTAAAATTTACTCACCATATCGCTCCCTTGAGTTGAGATGGAAATCCTCAATGAAGCATAAGTTAATTTTTTTTACTTGTAACTTTCTGGGGAGAGGGTGATTTGGGTTATCCTTTCACTCTAGGAGGCCCCTATCCATCCACTCTTGCAAAGACAAAGTGTTAGTGGGTTCCTACCTTTTTCGAAGGAGATTCCAAGTTATGGGCCTGAACGTCACGCCATTGGACATTGACCTTAGGGATAGGCAGTGCTTGATTGTTTTTTATATGTGCTTATACCAGTGTAAATTGGGGTGAATAACCGCTGAACATACAAATACGTATTTCAAAATTGTCACAAGTCAATAGCCAAACAAATCTATTTTTAGAGTGTCTTTAGTGTTTTAGAATATCTGCAATCACATTTCAAAAAAATTCTAAATAAAAACCACTTTGAACCATAGAATTTCAAATCATCTCTCTATTAACCACATGAACACAGACCCACAACTGCAAACTGATTCGCATTTTTTAACCAAAAAACCACAACTAAGATTTTGCATCGCATTTGACAAATACAAACCTACATCTGCTGTAATTCATTGCATTTTCTAACCAATGACCCACATCTACCAAATGTCACACTTGCAAAACAGTGAACCACAATTGTCTGATTATTAGAATTTCAAAGAATACTTGTCTAATCTTGATTTTAATCATCTTGGCAGTGATCTTCTCATATGAATATTAGACTTGCAGAGCTTGATTATTCCATTCCATCACTTTAATTTAAGATTGCATCATATTTAGGTTGCATTGTCCCTCCTTTCCTAGCATAATTAATCTTAGGTTTGCTTAGGTTGCACACATACCTTTTAGATTTCAGAAATAGGAAGCTTATCAAGCCTTTGGACAATTCATGGTTACTTATTCAATTTTTCATTGACCTTTATCTTTCAAACCTATCAATCACCATCATCATCATTCTCATTATCAAAATTTGGTCTCAAACTTATGTCTTATTTTAGACTCAACTTATCAAATTGTCTCAATATTGGTCCTCGTAAAGGTCAATGATAATTTGGTTTGTAATCCTAGATCAACATATCTTGGTTAGCATCCTTTTCCTTAGATGTTAAGGTCCATATCATTAGTATCATTTGACATCCCTTAGTCTCATTTAGATTCATTTTCATATTACATCATTTATTCATAAGGTCATTATCATTATTATATCTCAAACATTACTCTTAGGTGCACTATCATTTTTCATCCTCACATCCTCAAAAATCCAAAAAAGTTCAAAAACATAGCTTAGTTTCATATCCCACTTGGCATTTACCACCTCTTACATTATCACATTCATCATTCAAGTCTTACATGGTTGAAACAAGATCATGAGCAAAAGGAAAGGACATGGATTCATCAAATGACTTATTTTCTAGTCCCCCTTCATAGAACAAAACTTGGATCAAATTCAAATCAATCTTCACCATCACAAAGAGAATCACCGAACACATTTGACAACCTTGGCCTAACAAAATTCAACAAACATCTAACTCTAGGAGAGATTGAAATAGCCTCCCAATATCCAAGGATTATATGCATTGTAGATGAGCTTGTTAGTGTTGATCCAAACAAAAAAATTTATGCACTAGCTAAGAAAGGTGCAAAACTTCCTCAAGGCTATGATGTTTCTACACTTGAAGAGGGAGCTACACAAGGACTAAACCAAGGTTCCATCCAAAACACATTCTCATTAGGAATGCCATCCTCACACCAAATTTTCACTAGCCTACCACTTGGGACAACAACACCCATGGAAACAAACGTACACATTCCTAATCCACCAACATTTGGGAACGAGAGAACTCATGCCACAACACAAGAAAAAAAATTACATTTTGTGCCTCATCATCAAGTTCCATGTGTATGACATTCAGAAATCATCTATTCCAAAAAACAAATCAAGGTCCCATGCCTCATAATCAACCCAATAAATCAAGGAGGATTCATATGTCTCATGTAAAGTTCCAAACCAATTTCAAAACATAAATCAAGGACCCAAATCTCAATTTTAAAACACAAATCAAGGTCCTACACCTCAATTTCAAAAAATAAATCAAGGTACCACACCATCATTTCAAAACACAAACCAAGGTCCAACATTTCAATTTCAAAGTGTTAATCAAGGTCCATACGCTCAATTTCAAAATGCCACACCAAACACAAACATGACTTTTGGGACAAATCAAAATACCAATTTTATTCCAAATCTGACCAACACCAATGCAACATTTACACATCAATATCAATAAGGAAATAAAGTTCCCATGCTACAAAATTCCAATCTAAATCCAACATTTGATCATCTCAACACCAATGCCAATGCCAACATGAAAAATCAAACAAACATGATACCATCTCCCATGGACACCATAATGCAACAAATGCAATAAATACAACAAGAAATGACAAACATGCAATTGGGGACAACTAAGAAGACATATTCTATGGAGGAATTGTGTCCTTATCCATTTGAAAAAAATATATGCATGCCACCTTTTCCCCCTCATTTTACTCCACCAAATTTACTAAATATAAAAGGAAAGGGGATCCAGTGAAACACATATGAGAATTTAACATGACGGGTATGGATATCACTTTCAAGCCTACATATTTGATGAGACTATTTTCATGAAGTCTTGCAAGATAGGCTCTAGATTGGTTTGTGCACCTTCCTCTAGGGATTTGAACATGGGGTGACTTGGATGATAGATTCATTAATCACTTTGCCTACAATATAGAAAGTGACATGACCCTCGCAAAACTATGCATAACTAAACAAGATGAGGGAGAGTCACTCACATCATTCTATCAACAATGGTGAAGTATGGCTAGCAAGTGTCCTTGCCACATACCTAATAAACAATATGTCCCCATGTTTGTGGACAACCTTAACACAAAATTAATGACTCAACTCCAAATACAATTTTGCACAACTTTTGAGGATATCATTGAAAAATGTGTCTTTATTGAGAAAGCTCTTGTGGAAAAAGGACTATTTAAATTTTTCAAAGAGACCCCAAAAGCTAATAATGACAAAGGAAAATTTTGGTCCAAAAACAATAATGTCACTAATGATGGATTTTTAGATGAAAAAGTGGTAAACAAAGGTCACCCTACAATTTATCTTAAAGGTCCATCCACATCAAACATATCAAACACATCAAACACCCAAACACAAAGCCAAGATCAAACGTTGAATGCAGTTCGAAATAACCAACAACGTAGAGGACCTCCACACACTAAGAGAACATACACCTTAGGTGAACCTATCAATTCGGTTCTAAAGAAACTTTAACAATCTAATGTCACTGAGCTTCTAGACATCAAGAACTATGAGCCCACATTAGTTAAACATAATTGGTAGAATGAAAATGAATATTGTGAATATCACTGTGGAAAAGGACATAAAACATCTTCATGCCAGACACTCAAAAATCTCATCCAGGACTTATTGAACAAGGGGATATTTCAATGGATAACCCACAACCTAAAAACCAATGTTGATCATACCATATCCAAAAATCCCTTGCATGACCATAGAAAATGGAATACTTCTAGTTCAAGTAATAATAGTGCTAATTATACCAACATTTCACATGACTACAATACCACCATTAATCACATCTGAGCCTTTGATGGTCATGTTTCCACTATTACCATTAATAATAAAAGTTCAAAATGTGTCATAACCACTCACAGAGCCAAGGTAACCCTTCAAGGGGCTGCTTCTAATCCACAACCAAAAATTCAATACAATCTCCTTGATCATCTAGGAAACACGCCCGCACATATATCTATTCTTGAGATGCTTCGTATTTCCCCAAAGCACATGGCCTTTCTATACAAATTCTTGCAAGATACATCCATCCCTTCTGACCTAAATGTCAACCAATTTCAGGCCATGATAGGATCTATAGCTACACCACACCATGTCACCTTTTTTGAACAAGACCTTCCACAAAAAAACCAAATCACAATTATCTACTACACCTTGAAGTTTTCATTAATAAACATTAAATCATACGAGTCTTAGTAGATGGTGGAGCAAGTCTAAATATATGCACCCTAAAATTGGTGAAATCATTGGGATACTCTAAAGCTTGCATAGATCAATCTATGATGATTATTATCAAGGCTTATGATGATGTTGAGCACTTGTCTGAAGGATTAAGTACTCTTCTTGTAAGGGTTGGCCCCATTGTTCATAACACAATGTTCCATGTCTTGGATCTGGACTTGCCCTTTAATCTCCTCCTTGGTCATCCATGGACTCATGCCATGAGAGTTGTACCTTCCAACTATCACCAATGCCTCAAATTTCTATACGATGGCACTAAGATTACCATTCCAAGTGATCCTGATCCTTTCCAATATTACACAAACTTAAGAGGAACCACAAAATATCATGTTCCCATCAATCGAGAGGCTTCATATTCCACTTCATCCCACTACATCAATCCATCTGACCTTGTCAAATCATCCATTCCATTCACCACACCTTCCAAAACCAAGGTTCAAATCCAAGACAAATGTTGTGGAGAATACAACATGCAAATTTTATTTTGTGTTGAAAAGTTACCTAAATCACCAAAGACTTATGGAAAACCCCACTTTATTCCAAGGGAGCCTAAAATTATCATCCATAATCCTCCTACCACCTTTATCAAGTGGGGGGAATTAAGCAAAGCACCTATCGGCCAGGACATTTCTACATGGATTTACAAGGATGAACAAGAAATTGAACCTAAACAATTACTAGTTGAGTAGTATCCAAAAGGGTTTGAACTTATGAAGCAAAAAGGGTATGATGGACATAGTGGCCTTGGCCTAAACAAGAATGGGATGATAGTACTGATACTACCTCCTCATCGACCAAAGTACATTGGGCTAGGGTATGTACCTACAAAAGTGAGTATTCCTAGTACTAAGTTGACCTTGAGTGAGAATGTCAATATTTCAAATGAAATCGAGACATATGAGCAAGAAAATTTTTATTATGGGAATACTTATTCTAATGAGTATGAATGAGATTCCTGTACAACCAATGATTATGAACTAGACCGTGTCTTCTAAGAACTTGACCTATCCTCGTCCTTGTCCAACATCATGGATATTAATATAAGGATCTAGATACCTTTTGGGAACCTGATGAATCGATTTATGTCTTTACCATACATGCCTACACATTAACCCTTGACAATACCGATGATGGATTACCCCTCATTTACTCACAACTCATAGATTGGGACTAGCAAGGACCATCGAGTTTAGACACATTCGAGAATGACAAAGCAATTGTCGAGTTCATGGGACTTCATGAAGGGATACCAAGTGGAGATCATAAATTTGGCTTCATCATTGAGCTTGATAATGCAGCATATTTTGGAGAGTTTGTTCCCCCCTCTAGTCACAAAAGTGATAAAAATGATAAAAATAAAAATAAAAATAATAGGTCTCTAGGTGAAAAGTGAAAGGTTCCTCTAGATCATGCAAAAGTAAAAATAAAGAATTTATCTGAAGGTGAAAGCCTCTCTAAGGCACCTAAGGATGGAGGGTTGGACAATATCCCTATTGATCAAGAGTGATCACCATTGCTAATAGGATATTTAGAAGAAGTTAATCTTGGGACCAACGACAATCCTAGAATTGTTCAGTTTGTAGAATCTTTGACCACAAAAGAAAAATCAAAGTTTACTACATTCTTTTTGGAAAGACAAGTTAATTTTGCATGGTCATATGTTGATATGCCTAGGTTGGACCTTGAACTAGTTCTACATCATTTACCACTACTTCCAAATGCTAAACTAGTCAAGCAGAAGTTAAGAAAAATGCATCCACAGATCGTACTCTCGGTAAAGGTTGAGTTAAAGAAACTTCTTGATGTTGGTTTTATTCATCTCATAGATTATGCAGAGTGTGTTTCCAATCTTGTTCCTATCACTAAACCAACTAGAGGTATCAAAATATGCATGGATTTTAGAGATATAAACAAGGCTTTTCCTAAGTATGATTGCCCACTACCTAACATTGATATCATATTAGACATCATAGCAGGATATGATATGTTGTCACTCATGGATGGCTTTTCAAGATACAATCATATTAGAATTTTTGTTGAAGATCGACACAAAACAGCCTTCACATGCGCTTGGTGTACCTTTTATTGGAATGTAATGCCTTTTGGACTCAAGAATGTTGGAGCAACATATCAAAGGGCTATGACAACCATCTTTCATGACTATATGCATGTGCTTATGGAAGACTATGTTGATGACTTATTGAAAAAATCTTTGAGAAGAGGTGGTCATCTTAGAGTGTTAGACAATATTTTCAAAAGACTAGAGGACTATAAGCTCATATTAAATCTGAAGAAGTGTGTTTTTGGGGTCTAGTCAGGAAAATTATTGGGATACATAGTTCTCGTAGAGGAATTACATAGTTCTCGTAGAGGAATTGAAGTCGATCCTGCAAAATTAAAAGAAATTATAGATATCCCACTGCCTACAAACATTATTTAATTAAGGAATCTACAAGGAATATTACATTTGATACAAAGATTCATTGCCCAGCTAGCAAACAAAATTCATCCATTTCAATTTTTTTACACAAAGGAGTTCCCTTCATATGGATCAAACATTTTCAAGAGGCTTTCTAGCAAATAAAAGATTATCTATTGTCTCCTCCAATTCTCATGCCTCCTATTGATGGAAGACACTTGATCCTCTACATATGAGCCACTACATCAACACTGGGGAATTACTAGCATAGAATGATAATGATGGAAAAGAGAGAGCTATCTACTATTTCAGTCGAAATCTGGTAGGGTATGAACTTAACTACAATCCCATTGAAAGAGCATTCCTTGCAATCATTTTCACCATGCAGAAGTTGAGACATTATATGTTGAACCACAAAACAAAACTAATAGATAAGATTGATCCTTTGAAGTATCTGTTGAGCAAAGAAACTTTGACAGGTCAATTAGCAAAGTGGATTATGATTCTGGGTGAGTATCACATAGAGTATGTAGATCACAAAGCAATAAAAGGACAAGTAATAACTGATCAACTTGCAAATGCATCAATGATAGCAGACTATCCTCTTGTGTCTAACTTTCTTGATGAATTTGTCTTTGCAATAGAAAATCCCACATGGAGAGTGTACTTTGATGGATCTTATACAAATCATGGTTCAGGGGATAGAATTATCTTTATCACACCTCAAGGGGATTTCATTCCTAAGTCATATAGAATAGCATTCCCATGCACGAACAATATAGCTGAGTACGAAGCATTTTTTAGAGGACTATGCATGGCAATCAAATGGAAAATCAAGGATCTTCAAGTCTATGGTGATTCCCAATTGGTTATTCATCATGTGAATAATGATTATGATACAAAGGATGAGAATATTACCCCTTACAAGCACATGGTGGATAGTTTCAAACTATACTTCAATGACATTTTTTTTGAGAAAATTTTTAGAATTCAGAACAAGGTGGTTGATGCAATGACAACCATTAGATCTCTCTTGGATATTCCTAACAATTCCTCATAGTATGAGTTCTTGGTGGAACACCTGTTGATCCCCACATTCGAGGTCCCCGAATTCAAACTCGTGTGTGAACTTGTTGTTCTTGAATCTCCTTGGTATAAATACTTCTATAACTACTTGCATGACCAAATTATCCCTCATGAATTTTCCACAAACCAACTTTTATCCAACAAACCTCCAAAATCGTCATCATCGGTGATACCCTTTACCATCATAGCCTAGATAGTACCCTTCTCAGATGTCTCAACTCATATGAAGCTCACTCTATAGGTCCTACTCTAGCTAAGAAGCTCATGTGAATGGGATATTATTGGCCTACAATGGAATGCAATACTTATTACTTTTTGAAGAAATGTCATCAATGTCAAATACATGGAGATATTTTACACACCTGCTCAAGAGCTACATCCACTTACATCCCCTTGGCCCTTATCTTAGTGGGGACTTGACCTCGTGGTAAATATCTAGCCTACCTCTACCAATGGACATAAGTTTATTCTTATCGCTATTGAATACTCTACCAAATGGATTGAAGCCATTTTGTTGACCTATATTACTAGAAATCAGATCTCTAAGTTCATCCTTAACTACATCATATGTCAGTATGGTGTTCCTCAATCCATCATTACAAATAATGTTTGACCCTTTAAGAATCAAGATCTCTGTGAGTTATGTGAAAAGTTTCACATCCAACACAATTTGGCCACTCCCTATTATCCCCAAGGTAATAGTCAATATGAGGTATCTCATAATACTATACTCAAAATTTTAAAGAAGATTGTCAATGACGTTGGCCATGACTGCAATGTCCAACTCAATATTGCACTATGGACCTACCACATTAGTATCCATACACCCACAAGAGCCACTCTATATTCCCTTTTATTTGGATCTAAATTTGTTCTGCCCATTGAGGTCGAGTTACCATCCTTGAGGGTTTCTATGTGGTAGTTTATTGATGAAGAAGAATATCATATGGCTCGTTTACATGAGCTTGAGTTATTGGATGAGAAAACATAGATTGCCTTAACACATTTGTAGATATATCATAATCACCTTCAACGAAGCTATAATAGGAAATTTTGAGCTAGAAACTTTGACATTGGTGAATTGGTTCTGAAAGAAAATCCTAAGAATCAGGCAGATCAAGGAAATCCCAAAAATTTTGAGCCCAATTGGTTGCGTCCATATATCATTATAGCAGCATATGAATATGGGGCTTATCAATTTTTGACGAAACCATTTCTTGAGCCCATCAAAATCATGCATCTTCATAGATATTACACCTATCCTTCAAAGAATCCCTTTCAAAAAGTCAAAAATACAAAAAAAATCAAAAAATGTCAAAAATAAAAAAAAATCAAAAACATCAAAAAAATAGTTACCCTGATGAAAACCTAGAAAGAAGGCATCTTGGTGACAACAAAAAAATGGAAAAAAAAGGAAAAAATTAAAAAAATTAAAAAATAGTAAAGAGAAATAATTCATCCAATAGTGAAAGCCACTTCAGTGGAAATTTGGATAAGTACCATGGTGAAAACCTGACAAACAGGCGCCATGTGTAGTCAGTTTATGCTCCTCCATCGACTATTACTCTACCTAGTTTTCCACCTCTTTTCCATCCATTTGCACATATCATCAGTCCATAATAAAAAAATTTCATCCTTCTCATGGCTTGAGAACCATTGACATTCAGTGTCCTTTGCCTTTTATGACCATCCTTTGCATCTATTGATTTCCTCATGTATAATAAGTTCATCCTATACCTAACTGGGGGAAATTCCTTGGCCTACATCTTTATGGGATGCTACACATGGTATCAACTTCTTAAAACATCAAAATCCAAAAAAAAATCATTAAACCTTCAAAAATCCAAAAAAATTGTAAAACATCAAAACTCCAAAAAAGAGTCAAGGTCAGAGTGTATGTCAGCCCAAGTCCAGTCAAACTACATTGTCTCTTTGTATTGCTATGTAGGCAAGGGCATCTTTCAATGAACCCCTGAGGCACTACGTCAATCCCTTAGGGGTTTTTTGAGTTGAACCAATCAAGATTTGTGTCATAGTATTGAATCAATTTTTGTTAGCATCAATCAAACTACGAGGTCTTTGCATGTGTAACATAGGCAAGGCCATCAATCGATGAGCCCTCAAGGCCCTAGGTCAGTCCTGTAAGGTTTTTCGAGTCTATCCAGATCTTTTTTCTTCAAGCAATCAAAAACCTAAACCAAATCTCGAAGCAAAAAATCAACTATCCAACTAGTCTTCAATCCAAATTGGTCAATTTCCTAATCATCAATGCTTGCCAGGTCATTGGTCTTATCATTTTTTCCTATTTAGGATGTGTCCTTCTTGAATTGGGGCATTGGTCATTTTTCAACCTTGTTATTTACCTTATATATAATATGTCTTTCCTGAAATTAGGCATGATCAATCAATCTTGTCAATTGGTCAATCCTATCGGTCACTCAATCTAGTCAATCAATCAATCTTTCCAATCAATCAATCTGGTCAAACAATTAGTCAATTGGTCAATCATGCTCATCAATCATTCAATCAATCACATCAATCTCATCATCAAATAAACTCTGGAAACTAATATAAATGGTTGTTGACTTTGTTGGTCTAGTTGTGTTAGAATTGGCTATGTAGATAGCCTATTAAGATCTAGAGTCCAAATGGAAAGCATAAAGAGAGAATATGAATATGACAAGAATAAATTGTATTCTTATCAATGCAAATATGACTCAATGTTGTTGTTGTACAATGTGTGAGAGACCCCTTGGTTATATAGCTAAGATGACATACAAGATATCATAAGATTATGACAAGTTTCTAAATCATATGAAATGAGACAACTTATCACAACTACCTAGGTCACATGTGTTACAAGTCAAAAGATAAGATAGCAACCAATGACAACTAATACCTTGTAGAAATATTTATAGGACCTAAGTAAACTTAACATGTGAATATGTCCCCTAAGTCCTTAGTGGATGAATTAACTAGGTACAAGACATTTATTCATACCAACACCCCCCCTTAATTGTAACTTAGGGAGTAGATTATTATGCAAATGACACAAAGATGCAAGGATGTGTCCTAGCTACGAGGCCATGTTAGGTACCCATGTACAAATGCAATGCAATCTCTCACAAATGGAGAAAAGGAGAAAACCCAATGGGACAAAACTCCTTCCCAAAAGAGAAATGAAATAAAAAATACTCTCAATGATACATGAGAATTCCAAAACCCCATATGAGGAAAAAGACCCCCCCATAAGAGAGAAGAAGAAGAGAGACCATGCAGCCCCCTTGAATGGTGAGTCTCCTGCAATGATAGAAGCTCAACATTGAATGTTGAAGATGATCCAATCTCACCGAACAACATTCATCCCCTTAGGAAGAAACAAAACCAAGAATGTATGCAATATTTTAGGAATATAGATGATATGTGATGATGTCTCTGAAGCATGCTCAAGTGTCTCTGTGTCAATCCAAAAGTTGACACACTCCAATCAGGTGTTCTAGGCCACACTACTGAAGAGGACAATCTAGAATCTAGAAGAGATGAGTGTAGAACACAATCCAAAGACAATGATATACCCTCTAAAGATAAAGAAGCCTCCTCCAAATGTTGTCCAAAAGTATCCATAGTCACATCAAACTACAAAGAATGATGATGTAGAGATTGAACAAGAGGGTCAATTTTTTCCCTCACAACAATTGAAGAAGGATATTCTCCATCGAATAGAATATGAATGTCATAAATGATGTCTCCCAAATCTATAATATGAGACTCCACAAACAAGTCTAAAATACCTATCAAGAAGCCATCACAAGTAACCAAATCTAAAAGAAAATGAGGATCCTACTGCACTAAATCATAAGAAGCCATATCTATAGAAACACAAGCATCAACAACTACAAAATTACATGGAGGAGATGAAATGCGTGGCTCAAGAACTAGATCTGATGTGAGAACTCTTAAGTTCAAGAATTCAAATGTCTCCTCTGAGTCATGGTTCACACTAGAAGTGTGATCAACAATTGAAGGAACAATGTCACCATCAGAAGAAAAATCTACAAAGTTATACAACCGAGATGAATGATCAACCATCCTAGTAGCAATGATATCTCTACTTCCCAAGTCTCGACTGATTACTAAATCACATGTGAACTCCATAGTCCTCCCATCTTGACCATGTGTAATCTAATATATGGAAAGAATATTGTTCGTCAAATGAGGAACACACAAAAAATATTGAAAGGTGTTTTCCCTAAAGCTAATAGATCCCTTCCTAAGTACACTCATGTATGTATTGTTTCCCATCAAATTAGGAGACATAGTACAAGGATAAAAAGAAGAGAATATTGACTGTGAATATGCCATATGATGAGATGCTCCTGAATCTAGAAGCCATCTCCCTGATCCATGACTTGAAAAAGCACAAAAAACATTTCTTTTATTTCCTGATGTAGAAGCTAAACCAGCTTGACCTTTGTCCTTTTTATACCATTTTGAAGAAGAAGGAGGAGGATGTGATTCAAACATTCTAGAAGGAAAATCAATGTGATTATTTTTGAGAAGATGTTTCAACTCATCAATATCCTTCTTATAGCAATAGTATTCTTCATGTCCATCCTTTTTGCAATATGCACAAGTAGGCCTCTCCTTCTTAGATGATTCTCCTTTAGAAGAGGATTCTTTCTTTGCTTGATCTGAATGTGGATTATTCTTTGCTTTCTTATGTTTCTTATTTGATTATGATTCTTTCACCTGACTAACCAACAATTCCTAAGATTTAGAGGTCTTAATGAGACTCGTTGAGATAAGATTATGTTGCTCATGTATAAACATCTCATAAAATGATGCAAATGAAGGTGTAGTATATGTAGACCCCATAGTCAATCTATGGGTATGAAAGCTAGAAACAAAAGAAGCATAATCATGACCAAGTTTTTTCATTGTATTGTAGACCAACTAAATGTCCTTATCAATTCCACATGTTTCACATTACTCTCTTAGATCATTAACCTTAGTGATGTAGTCTTGGATGTTGTTAAATTTCTTAGGATCAAGGCTCATCAGTTCATTATCAATTTGATAGCCTCTTACTTCATCTATAGTACAATACAATGTTTTCAATTTTTCCCAAGCTTCATGTGAATTTTTATATGATTCAATTTGAAACAACAAATCTTGAGAAACCAGTCTATGAATAGATCCAAGAGCTTTGGTATGTTCAATCATCCATTTAATCTTTCTATCTGCATATGTAGGTTCAAGTACCTTATTTTCAACATATATAGAGTGACCTTCAATCATTAGAATACTCCATGCATTTTGATGCCATGTTGAGTAATTATATGATGTGAGAAAAGGAACCTTAGAATGATCCATGAAAATGAGAGAGCAAAAGAAAAAATATCAAAAGAATGCACCAAGAGACCCCCCAAATCACTCAATCAAGAAACCCTCCAACAATATATGATTTGGCACTTTATACTTAGTGTGATTACAAGTGCCACTTGCCAAAAAACAACGTGTTCTTGATCTTAGTACATGAAAATTCCAAAATTGGATACATAATCAAATACAATTTTTGGTACAAAATGAGATCAATTTGATCATACCACTAAAAATTACACAAAAAATTATGCACTTTGAAAGAAAATTGTACCCAAAAATGTTACCGTAGGAGCAAGATATGAGCTCCTAAAGTTCCCAAAAGAAGGATGAAGCGAAAACGCCTGTGATAATCTAATTTTTTTGAAAATATAGATACCAAAACCAAAATCGGATTACACCACTACGAAGAGTTTGAAAAATTATCCCAAATAAAAAAAAATGCTCAAAAAAAGGAGTCAAAATGAGCAAGTTATGGTCATTTGAAAATCACCCTTCAAACTGAAATTGCAAATTAGAGGGGGTGCTAAAATTTCAAAAAGGTGTTGACGTCGTTCTAACATCATCACTTCATTGGATTAAATTTGACGTCTATGCAGTCGTCAAAAAAGAATTTTCCCTTGGCGCGGAATATTTGTTGTGTTCCCTGGCTTAAAATTGGCATGCAAATGGATGTCACTGGTCAACCTGGGTGGACTGAAATCTTTGTTGGAATATTGGAATATTCTCAAAGAATATTCTTGGGGTTTAAATTTCTACCGATTTTTCTTGGTAGACCATCCACTGATTTAATAAGGTTTCCGATTTTTTAATAAAGTAGCATCAATATTTTAAAAAGTGGTTGGTTAAAGAATTTTTCTTACCTGCAGATGTGACTATGGGGTCTACCCATGTCACTTGGCATGTGACACTTTATAAGTGCCCAGAGTACAAATTGTAGAACCAATATGATCTATAGACTTGTACAGTGTGCAGATTGTACAAACAACATTTTTTTTTTTTTAAACTAAAAAAAATTTGAACAATAATTGATTGAAAATATATATTTTTATAAAACAAATTCAAAAAAAATTCAACCGATAAAATATATATATATATTTTAGAAAATTTGTACAGTGTAGTCATAATGATGACCTGAGGGGTTGTACAGCTCTTTGGGGAAATAAAAAATTCTTAGCGGACAACCTCTTAGATTTGCACGATTTGACAGTTGATCTTAGGATTTTTGGCCCTTCTGGATGCGATGGAAAGGTCGAATTTAACCCAAAATGATCCAAAAATGCAGCTACTTTTCAGATCTGGCAACCACTCTTCAGCTTCAAACCCTTGTAGATTTGGCCTCATATGTCCGATTTGGACAAAACAAAAGAAAAAAATGACTTTTTCAAACCTTCTAAACTCAATGGTGAGCTCATATTTGCACCAACAAGCTCCAATTTGAATCTGCAATAAAAGAGCCACAAATAGGAACCCCTCAAAAACTAGTATTTTTATCAAAAAAATTTGATCCTCCAAATCATCATACAATGCAAGAGAAGAGCATACTCAACTTTTTAAGATTTACCAATATCTCTCAAAAAATGGCTAACCAAAGGTACCCAACTTGCACTACTACCATGTTAGAATTGGCTATCGAGATAGCCTACCAAGATCTAGAGGCCAAATGGAAAGCACAAAGAGAGAATATGAATATGACAAGAATAAATCGTATTCTTATCAATACAAATATGATTCAATGTTGTTTTTGTACAATGTGTGAGAGACCGCTTGGTTATATAGCCAAGGTGAGATACAAGATGTCATAATATCATGACAAGTGTCTTAATCATATGACACGAGACAACTTATTACAACTACCTAGGTCACATGTGTTAAAATTCAAAAGATAAGATAACAAGTAATGACAACTAATACCTTCTAGAGATATTCCTAGGATCTAAGTAAACTTAACATGTGAATATGTTCCCTAAGTCCCTAGTGAATGAATTAACTATGTACAAGACATTTATTCAAACCAACAAGTTGGTTTTATCTTTTTTATTGGTCTTTGGTCATATTCCTAGCTACCTCAAGGATGTCCCACAAAGGATTTAGAGGGGCGATGATGGATCATGATCTCTTTTCTTTTGATTGTTGTATGTGGTTTGTCTTGACAAAAAGACTGGGGCAATTCCTTAGTATGATTCATTGCATCTGTTGTCTTTTTATTATCTTTCCTTTGCAATTGGTAACATTGCACACCTTGGTCTTTTTTGAACTGTAGTTGCAGGATCTCGGTCTATGCTACCTACAATTGTGCCTGTAGTTGAGCAATATGATCATCCACAGGTTGGTCCTCCCTCTCCACATCCATCCTCTCCAAAATAGGGATGCCCTCCAATCCCTCATCCATGATGGCCCTCTCCCTTGTTGGAAACACAAGGGCAGACAACTGAGAGGGGGGGTGAATCAGTTGTCATAGAAATTATACAAATTAAACTTATTCTTAGATCTGATAAATAAACATGAAAGAATAAACCATCACCACATTAGAAATACACATAACACCAATATTTTTTACGTGGAAACCCTGTTAGGGGAAAAACCACGGTGGAGGTTAGTCCACAAGATTATACCCTGTTAAAAGTATAAAAGAATAAATGGAGAATGCACATTCATTCAAGCACACTACCTAGAGCTCACTACTCAAATACAAAAAGGCTTATTTCCCAAAGGAAGACACACTATCTTACAAAAACATTCAGATTACATCCGGAAGATTTTGAACTAAGAAAATAGCATCTATTAATGCGTAATTATAGTTTCAGTTAAGCACATAAACATCTACTCACTCTTCTTCACACTTTACTTCTACCTTTGAAAGATTAGAACATTATTCGCACATAGCACTCACACACTTTGCACACCACTTGCATCAAATGGTATGACCGATCGATCATATATATCCGCAACCAAGAATAACATGAACTACATGTCGGCCCAATAAAATATAAAATGTGTACAAATTGTCGGCCCAAATCAATAAACAATTTATCAATGTGAATCAAACAATGTCAGCCACAACATACTAAGGATCCAAAACAACATCCTCGAATTTGAAACACCTTCAAAAATTATGCCTCAAAGATCCCCAACACGCTACAATCACCCTATTGGCCATGAACATGAAAAACATGAACTCACGAAAGAAAATCTCCAATCACAAGCACAACGATCAATGCGGACATACAACACAAATAGAGCATGATCTAGAAACATCCACAAGCATCATGAATCACCATAGAAACATCCATAACAACTCAAGTTACCATAATCACATCATCTTCTTTCAGGAACATCAACTAGAACAACTAAACAACTGACAGAACATAGATACTCATAACTTAATCAAATCTTCATGCGAACCTTTGAAACTTCATGTGGATAAACTAGATATACTTTTTCAAAAAACCCTTTGATCCACAACCTCTTATCATCAATATACTAAGCTTTCCATCAGACTGAACTTCACTGCATCACCGGCAACCTGCAACTTATTTTATTACAATTTTCTCAATATTCTCAAAATATACAGTGTTAAAGACATTAATGCCAATAGTGTTGACATCAATGACAACCACATATCAGCAATATCCAACAATCTCCCCCTTTGGCATTGATGGCAACACATGATGTGAAAAAAACCATCAACACAACTTTCTCTTAGCACTTTCTCCCCCTTAGATTTTGACTATTTTCTCCTTAACTCTTTCACATTTTTTCACATGACTCTTCTCCCCCTTTGACATCAATGACAAAGAAACACATTATCTTTTTCCACACAAGCTCTAAACCACATATCTAAACATCTGACTACTCCCCCTAAGTAGTAGCCACCACAACATCAATCCAAATAAAGATGTGACTATGAAATGCACGGACAGATGCAAGTCAATGCATCTTAATTATGATTAGGAGGGGTAATCACCCCTAGCTTCCCTCTGAGATACTCAAAAGTATCCTTAGGAAAATGCTTAGTAAAGATATCTACAATTTGTTCCTTAGTGGGCACATACTCCAATTTGACTTCCTTTTCACTCACCTTCTCTCTTAAAAACTAAAACTTGATAGATATATGCTTGGTTTTTGAATGCAACACTAGATTCTTAGAAATGTTAATTGCACTTGAATTATCACATAATATAGCAATAGGTTCATCCTGCACAACTCTAATATCTTTCAACATCTACTTCATCCATAATACTTGAGTACAATTGTTAGCAGCAACAATGTATTATGCCTCTACAGTAGATAAAAAAAATGGCATTCTAC
The DNA here is from genome assembly GCA_007258455.2 of Sequoia sempervirens. NCBI lineage: Eukaryota > Viridiplantae > Streptophyta > Pinopsida > Cupressales > Cupressaceae > Sequoia > Sequoia sempervirens. Next base: position 100,468,998 of record VDFB02086081.1, on the reverse strand, counting down.
TTCTTACTTAACCATGAAATCAGCTTCTTTCCCAAGAAAAATACACCACCACTGGTACTCTTTATGTCATCCACATCTCCTACCCAATCAGCATCAATAAAAGCACTCAAAGTAAGATCATCTTCTTTAGGATACCATAGGCCAAAATCAACTGCCTCCTTCAAGTATTTGGAAATCCTCTTCACGGCTATCACATGAGATTCCTTAGGATCAGCTTGAAATCTTGCAACAATGCATATGGCATTCATGATATCAAGTCTAGTTTGAGTCAAATAGAGTAATCTACCAATCATGGATATGTATCTAGTCTGATTTTCTTTAGGAGAATCATCATCTTGTGTCAACTTACATCCGGTCACCATAGGTGTACCAACTGGCTTTGAATCTTCCATACCAAACTTCTTTAGCAATTCTTTCACATACTTGGATTGAGATATAAAGATCCCTCTATCTAGCTAAGTAATTTTCAGTCCCAAAAATAATTTCATTTCTCCCATCATAGACATCTCAAACTCATTCTGCATCTCATCAGCAAACTTCATGCACAAACTATCATCTCCTCCAAAAATGATATCATCAACAAAGACTTCAACAATCAAATCTTTACCATGATCAATCTTGAAATACAAATTGCTCTCAGCAATACCTTTATTAAATCCAAGCTTCAACAAATACTTGTCAAATCTGGCATACCATGCTCTTGGGGCTTGCTTAAGTCCATAAAATTCTTTCTTCAATCGGAAAACCATATCTCCCTGATCAGTCAATTGAAATCCATTAGGTAGCTCAACATACACTTCTTCCAGTTTACCATTTAGAAATATTGACTTGACATCCATCTAATAAACCTTGAAGTTTTTGTAAGTAGTATAAGCAAGAAATAGTCTCACGGCTTCAATCCTAGCAACAGGAGCAAAAGTTTCTTCAAAGTCAATTCCTTCCATCTGAGAATATCCTTTACACACAAGTCTTGCTTTGTTTCTAACAACTTCACCTTGCTCATTTAGATTGTTCCCAAAAACCCATTTAGTTCCAATTACATTTTTTTCCTTAGGTCTAGGAACAAGAATCCATGTATCATTCTTCTCAATTTGAAGTAGTTCTTATTTCATTTCTTCCACCCAATGTTCATGTTTGCATGCTTCATTGACACTATTAGGCTTAGTATTTGAGATCAAACAGTATTCTTCTGCAATTCTTCTCCTAGTTTGAACACCTTTGTTCTTATCACCTATAATCTGATCTTCTGAATGATTCAATCCTACATACCTTGGAGTCTTAGGATGTTCTTGAACTTCAGGCTCTTGTGATCTCACTTCTGCACTTTCACTAGTTCATTCCTCTTGATTTTCCTGATTCATCGGAATAATTTGAACTTGATTTTGAGTCTGAACTTTCTTTCCTTTATCTGAATTGTCATTCTGACCATCTAAATCATATCCATAGGTTTTGGATGGTCTAACAGTGTCTTCATCAACCTTGACATTAGCACTTTCAACTACTTTTTGCAATCTCTTATTGTAGCACCAATAGGCCTTAATTTTAGTGGAATAACCAAGAAAGATTCCTTCATCACTTCTAGTATCAAACTTTCCTATATCTTCATCTCTTTTGACATAGCATTTACTCCCAAATATTTTGAAGTATATAACAGTAGGCTTATGACCAAACCATAGCTCATAAGGGGTCTTACCAGTATCACCTTTGACATGCACCTGGTTGAGAGTGTAAACGGCAGTAGTCACAGCTTCTCTCCAGTAGATGTGAGGAACATTTCCTTCTAGCATCATTGTCCTAGCAACATCTTTAATTTTCATGTTCTTCCTTTCCACAACTTCATTTTGTTGAGGGGTCCGTGGGGCAAATAATTGTCTTTTTATCCCATGCTCTTCACAAAATGAATTAAACTCACCGGAAGTGAATTCACCACCTCTATTTGATCTCAAACATTTAATCTTCAGACCTATCTCTTTCTCAACCATAGCCTTAAAAATATTGAATTTCTATAGAGCTTCATATTTTTTCTTCAAGAAAGTAACCCACATCTTTCTAGAATAATCATCAATAAGTAACATGAAATACCTGTCTCCTTGTAAAACTCTTATTCTAGAAGGACCACACAATTCGGTATGCACAAGCTCCAACACTTCATTTGAACAATGTTGTTTTCTCTGAAATGAAACTCTAGTTTGCTTCCCTAACTGACATTCCTTGCATATAGTATTAGTAGGTTTTATCAACTTACAAATATCTCTCACTTCCTGAGTAGAACTTATCTTGATAATATTGTCAAAGTTTACATGACACAATCTCCTATGCCAGAACCAACTTTCATCAACTTGAGCAATTTTAGACAACTTTTACTAGTAGCACTCAGGTGAAAGATATTACCTTTTCTTTTTGTACCAGATGCAATCACATTTCTGGAACTCCCCAATATTCTACATTTTCCATTCTTGAATTGAAGATTGTATCCCTTGTCAACCGTTTGTCCAACACTTAAGAGATTATGCTTCAAACCTTCCACATATAGAACATCATTAGTATTATTCTTACCATCAAGAGAAATGGATCCTCTGCCATAGATTACACTAGCTTTTTCATCACCAAATCTTACAACACCACCATCATACTTTTCCAAGCTCACAAATTTATTTTTATCACCTATCATGTGATGAGAGCATCCACTGTAAATCACCCATTCATCCTTTTCTTCAACTCTGGTAGCGAGAGATTTCTCCACATTCATGCAACTACCAAATTCAGTAGGTACTAGATCATTTTCCTTGATAGCAATAAATATCCATTCATCTTCACTTGCATTCCCTTTATTAGATTCATCATCTATCACACATTCATCAACAGCATAATAACACTTTCTTTGAAATCTAGGCTTGTTAGGTCTTGGCTTAGGAACTCTTTCTAGACACCTTGAGGAAAAATGACCTACCTTATTGCAAGAAAAATATTTAAGAGGAAATTTCCCTTTATACTTACCTTCTCCTCTGGGTACCCTCTTGACAAGAAGTGCTTCAAGCTCATCTAGTTTTCTCTCTTCTTCTTCAGTGCCTCTCATTTCTTACTCATACTTGGACACGTTTCTAAAAGAAAATTTTCTTGGATCATATCTCTACTTATCTTTTCTAGAGATAATAGCTTTGAATGCAGATTTTGTTTTAGGGAGAGAATCACCAAACTCACTTAACTCAAAAGAAGCAAGCTTACCAATCAACATGTCTCTGGTTACATTTGTCACAGTTTGGATCTCCTCAATAGTAGCAACTTTGTGTTTTTATGCACTAGGTAGGGATCTGAGCATTTTAGCAACAATCTCTAATTCTTCTAATGTTCTGCTAACACATATGATATTACACACAAGTTCATTCACTCTCTGCATAAAAGAAGTGATCTTCTCCTCTTCACCCATTTTCAACGTTTCATATTTCCCTTTCAGACTTTGTAGCTTAGCAATCTTCACATGGGTATCACCTTCATACAAGGTTTCTAACTTTTTCCAGATCTCATAAGCAGTCTTCAGCTCCATTACATTTGTCATCTTGGTATCAGTCAGAGCACTCAAAAATTCTTCCTTAGCCCTGACATTGTACTCGGCTTCCTTAATCTCAACTACAGTAGAAGGACCATTCTATGGGATGATATACCTATTCTTTGTAATTTTCCAATAAGGTTCGCCAATGCATCTCAGATGACACTACATTCGATTCTTCCATAGAGAATAATTTGTTCCATCAAATCTCAAACTATCCTTCTTATATGTCCCCATCCCAGATCACCTCAAGCTATTAAACTTCTTCCAAGGAACCTGCTCTGATACCAATTGTTGGCAACACAAGGGCAGACAACTGAGAGGGGGGGTGAATCAGTTGTCACAGAAATTATACAAATTAAACTTATTATTAGATCTGATACATAAATATGAAAGCATAAACCATCACCACATCAGAAATACACATAACACCAAGATTTTTTACACGGAAACCCTATTAGGGGAAAAACCACGGTGAAGGTTAGTCCACAAGATTATACCTTGTTAAAAGTATAAGAGAATAAATTGGGAATGCACATTCATTTAGGCACATTGCCTAGAGCTCACTACTCAAATACAAAAAGGCTTACTGCCCAAAGGAAGACACACTGTCTTACAAAAAAATTTGGATTACATCCAGAAGATTTTGAACTGATAAAATAGCATCTACTAATGCCTGATTACAATTTCGATTAAGCACATAAACATCTGTTCACTCTTCTTCACACTTTACTTCTGCCTTTGAAAGATTAGAACATTATTCGTACATAGCACTTGCATGGTTCACACACCACTTGCATCAAATGGTATGACCAATCGATCATATATATCCGCAACCAAGAATAACATCAACTACATGTCGGCCCAATAAAATATAAAATGTGTACAAACTGTCGGCCCAAATCAGTAAAAAATTTATCAATGTGAATCAAACAACGTCAGCCACAACATAGTAAGGATCCAAAACAACATCCTCGAATTTGAAACACCTTCAAAAATTATGCCTCGAAGATCCACAACACGCTACAATCACCTTGTCGGTCATGAACATAAAAAACATGAACTCACAAAAGAAAATCTCCAATCACAAGCACAACGATCAATGCGAATGTACAACACAAATAGAGCATGATCTAGAAACATCTGCAAGCATTATGAATCACCACAGAAACATCTGCAACAACTTAAGTTACCAAAATCACATCATCTTCTTTCAGGAACACCAACTAGAACAACTGAACAACTAACAAAACACAGATACTCATAACTCAATTAAATCTTCATGCGAACCTCTAAAACTTCATGTGGATAAACTAGATATACTTTTCAACAAACTCTTTGATCCACAACCTCTTATCATCAATATATTGAGCTAGCCATCAGACTGAACTTCACTGCATCACCGACAACCTGCAACTTATTTTATTACAATTTTCTCAATATCCTCAACATATACAGCCTTAAAGACATTAATGCCAATAGTGTTGACATCAATGAAAACCACATATCAGTAATATCCAACATCCCTCTCCTCCTCCTCTCAGTCTAGCATCTCCTCATCTCCACCAATTGCTCCCACCCTGACATCCACATCGACATCCACTTTTGGCTACTCTCCCTTTGGTTATCTCTTCTCCTAGTGAGGAGGTGCATTTTTGTATCTCTCTCCCATTGTGACATTTTCTAGTATCTCTCCCTCCTAGCGAGGGTCCTCCGCTACTTTTCTACCCCCATCCCTCCTCAGTGGACGAGGTGGATGGGGTGGTCTCCTATCCCTTCCTCTCCCATCTCGGCCTCTCTTGTCTCCTTGAACCCCTCTACCTCTATCCCCTCTGCCATCTCCTTTGTCATCATCCCCTCCCCCTCCCCAACCTCCATCATCCCCTTGACCCCATCCTCAGCCTCACACACCTCTCTCGTCTCCCCTCCTTTATTTTTCCACTAGTGCTGGCTAGTTTGGATCAGTCAACAGCTTAGGGCTATGTTGTACCCACCATGCATCATAATCAAGCATGGTACCTACATCTACATCTCCATATTCTCATCCCCACTATATCAGTTACAATCCATTTATGTCCTACTCTGTTGTGGTCATAGGAATCATAGGACCCCAAGACTGAATCTCTTGGTTGGATCAAGCATACTTTGTTGTGCCAATGGGTAATCCCTGTTGCTCCTCGAATTGTTGTTGTACCCTCTTTTATAGGTACTTCTTAATGATATGTTGGCTTTGAACTATTCATTTGATCAAGTATCGAGGTTGTCTGCAATAAGGTAAATTATCATCATCATCAAAGAATGGAGTGCAATGTCTATATGGTCTCCATGTAAATTCTAGCAATTCAATCGCATATCTCCAATAGCCAGTGTCACTGACATGTGTTTAGGTGACTGTCCCTCCATAGATGTAAACATATGGGAAACCCTCCCCAAGTTGCCTCTGTACTGGTGGTGTGAAAATTGTAATATGATCCCAGGCCCAAACCATCAAGAGTGTGATCCCACAGCTAATGCTCTGCCCTCACATGTATGCCACATCATATAGCTAGAAGTACAACATGGCTAGCATGCATGGCCCCCAAGCATAAATATTGTCACAAGTAAGCATGCCAACTAGCATCTCCCCTCACCCAACAAGAAAACCATGCCCTCACCAATCAAGACATACCACTTCACCAATAGTGCTACATAGAACCACGACAAAGAGATTGTATCTCTCTACGAGTGTGTCCCAATGGACCTCATACTCCTCCATTCCTATCTCCACCTCATTCTCATCATCAAAGGTTGTAATTGCACTATATTCTTGATCTGGGTCGTACAACACACGCTCTCCATGAATAGGAAATCTAAGGATGCGCCATACATCCTCCAAGGTCATCATAGCCTCCCTTATCGGCAAGTGAAATGAGCTCATCTCCGAGTGCCACCACTTGGCCAGTATAGTCAATAGTCCCATGTTCGCCTAAATCACGGGCATGAATGTGACATGATATAGTCCTAGGGAAAATAGTCGCTCCCTCTAGTCATCATCTAACTGTCGGTATAGTCTGAAGCTTGAGGGACAACTCTCTTGAAAGTTAGAATCAAGTCTAGTCCAGCACTTGTGACCACAAGAAAGTGCACCATGTCAATTCAAAAGATTTTGTAAACCTATTTGACCTTGGTATTAGAGAAAATTTTATCCAAAATTACGGAAAAATTTTCAACAGGAAATTACATCAAACTATCCAGCCTATGTGATTAACAAGCAAATGCATCACAAATTCGACAAATGTGGTCCAAAATGTAAATATGTCAAAATATTTATCAAATGCGAGCATTCTTTCAAATACAGCGTTTCACACCAATTATGTTGCAAACTTTCACATGCGAGCCAAAGCGTCACATGCATCACTTAGCTCTACATCTGAATCACATTTTTCTAATGTGGTGCAAAAAATAAGTTGCATCAAACTGAAGCAATTGCGGAGAACCACAATCACTTGTGGCTCACGCGATAACAGATGCGGTCAACCGGGTTAACCGCATATATTTGCTCCCTTTTGGAGCCCTAAATCTACAAAAAATAAAAAATTCACAGAGCAAGGATCGAGCATTTACTGCATTCCTCAAGCCCTCTAGTCGTATGTAGGTCTAAACTTTGTACCCATGATACGTTGTGTGTGGAATTGGCATGATTTTGACAAGATCTCTATAGCAAGGTTTACACTCAAATCACTATTCCCTCAAACTCAAAATGCACAAATGACTATTTTTTGCAACCCTAGGCCCATTTATACCTTTCCTAAAGTGTGATTTTGCAAACCTTCATAACTAGAAGTGTCAAATGTTGAAGTCTCAACCATTTTCGAATGTCTTAATGGTCCCAAATTCATTTATTTTGCTTTCAATGTCATTAAATCAGCTTGTCGAAAAAAAATTCACAATTTTTCAAAAAAATCAAGTTTCCCAAAAAACTTTCGAGGGGGCATGGGTCTATCCTGCCTTCTCCGAGGCATGTTGGGGCATGGTCTGAATTATATTTTCCTAATTATTCTTTGACACAACATTCAAAATCACATTATGTCGAAGAGGGGAAAAATGTAGACACTGAAAAATGTCTTGGTCTGAGAGTGTCATTTTTTCGCATTGTCTTATCTTCTTCCTTGTATAGTTAAATAATTTTAATTATTTAATTATTGTCTTTGATCACATTCGTCTATTAATTAAATAATTTTAGTTATTTAATTAAGTCATTTCTTGGTCTCTATTCTCCTCTAATCAATTAAATAAATTAAGTATTTATTTAATTGTGTCGCTAACACTCTTTCCTTCTATAATTAAATAAATTATCATTTATTTAATTATTTTCTTTTCATCATTCATCTATAGTTAAATAATTATTCTTAATTATTTATCTATTCATTAATCTTTTTGTCCTTCTATGGTTAAACAATTATTTAAATTATTTGACACCCTCTTACCACTCTTCATTTATTAAATAATTAATCTAACTTAATTATTTAATTACTTTTTCCATTTGCCTCTATATTTAATTTAAATGGTTGCATGGTCATTTTTAAATTAAATATTCATTTCCCTTTCTCCATAAATAAAGAATCTAAAATGATTGTTTATTCCTCCATATCTTTTACCAAATTAGATAAAATGGTCAAAGATTCCTCTCATGAATTAAATAATTTTATTATTTAATTCCTCCACTACCTTCCCTCCATTCTCTTCTTTCAAATCTTGACCATTGATTCTCTTTGGTCTTCTTTCAGTCGTGACTGTCTGTTCATAGCCGTCCCTAGCCACTACTTTGTGGTGCATGAATCATCCACCATTGATCTTGGCATCTTCTAGAAGATCGATTTCGTTTGTCCATTTGAGAGGCTCTTCTATAAAAGAATGCTTTGTCTTCTATTTTTATTTATAACCACATTCTCCAACATTCATGCTACTATATCATTGTCACTTGCAGGTATTCAAACACTTCAAAACTGAGGGAAAGTTTACAAAACTAGATTTGATGAGAATCAAGGGAGGTAATCAACTATGATAGGGGAGATTTATTTTATGATTTCATTCTCATTTGCTCTCTTTTATCATTTGTACTCTCTTGATTAGATTTGGACTTCGGGCTTAGATCTTAGGTAGAGTGGTTGCTACTTGGTCTTAGCTATTATGTATTTTGAACTTCCTTATCTTACAGGGATATTGCATATTATTATTTGCATCTCTCTTGCATTGAAGGTGTCTTTGTTCGTTGTTTGATTGTGTGGCTTATTTTTTTCACAATTCTAACATGGCATCAAAGCATGGATTCAGTGAACCCCTTCTTGATTTATGAGGGTTTTTCTTCAACAAGGTTTACAAGCTTTAGATCTGGATTCTTTATTTCTATTTTTGGAATTTTTGGAGGTGGGTGATTTTTAGGTACATTTTGGTGCAAAAAAGACCTCACCATTGGATTTAGGAGGCTGATTCAACAAATTTTGACTATAAATTATCTTATATTATATGTCAAGAGCTTCTGAGGTAAAAAAAATGTACATGGGTAGTATGGCCATTGTACAACCTATGCATGTAGATAAAAAAAACAAAAAATATTAAGTTCGGTGCTCTTTTCTTAAAATTTCTTTATTTTAGAAATTTTATAAAAAATAAAAAAATTGAAAGCAGCTTTAAATATAAAAAGGGGGAAAATTGTAAGTGGGTACCCACAGGTACCTACATGCATAGGCCTATAGGCCCCATGCTCCTGCGATTGGCGGCATTAATACCAACTGATGATGATATTAATGTCGATCGGCAATGGCTATTCCTTGCTACCCTATGGCTTCAAAACTACCACCAGTGGTTTTAATCTTTACCAATGCTCTTTAAATTTTTTGACCTGCATTCAAATTTATAGCGGCCATTTTCCTACTTTATAGGTGACTGTTATTTCTTTCAGCCATTATTCCAAGAATCTTTTTCAACATATTTTGAGGTCCCCAAGAATATTTTCTCGACTGTGATTTTTGTAGTGCCTTAGATTTTTTCGGTGATAGCAAATATTCCTTGGAATTTAGTTGATGTCAGCATGATGACATCCTGACATTAATGGTACGGCCATCTGGCAGGGGCCCTTCAAGCCCTCTTTAGCCCCAAGGAGGTTTTTTTCTCTTTTGGCCATACGATATCAAAATTGGGCAAGCAAGATATCATTGGAAAGCTAGTTTTGTAAAATTTCTAGTGGTGTACGTCTCATCACCAGTTTCTACTACTTGCGCATTCTATAGTATGTTAAAGTCAAAGGTGTTGTTCTCAATTCTAAGCTTATAAATTTTGACCTGTATCTATGTTTTCTATGATTCTAACGACATTGGGACGATCTTTCAAAGATCTTCACAACCATCCATGCATTTTTTCTAGATTTCTCTCAAAGTACATTTTATTATGTTTTTTGTGTTTTCACATTTTGGTGAATTACTTGGGCATTTTAGCTCTTGGAAACTTTTTATTTGCATTGGATGACTCATATTTGGAATTTCTACATGTATTTCCAGTATTCTATCTTATTTGGACATTATGGACATCTTTTTCTTGTACTTTCTCTTTTATAGATGCATTGAGATAAAGTGGCATACTGGGGTATACTTTTTGGAGATTTGGCACATCCTATTATTCCTTTTAGACTCACACTATGATATAAAGTGTTGTGGAGGGGGTTGTGTATGCTTTTTGTTTTGCCATCACATCTTTTTCAAGTGAGTGTCCCTTTCATGACAATAGTGAATCCTGATGATTCTTTCTTCAAGCATGTGTTTCTTAGTTTGCACACCCTTTTATTTGTAGGTTGTTTCTCCTACATTCACTTATTGGTTTCACAAAGTTTTAGTGTTCCTATTTTAGCTCTCCCTTTTCGCATTATGGGGGTATTTCTATTATTGGTGTTAATGCTTCCTTGATTTCAATTTTTGGAGTGATCTATGTATCTAGTTCCTATTCATGTGCACTAGGAGGATACAACATGCATCAATGGCTAGTTACCTATCCATTTTAGTGAGATGGAAAATTTACCATATGGACACTCTTGTATTCCTATTTCTAGAGGTTCTTTATTTCAGCATTGTATCAGTCATCTTTCAACAGTTGTCTACAACTTCTTCATACTTTAGTGATGTTCTACATGTTCCTCTCTTTTTTGGGACATTATTTTAATTGGAGGCTTCTTATTCATTCACCTTGGTTTGTAGGCCTTTTTAGTCCTTCATTTTCCTTTCTCTATTTTGGAAAGGAGTTTTTCTCATGTTGTTTTCTCCCTTTTCTCCATTTTTGAGAGATCTTTTGTTTATACAGGGTGTTGCCACAATAATGGGTTACACTTTCTTGGACATCCTGATTTTTGCTCAAATCACATATTTTTAGAAAATATAATGATTTAAGCCTTGAAAGGTTCCATTTAAAGGATTTTAATTGAAGAGGGTTTGATCAAACCCCCTTAGATCAAATCCTCTTGGATAGAACCCCACTAGCTTTAAACTATATCTATAATGGAGTCTCCTCTATACCTATCAAAATGTTGTAAAAACCCACTTTTGATTTACCTTTTGGGGGATCAAATGAATTCATTTAAAATTTATGTTTTGTAAGTATGTATTCCTTATTATAAGCTTCCCAAAAATTATGTCATTACAGATGGCCCAGAGAAAACATAAAGTGAAGGAATTGGATCTCGAGGTACTAGTTCTTTCTTTTATGCTTCTATGATAGCAAGATGTTCTAATTCATCCAACCTAGACCCACGCTCATATTTACAATTTTTTTCCTCCAACTCTTCAATTCTTTTGTCCCTCTCACTTTCTTTGTGCTGGTGTATTTTCAATAAACCTTCTAATTGCTTAATCCTTTCCATAGCCTCTTGTAATTCCTTGCCAATATCATTTTTCTCAACAAAAACTTCATCTCTTTCCAAAAACTAATCATTCCTTTCACTTGTATGCTCATTACCCTCTGAATCAAGGCTCTTTAGGGTTCTTTTTCTTATTTTCTTTGCAAAACAAAAGCATCCTCTAAGTCAAATTCAAAGGTTCTTGTAATATTCCATGGTTGTGTATTAGGTGCATTTTCATTACTAGGGAAATTCCCCTCCAATTCTAAGTTAGTCTCAACCATACCAACATCTCCCTTATTTTTCTTTTTAACTGACCCTCTCATTACACCTTTCCTCTTTAGGTGGTGTGATTGCTTCCTCGGTTGTGCTCTGGCTCTCTTATGCAATGGGTAGGAGATGCAGCAGGGGAGCCAGAGGAAATTTCCCTATTTGATATAGAAGGTTCTTCTCTTTCTAGGATAGTAGGTTCTTCAAGGATGGTGTTGATATGATTACAATTTAGGAAATTTTCCCACAAAACATATGGAAATTGAATTCTCAAATTTATTTTTATTAGCAAGGTGACTAAGCAGAAATATGATAATGCTATGTTACCCCTCTTCCTTTTATACTCAGAACTCATTCTTTTCAACAAATTATAAATAAAATTTGGAACATTTACATGACTATCATGGTGAAGATGGCTTAAAAGCTTAAAATGGGCTATATACAACAATGATTTCCTACCATCACAGGTTAAGTATTTGATTATGTAAGAAGCTATTGAAGCCCAAATCTAGGGTAAGGTAATCTATTTGTACCTTGAGATGATGAGTCTAGGTTTCTCCATTTTCTCTAATTTTTTCTTGGAACTTATGGCATCCTCCCTCACTAGGAACTCATCTCCTTCCCATGGTAGTTCTAATACCTTAGCAATGGCAGCTTCTGAAGCATCCACCCTCAAACCTCTTATATTTGCTTCATCATTTTGTAGTGTGTTAGAAAATTATTGTTTCATGACTTCATTGAACTATGTGAGTTTCAATAAGTACTCTACCCAACTAGATTTTCTAAAAATAGGTAATACTAGCCTATTCTCCAACAATTGGTTATGTGTTGTTGGTTCTCTCTAGATAATGTCGCCACCCATGATATTGTTTTTGTTCTCTAATTTGCTTAATTATTCTCTATTTTGGTTCAATTTCAAGATTCAATTTATTCTTGTCACACCAACCACACTGCTTCTACTATGTTATACCTTCTAAATTCAACTACTTATAACCCTTCTATTCTCCTCTGAGCTTGTGTTTGTGTAAAAATGGAGGAAAATAGAATGGAAAAAAGGTTGCTAAGAGTTTATAGGTTGTTGAGAGTTTTTGGTTTTTGAAAATTACGAAAATGAAGAGTAAATGATGAGTACCCCTCCTCCAACTAAAGGTATTAAGTGTCGTTAATTAATTGTATGGGTTATGGTGGAGGGATAAATTGTAGGATGTGGAAAACCAAATTACATATGAAGCATGCATGAATTAATTTTTAAAAATGTAGAAAATAAAGTATTATTCTATGCTAATTATGATAAGTTAATGCAAGTACCTATACAATTCTTGTGAAATGAAACTTAACTCATGCAAATTTGTTGATTACTGCTTGCAATGAGATTTGATGTGATCATTCATAATTACAATTTGAATTGAGGGACCTGACTTCATCAATTGTATGCAACTGTATGGCTCCATTGGGAAACACTTGCTTGATTTTGATAGGGAGCAAGCCACTTTGTTTGTAACTTTCCCTTGTAGTCTTGATATCTTGAGTCATAGAACAGAGCCCAATCACCTATACTAAATTCCTTGGTTTTGATGAATTGATCATGCCATCTGATTCTTTGATTCTAAACAGATTTAATATGGTGTATTGCCTCCATACTAATTTCATCAAGTGTATTGAGGTTGTGTAATCTCTCCTAATGTTATGTTGATAAGTCCATGCCTAATTGAATAATTGTTCCCAAATTTTTATACTCAAATTCAATAGGAAGTACTACCTTATTTCCATACACCAATTTACATGGTGTAGATCTTGTTATAGTTTCCCAAGGTGTCCTATAGGCCTAAACTACCTCAGGCAACCTAGGTGCCCAATATTTCCTATGAATTTTTACTATTTTAGTTAGAATGTTCTCAATTTCCCTATTTATGAATTTCACCTATCCATTATCTTGAGGGTGGTAAGGTGAGAACTTCCTATGTCTCATTAGAAAATTGTAAAGCCTTGACCTCCACCCACTTTTTGAGGTAATCTATGCATACCAGTATGTACTCCTTGTTGTTAGATGTTGGTGATATTGGTCCAATAAAATCTAATCCCCATTTATCAAATGGTGTTATTGCTAACTGTGGCTGCAGTGGAATTTCATCTATTTTTGTTATCTTTCCCATTCTCTAACACCTATCATAGCCCCCTGTGTACTTCACTACATTCTTATGAAGAGTTTTCCAATAATAGCCAGTTGTGAGAATATTAAGAGTTATTATCTTGGTTGCAAAATGTCCCCCATAGGGTTCATCATGGCATGCTTTGAGAATTTCATATACTTCATCTTCTCTAATACATATCCTCATTTATCTGGGCCTGTGTAAAATAAGTATCCAGCTAACTAGGAGTAGGGAAAACTCTTGTGAGCCAATTGTCTCTTTTCTCTTGGGGAGAAATGAGATGGTGTCTGCCCTACTACTAGATAGTTGGAAATGTCTACAAACCAAGGTTTATGTAGAGATAGAGAAAACAAATGCTCATTTGGGAATGAATCATCAACATCTTCTAATTTGGTTGGTAGTCTTGATAGAAAATATACCAATACATTTTATTTTCTTGGCTTGTCCATAATGTTGATGTCAAATTCTTGAAGCAATAGTAACAACCTTACAAGCTTGTCACCAACCATTGGTTTGTTCATGATATACCTAATTGTTGTGCGGTTAGTGTGTATGAACACAGGATATCCTATAATATAATTCCTAGATTTGTTTACTGCATGTACCACTGCCAACATCTCCTTCTTTGTCACTGTATAATTGATTTTTGCTCCTTGTCAAGATTTTTACTAATATAATATATGGAATAATTTGTGTTGCCTTCCTTCTGCCCAAGTACAACTCCTATAGAAAAATAAGAAGCATCTATATGGATATATAAAGGTAAGGTCCAATTTGGTCCTCTCAAGATAGGGGTTTTAGTCAATGCTTCCTTGAGTGCTTCAAAAGAGTGTTGAAAAGCAACTCTCCATTCAAATTTGACATCTTTGGATAGTAAAACAAATAGTGGAGCTACAAGTTTTCTAAAATCTAAGATGAATCTCCTATTATACCCAACATGTCCTAGGAAACTTCTAACATCTTTTTGTCTTTAAGACACAGGGAGTGTTGAGATTACTTCAATTTTGTTGGGGTCCACTTGAATTCATTTATTTGACACAAAATGTTCTAATACAATCCTTTCTACCATCATCATGAAAAAAATTTCATGACTCAAGGATAAGTTATGTTCATGACACCTTGTTAGCACCTTCTCTAGATTTCCAAGTGCTTCATCATATGTATTCCCATATTTTGTGAAATCATCCATGTAAATCTCCATGGAATCATGTGCAAAGTCTGAGAATATACTCAATACTACCCTCTGGAAAGTGGTTGTTGCATTACATAGGCCAAATTGTAGGACATAATAAGCATATGTGCCTCAAGGGCATGTAAATGTTGTCTTATCTTGGTCTTATAGGTAAATCTTAATTTGGTTGTAGCCACTAAATCCATCTAGAAAGGAGTACTTTTTTCTTGCTAATGAATCCAGAACTTGGTCAATGAAAGGGAGTAGAGTGGTCCTTTCTAGTTGAAACATCTAATTCTCGGTATTCTACATAGACTTGCCACTTTCCTCCTTTCTTTGGAACAATTAGAGGTGACTCCCCTTGAATATCAAAGATAGGATATATAAATCCTATACCAAGTAACTTTTTCAATTTATTTTTAACTTTCTCTAACTACAAGGTTCATTCTCCTTTGTAGTTGTCTTATGGGTTTACAACCATCATTGATGTAAATCCTATGAATGCACAATTTTGGTTATATCCCTTCATGTCATGATAATCCCATGTAAAGGCTACTACATGTGCTTGCAACATATGCTCATCAATGATATCTATTGTATATCATTCAATTGATTGTTAACACTCAATGTATTACTCGACATGATCTCTAAAGTCTTGGATGTTGTTTGCATAGATGAGATGTCAAGTCCTACTATGTTTTGAATACATTGGTGTGGTAACAGATTGTGAAATATTTGGGAATTTGACTCTGATGACCAGGTGGGGATAATATTTTGTAGAGGACCCTGCAAAAATTTTAAGTAGTCCTAATGCTGCAGGTCCCTACCATAGTCATTTTTCATGATGTTTATTAACAATTCATCTTCATCCTAGTTCTCTAACAATGGATTGCATTCAATAGTCATCAAGGCTTGCAAGGAGTATTGATCTTCCCCATACAGGGAAGGCCAAATTGTTTATTCTAGGTCTACATGTGGCTAGGTTGGTGGATAAAGGATTAATTTCTAAGTCACATTTTTATTGGAGATAAACATATTCCTAGACCTACAACCTATGAAGGCATCTGCTATTTCCAGCCAAGGTCTTCTTAAAATGAGTTAGTAATCTGCAGGATTAGTCTTTGGATGCAACACCATGAAATCTACAAGGTATTCCCATGAATCCAATGTTATCACCAAGTCTTCAATTATGCCCTCAGGTTTGACTGTGGACCTATCTTTCAAATTTAGAATAGTAGGTGTATGTTAGAGTTGTATCAACTGTAACAACTTCATGGTCTCTTTAGTCATTACATTGATAGCTACTCCCAAGTCAATTAGGGATTTCTTGATGAGAGTAACATTTATCTTTACATCCACCACAAGACTCCCAAGGTCTGCATACTTGGGAACAGTTATATTTCCCAACATAATGTTTGCAAGTTGACCTAGGACTTGTACTATCTGAGGATCTTTCCTCTTCCTACCTATATTTTTAAGGAAAATTTCTCTCACTATTTTTGTGTAGATAGGAACCTCCTTAATGGCTTGGGTAAGGGTTATTTTGATACAAACATCTTTAATTTGTCTCAACAGGTCAGTTTCAACTTGTGTTTGATGTCTTTGAACTGCCAATATTTCAGGGAATGGAGGCTCTTTACTTGGATTGGTTTGGTTAACCTAATTTGACTCAGGATCCTTAGGTTGAGTGTCCAAGGTCTATGTTGGGGGTTCTTCATCAACCAATTCAATGATTTGAGGGGATGAAGGTCCAGCCAAATTTTTGCTTATTTTTAGGTGGACATCACTCACCTCTACCCCATAAGTAGGGTATTGAACAACTTCATTAGTGTAGGCATACTAAATAGGATTGTTATTGGGTTAGGTGAAGGTTGTGTTTGTAGCTGAGGTGCTCTAGGTGGTTGTGGTGTTGGATTTTTTGGGTTTGGCATAATGGATTGTTGTTGTTGTTGTTGTAAGGGATATTGTGGGTACTAGTAATTCATGTTTTTGTTTTACCATTGTTTGCCTCTTTTCCATTGGGATTGTCATTAGTTTTGTTGGCTTAGCCATTGAGAATTATAGTTAAATACTTTTTTATAATTTTATGATGGCCACATATTTTGTTGTCATTGGTTCCAATTGGTTTAAGGAATTTTACATTGTTGGTTTTGCATATTGGCCCAGGATTGGGGATTCCAATTAGGAAGATTTAAATTGTTACCAGGGAATGACATGTTATAATTCAAAGGATCTTGGGGTATATCTTGTCTTTTCTAACATGGTTTCCTTTGAGCTATGTAGAATAATTTTCCATCTTCTCCTTCCAATGCATGAAATTTTGATGTCCCTTCAAAGATACTTGTCACCTTCTTGCACTTGTAGTTAGTCCTTCTTTGTCTATAATGTGGGTAGTATTCTATAATATTTGCTTATGTCTCCTCTTGCTTCTTTTTGATATGTAGGATATCTAGTTGTGTAGCTAGATGGTTGATAATATCCTCCTTCATGTTTGAAAAAACATTACTCAATTCAACTCTAGAGACTCCATTGGATGGTTTGATGATGGAAGATACCTTGTCCCCTCTAACCTTCTTTGTGAAAGACCTTGAATATTTACTGCATGCCTTGAAAATATCCTCAAATGGTGCTTGAGAGATATCTCCTACCCCAATTAGGTTAAGTGCATCCATGCAGCCCTCATTAATCCCCCTTTAGAATATCAACTTTAAAGACTCATCAAAGAGTCTGTTTTGGTGGGATTTATTAAGGAAATTTTGAAATCTTTCCATGTAGCCTTCCAAGGATTCATCCTCCTTTTGTGACATCCTAAAGATGTTATCTCTCTTTCTATCTATTCTTCTACAATAGTCCCATTACTTCTCCAAGAACTATCTACATGGTATTCCAATTTGGCACAACATCTCTTCCCAAACCCATAAACCATCTAAAAGTAGCATCCTTCAGGGTTATTGGAAATAGTTTGAGCCTATGTGCATCTTTAGTATAATCATAACTTCTGAATAGCACATCAAACTCAAATAGGAATTTCTTTGGGTCCTCCATGACCAACTGATATAAGAGAGACAATGTTGAAGGAGGTATATATTCTTCAGTGTAGTTTCTCTCTCTTGGTTGGAAATGGGGAACTCAAAGGTTACATGCTCTAGTGGGTCTTCCACTACAGCAACACCCATGGTGATAATTTATGTAAGGGATTTATCCTCTATATCTCATGTGGATATTGGTGTTAGGGATGATTCTTCTTCAAGAATACCCTCGCTTTGTTCACTATAATCACTAATATCCTCTAAAGCTTCGTGTGTTGAAGGGAGAAATCTTCTCAAAGTGTCTCAATGCATCTGCATACAATAGTTGTGACTCTTTGGATCAATAGATCCTATAAATTATTCATAAAGTGTTTTATATTGATAACTAAAATCCTAGTTACCCTAATGTTGAAGAAGAAATTTTAATTCTAAAATATTGAAATAACATAGGAGAATCCTTAATGTATCACCATCCCCTAAAATGACACTAAAAATGTATGGCCTCACTAATGTTTAGTCAATTGGGTGTTAGACACATAATTTAGAGGAAGGGCTCCTAACTGAATATTCCACTAAACCCTTACAAAGACTCCATTAAATTATCAACCAGGGGTTCATAAGCTTTTGATGATGTTGGCACTATATGTGCATTCATAGACTCTACATGGCCTATATCATCAAGTATAGGTGGTTTACACATGTGTAGGAAAATAGTAATGACTGGAAAAGGGAAATGGAGCATAAACTGCAAAATAGGGGAAATAATTTAATCTCCTACTGATGTTGTGGGTACCTTCAGCTTAACACTATGACTTTGAACTGCTAAACCTAAACTAAAATGAATGCACGGATGAATAGTACCTTGAGTGGTCATTTCTCAAGCTATTGTACCCATAAGAGAAACCAAATATGTGCTACTTGATTCAACTAACCATAACAATAAACTGAAAAATCTTTATTGCATATAACTAAACTCTATAGTTTGACATGAATCTTCATAGATTTCTCATTCATGAATGCATAACAGAAAACTAACAAAGATATTATCTATGAAACAAAACTATACTTATCAAAACATATCACATCCAACTAGATCAGCTCCTCAACCACCAATCCAACTATATAGGTTTAGAAGGAGGTTTATTTGCATAAGGACTAAAAATAAAAAATAAATGAAGATGTCCACTCTCCTTCAAAATAGAGAGAGATAAAGTCTTTACAACTAAAACTATAACGGAAAAATATAGAAGAAGACAAATAGGTTTGTAACTCTGCTTTAATGGTATGACAAAGACGTACTATATGCAAATAGTCACGTCAGTTTCCTACTTACTATAAACTTCTTCTTTCCTCCATTGTCTTATTGAATGCTTTGATGACTCACAACTAAGCACTCCAATGATCACTTCCATAATTTCTACAACTGTCACATTTCTAGCATTCTTGGAATCTCCCCTACAATTGGCCTGGAATCCTTTGGCTATGGGTTGAGTTCTCTAGTTGTTTTTGGTTACTACTATTTTGGCTACAAGGATTCAATTTCATCTAAAGCATATGTACCATTAACAATCATAAATTAAACACAAATTCACACTATATTTCATACACATTCATACATTCATCCATGCAAACATCATCATATCATAATCATATTTCCACTTTTCAAAGTTTGGTTTAGATGGCATAAAAGATATAAAAGGTATATAAGTTCAAGAATGTATATGAAATAAGAGCTTAAAGTGTTTGAAATATATGAACTAAACAAGAGAAAACTAGCTATTAGTTAGGCTCATCAAATATGATAGTAAAAATTATGAAAAATACCCAAAGTTAGAATTATAACTCTAATCTATTTCTTCTTAAATAACTAATTGACTCATCTAAAATAAATTGAAGAGATGTTTATATATCAACTCCAACTCTGGGAGTGATCTGCGTCGACCCAAGGTCTTCCAAAACTCAATGCTCTATGAAATGTGTAGTTTGGCCTAAATCTGATGGTGAAGATTCATGAATTAATGAAATTTGATGTGGTTCCAAATAGAGATTGATATGGTTCCATGCTACCTCGTGATATATATGAATTTTTATTCCCTAAGGTATATAAAGGCTCTACAAAAAATTTTGAACTATATATTGCTTACTCTCCATTGTGATCTTTTGACAATGATAACTTTTTAAAATCTAATCCAAATATCCTAATTCTAGATATGGAAAGTGCTTGATTTGTTGTAGATTCCATGTTCTCCTCCATAAGCTAAATTCATGTAATATGGTGGAATGTGATAAAGTTCTCTAACATGCTCCTTCATTAATCTCCCGCCTTTTCTTAACCCATAATCTAATATTAACCATATTAGGGCATGAACCTATAAGCATGTTGATCAACATCGAATCCTTTCTAGAAGAGGCTCTTTCCATGAAAAATTCAATAATTTTTAGCTTAACCCACTCTCATGTATCGAATTATTTTAGGATCTCCTCTTGCATTAGTCCTTTACCCTTGCACTTGGTTCTCCTTTGATACATGCTTCCCAAGACCCCAACCCA
This sequence comes from Sequoia sempervirens, assembly GCA_007258455.2. NCBI lineage: Eukaryota > Viridiplantae > Streptophyta > Pinopsida > Cupressales > Cupressaceae > Sequoia > Sequoia sempervirens. Next base: position 100,448,420 of record VDFB02086081.1, on the reverse strand, counting down.
AGAGAACTACATTTTAAGGAAGGACTACCATAAAAAAACTAACACCACTTTTGTCCACCTCTAGGTTTAATGCATCCTAACCCCATGGTTGTTCCTTCTTAGATCTCAATGGGTCTTATAAGGATCCTTATTTTCTCACTCTTCCTACCCTATTGTTCTACAATAAATGTGTATTTTTTGCATGCTCCACATGCATCACCCCCACTCCATCAATTTCTTCTAATTTATTTGTGTTGTTACATCAGATAGCTAGGATTATATTATAACTTTAGTTTCCATTAATCCCATAACCAATGTTTAGAAATGATCTAGATCACTTATATCAAACAACAATAAATATTATAACACTTAAATCAAAACCTACGAAACTACACAATCTCACTCCCATATTAGAAAGTTAGCTTAGTTTCATTATCATTTTCCACCATGATCAATATTTATAAGAAAATGATAATATGGCATTTCAAATTATTTTATATGAAGATTGGAAGAAATGCATTAGATGTTAGGGATACCCTTGCTTAACACCTTAAAATTCTCCTCATCAAATACTCTATGAGATCTTCTAAACTAAGTCTAAGAGATTGTTGTCTTATGTAATTTTGTATCATCATCTATTATTTTTCCAAGATATTAATAATAATTTATAATTGTACCACCATAAATTTTCACCCTTGAAAATTTCACTCTATGTCTCCCCATTAAATTATTGGACCTAATTAAGCTCCTAATTTCCTAAATTATGCATTTTGAGGCCCATATTTACCATTTCTCGATAGATTGCTAGCATTAAACAAACGCATCCAATTGATATTTTCCCTTGACACTTAATGTCACGGAAAATAGGGTCAGGACCCATTCACCCTAGGGCGAATAAGTCCTCCTATTTTGCTAGGACCCAATTTTGGATATGTCAGAATGGGCATTTTAACATTCAAAACCCAACTTGGAAAGGTCAACTATCAGGATCTATTTTTCAAGAAATTGGATAAATGGCTATAAATACCTAGTCTTTTCACCATTTGAGAGCTATCTAGCAAGAAGAGAGATTTTATGAGCAAGAGTTATCATCAAGAGTAGGTAAAGAGTAGAATTTTAGTGATTTATAGCAGCAATTCAAGATCCAAATATCATGTCAAAGTGTATGTAAGTTCATGTGGTTTTATTATCATTGTTTTGTGAAGGATAACCCCTATTGTAGGTCTTCAAATCATTCAAGCAAATCAAGAAAGCAAGATCCAAGACCTTGAAGTGATGTGCATGACTTTAGTCATTCAAGGAATCCATTGAAGGGTGGTGAGTTGCAACATTTTGTGATTTCATCATTTCTTCATATTCATTATCATTTTATCATTAGCATTGGCATTGTGGAAGTAGAAACACTTACATGGGATTCGACTGAGGCAATCCCCTAAATGGACCAACATTTTCCCTCTCTTTGAATGTGCAAGTTTTAGGTTTGAAGAGGATTAAAGAAATATTGAAGACAAGTTGTCCATTGTTCCATTTAAAACCCCAAATCTTGTCAAGCCATACAAACTCACCTACAGAATTATCTAGCAGTATTTTAACAACTAAAGTGCAAGTGAAAATGAGAGTCCCAGATCTGCCACCAGAGGACCACAAAAGTTGAGCAAGACACCCTTACAAAGAATCATATGCCCTTGGGCATATAATTCCTCCTATGCACACTAAAAATACTTTTTCTTTGTATGTACAAAGTCCTTTGCACTTCCCAAATCCACCTGCAATTGATTGTTTCTATTTATCAGCTATCGAATTCTTGCAATCTCAGTATTCAAGAACATAGTCTAATTAGGGTAATCATAGTAAATCAATTCCAATCACCCAATTGATGGAGATCCAGGTCTGATTGGATCACCTTCACGGTTGAAAGTTAATCTATACACCTTGTTGATCTACATCTCAATGAAACCCTAGGAAAAGGCCTTGAGTCCTATTGTTCTAAGCACTTAGGACTTAGGATCACCTTTTTTTATGTTTCAATAATCATCTCTTTATATGCAAGGAATCCACACCCTAAAGGGCACACAATATATTGAGAGGGGGTGTTGAATTAGTATATCTCAATTTTTACTAAATTTAAACTTCAAGCATAGACCTTAAAATATCAATGTTTCTCTAAATAAATCTTCATAATGATGCAACTGTTAAGAAAAAAAAGTAACATATACTTCTACATCATGAACACCAAATATATGTGGAAACCCAAGATGGGAAAAACCACAGTAAGAAAAGTTGTTTGGATCTACTATCCAAATCCAGCCTCACAAAGAAAGAATATAATAAGGAATTTACAATATGAAGTAGGAGCCAGCCTACTAGAGACATCAATCCCCAATTGTATTTTCAGGAACCAACCTATAGGAGACACCAATCGCCTAAACTAAGATCTGAGAACCAACTCAACTAGTGAGACACCAATCCCACTAGAATACATAATAATAAATGTAAACCTTCAAGGTTGAATAATAAACTCTCTTCTAATATGAAAAACATCAAAACTCTTTCATATAGTGCATATGATCTTCTAATAATGGTGCACAATTATTGGAATGCAACTCACATTAAATCACTCTGATATTCACATTAAAACCCCTAATCACCTAGCATTGCATCAACTCAAAGACCTTAGGATTGATCCTAGACAACTATATATATGCATTACAATTACAATTGCATTCATATGTTAGTCTACAATAAATGTTGTTGCATCTGCAAGTTGGCCACAACATAACCATTAATCAAAAGTATAATAGGCCAGGTCCAATAGCCCACACGCTACATCGCAAGAAGGAACACACCTTGTGTTTTTCAATGAGGGCCTATTTAGTCCCAATGATCATCCACATGCTACATCTAGAGAGCTCACGCTACAAACCTCTACCACATCAATCTGGAACAGTGACCCACCTAATAACTTATCATAGTGACCCTCCTATCACTTCAAAACATACTTTCCACTACACACCATCTCTGAAAACTCTGGATCATGATAAAACATGTGTAGACATACTCTCCATTCAAGTTGTAGGCCATAACACACAACTGAGAAGTAATATGGATCATATCATCCTGCCAAAGTAAACATATAAACTTTGTGGATCATTCTGGATCACGCTTCCAAATCACTTCCACCAACATGAAAGGATATAAGATGATATTACAGTCATACTCCAACTAATACTGCAACTTGTTACTAAATTCCCGAAACACAAATGCACAAAGAACATTCTAGACAACACCCTACCATATACCATCACAATAATAATAGAACTGAATAACACCTTTGACATCAATGACAACCTTTTTCCAAGACAAGGAGATCATGGAAGCCACATTTATTGAATTTCTTCTCTTTGGCGAAATAAACAAATTGTCAAAAAACCTTACTAAAATATTACATCTTTCACATAAATAATGTATAGCTTCTTAAATAAAAATAACATTAAATCTGAGTTGGGATCAATGATGTTGATTATTGACTCATCAAAACCCATGTTACATAATTTTTTCACAAATCATTATTTTAAATAGATATATTGATTTCCTTATTAACTTTTCTCACATTCTTTAAATTATCTTATTTGTTATAACAATTTTCACCATTACACTATTTTTTATTAGTAATGTACCTTGTTCATAATAATTAAAACATCTATTACCATTATCTACCTTAAACATTACAATACATAAATTATTACTAAACTATCACAAAACTAAAATATATTAAATATCTTAATATCAATGACATAATCTACTAATAACTCATTAACAACACATTTGACCAAGAATTAAATATTCACACTAAATCCCTACAAAATTAGTTCACCTATCAAAATGTATCTAGCTCTAACATGAAACCACAACTACTAGTTTTAAGGGCTCAAAACATTTGTTAAACAATCTTCATATACAAAAGTGGTCATACTCTTCATCAGCCCTAAAATGGAAAAGAAAATAGTTTCCATAATGTTACTAGAATAGTTCACAAAAAAATCAGATACAAAATACATAAAATATTTACATACTAATAAAACAAGGGAAAAAAATCTTATAAGATTTGGTATCAATTCCCACGATACGATCCATTGGAATACATGGTGGATAATTGTGGCCCTTCATCCACTAATCCTTTTATTGCTTTCCCAAGTGTAATACACAATATGATCCTCTTCAGAATTTTCATGATAGCTTCTGAACTTCACTATCTCCGAGAATGGGGACAAACATGGAAGATCCAACGAAATGCACAGTAACAAAGGTTGTGGTATAGAATGACACAACATTGGAACAACAAAACGCATTATTACAAGGAAGATACCATGGAAAGCAATTATGATAGTATGAAAAAGACACTACCGTTGATGGCTTGACAGGTTACCACACCATACCCCACAAGCAAATTGCAATTGGTAAAGTATCCCTTCATAATAAATAAGTCTAGGACGTTCCTCATCATCAAAGCATAAACAAGGAGCAAGATTGGTCTAATCGTTTGCATCAACATAAAGTTGCATATCCACCACCTACTCCAAAGAATATAGTGTGCATTGCTTTATTCTTATTTTTTTATTTATTGATATTTGTCCTGGAGTATAGGACAAATCAGTACACGTAATTCTATTACCCATTAAAGAGAGTCTACTTTAGGGTTATATATATCACACATTAGGTAAGATGGGTAATATCAGAATGCAGCGTTGAATTGAGAAACATTACCCATCTGTTTTGTATTCTGCTTCTTCGAGCTGTTTTTGTTTTTGTCTAAGTCAGGGATGATTTGTAACAGCTGAGTGTGAATTTGTATTCTGTTCATTCTGTTCTGACAGCTGATTGGCTGCCTTTTATATTGTACTCATTCTTTTGCTTGTTTCGATTAAAAAAAAAAAAAGGCGAAAGTATGAGAAACATTACAGCTTCTCATAATTACAGTCATCCTTCAGTATGGCGCTGGCCAGTTCCATATTTGATGGGAGGAATGTTGTGCATGATTGTTCTGATAGTGATTGCTTTGATCATTCTTGCATACTCCTCCTGGAGAAACCCAGATAGTGCTCAAGAAGATAACAGTGGCACAAGTGAGACAAATTCTGATCAGAAGAATGAAATGATGAAGAATGTATTATATTCTTCAGAGGATGATAAAGAGGAGAGAGTGATTGTGATCATGGCTGGTGAAGACAACCCAACCTTCATTGCCAAGCCCACTTCTGTGCCTGTTGCAGACAACATGAAAACAAGTTAGCAGATGATGGAGAGAGCATGTTTCTTTGTACTATTGTTCTGGTTTCTCAGATCATTTTTGTGTGTACAGTAGATCATAAAGTATATATTCAAGCAATCAAGGTTAATAATATGTACAGGATTGAAAAGATTTGTCTGTTCAGTCTATATCTTACTGTTTATCTGATGCTTTCAGTGTATGTGCTTCCAGGATAAAGTATGACATGATATAGGATTATAATTATATGGCACTGTTTTTAACTTTCCCATTGTGTTGTCTCTACTGTTGGAATGAATGGATTGGGTGTTGATAATTAAGTGGAAAGTAATATATTCCAACGGAGTGGGTATTGATAATTAAGTGGAAGGTAATATAGCACTAATCTGCTAATGAGAAAGACAAATTTCGAGAGTATAAAATCCTTAGTGGAAGTGGGTGGTGGCATTATTTATTGAGCAAGAAATCAGATTGGCTATATGATGCAAGTCCCATCATTCTTTATTGAGGGGTTTAGTGTAGACAATGAAATAAAGTAATTTACATTAGTTTATATTGTAATTTAGGCAAGTAGTTAGTTTAAATAAAGAGCTGAATGAATTTGCTGATAAAACAGAGGATTAAGATGTCTTTTAGTTTTATTTGTTGTTATTGGGTAGTTGATAGTTCGTGTTTCTATATTAATTGTGATTAATAATTGAAGTTTATCTTTTGAAATTGGATCAATGTTACATATATTTTTATAGATCTGTTTAAAATGTTCTTTTTACTATTAGATAGGATCTAGTGTAGTTTTCTTTCTGTGGTATGATTATTATATTGTGCATTTCTTCTCTCGCACATGTGTATAATGTATTTGAAGGTGAGTGATGTTGAGAAGCACTTTGGGGAGACTAAGTTAGTGTGTAAATGGAAAGTATGAAATTTTCTTGGTGATTAGTCAATCTCTATTGTTAATGAACAAGTGCAAATAAACTCAATAAAAAATAGATGTTTAGATGAAAAATGGTAGTGTAATATTGGTTATGTAGGTTTTGAGTTGATGCTTGGTCTCTATTTGGTGTAGTGCAAATGAGATTTGATTGATTGACTTAACAATAAACTAATGGCCTAAGACTTTCCTTTTGATAGAAGATCATTGTTGATTGATTCAAGTATTTGACACATAAGGAAATAGATAATACTCAAATTATTTGAAAATGTCAAGTCAAAAAAATTAGAAAAGAGGTTTGGAGTAAGAGGACAAGGTCACAAGGGTGTTCCTATCTAGCGGATAGATTAATGCATACCTTCAAGTCCAAGGAACAAGAATAGATATAGAGAGATTTGGTTAGGACCATTTACGATTGAAATAGGTTGGAATAAGTTAGTGAATTTTAGGTTTGGGTTAGTGTATACACAAAATAAGACTAATTAAGCATTAGGAAATTGATTTATGTAAAAACCCCAATAAACTTATATGACAAATCTAAAAATTACTTTAAAATATTAAAATTCTAAGTTCGTTTTAAACTTAGAAAACAATTTTTGATTTTGGAAATTTTGCTCCAAGAAGTTTTGGGTTCTTCAAGAATGTTAGAGAATTAATTAATTAATGTTATTTTAACCATTAAAAAAAACTAACCCAATTTTTAATCATTCAATAGCAGTAACCTGTAGAGCTTATCAAGTTGATGATTTACTACAAAGAGAATGAGCACAAATAGTCAATTTCTACAAACAAGTGATGAGATCTTCACACACAAAATTAGAGAAATATTTTCCTGATCTATTTTTTAATACAAAGGACATATATACAACAAATAGCTATAGAAAATTGAAATTAAACTTTCATAAAGCACAAAAAATAAGATATTTACAATGCCCCAAATTTGGTAATTTTGTCACTAGAATGCAAATAACTTCCCATAATTTGAAAGAGGTGAATTAGAAGCCCTTATGAATAGAAAGTTACTATTGTACAACACTTACAGTAACAAACAACACAACACAAAATATCTATAAATCACTCCACACAACAAAGCACCTAAAAACCTATAAATAAATACATTAAAGTATACAAACATCTCTAATCAGCTCCACTACAACCTTTGAATGAGATTGCTCTCCTAGATTAATATAAATAATGGAAAGAGAACAAAGAGTGGGCTCCTTAGAAAGAACATTAGCCACAACGTTTTTCTTTCTTTATATATACTCTATGTCAGAATTATATGCTTGTAATAGATGATCATTCAAATCTCTTTGACTCAAAAATAATTTTAAAATATTATGATCAATTTTCACAAAAAATCTACCACAAATGAGATATTATATATTTTTTTGCAATGCATGTATAATACCCAAAAATGAGCTATAACATAAATAGAGTATACTCTTTCCAAATTATTTAGTTTTTTGCGTTCAAATGCTATGAGATGTCCCTTTTGAGTTAGTAAAACCCCAATACCTCCTCTTGGTGCATCACATTCTACAAAAAATGGTGATAAAAAATTAGTAATTATAAGTACAAGACATGAGCTCATTACCTCTTTAATTTTTTAAAAAGTTACTAGAGTATATTCAATCCATTCAAAGGCTCTATATTTTAAAATCTATTAAGGTAAAAAAAAATTGAGAAAAAAACTTTAATAAACCTCTTATAATTGTTGGTGTGAATTAATGTCTTGTACATAGCTAATTCATTCACTAGGTAATTAGGGGGTCACATATTCACATGATTAAGTTTACTTAAGATAAAAGATTTCTTCTAGAAGTTTTAGTTGTCATATCTAGACTTTATCTTATCCTAGGTAGTTATGAGTTAATTATCACATGTTATAGGATTAAGACACTTGTCATAATCTCAAGTCTAATATTATCTCTCTACCTTGCCTTTATAAGCAAGGCATCTCATGTACATTTGCATATTCAACCATTATTCAATATTGCATTGTTGAAGCAAGCATTCTTGCCATTTTCTCTCTTGTGGAAGATAATTTTGGTCTAGCAACTATTCCTAGGGGTGTTGGGGAGTCACCATTAACTCCCACATGGTATCAGAGCTCCAGTGTTACAAATTCCTTCCCAGATTTGAGGGTTTCATGTTGGCTTGAAGTTTTTGATAGGTGCATTTTGGGGTTTCAAGTACCTCATGGTTGAATCCAAGGTGTTGAAGAAAGTCAGGTTTTTCTTTCATTTTTTCAAAATTGGTTATGTTTTGGATGATCTATGAGGGTTTGAAAAAGTGTGAAGATTAGCTGATCCAATAGGTCACTAATTTTTCGGAGCGCTTTGGGCCCAGATCAGCATCACCATTGCGCTCAAGAGGTTGATCAAACAAATTTTGACTGTGAGTTCATCCATTTGAACAATAAATTTTTTTCTGAGTCAAAAAAAATTGTCTGGACAAGACGTATGGCCCCCAAGTTGTCATTATTATTTTGCAGAAAAAAATATTTAAAAATAATATTTTGCGTTTTAAAAAATTCTGAGCATTTTTATATATTTTGGGGGAAAATATAGTTTTTGGGAAAATTTATTGTAAAGGGATTTATCAATTTTTTTGGTTGGCATTTTTGGATATTCTATGGCATATTCCACTTGCGTAGTGTTTTCGTAGGTCTGAGTATGGTCTACGTCATCCTGTACAACACCTGCATCACCTGATCTGCCACAACGACATCAAATCGACAATATGAAATAAAGTTTTGTGGGATGCAAAATATTCTCTGTATATTATCTGCAAGTCACTTCCCAATCACTGGTCGCTATCAGTAACATCGGCGGGTATGGTGGCCACATCATAGTTATCATAAGTTTATTTTATAAATACAAAATTTGTTTTATGTTTTAACACCCGCTGACCTTGGTGTATAATTTTTTTGTATTTATTAAAAACTTTGTATTAAAATCTTTGTATAGAACATCGACCATGTACTATGTATAGCTTGCAATTAGGCCGACCATGTGATTTTTTGACCGGTGGTAAAAAAAAAAAATTTAAACCTCTTTACCACTTGGTCATATGGAGGACCATACTTTTTTCCCCCAAGCACTAAAATTTTGCACCAAATTAGTCTGCCTATACCTCTGTTTGCCCCCATAGGTCCTAAACTAGGCATTTTTTTCAAATTGTCATAACTTTCACCCATGGAGGAAAAAATTTTGAAACGAAATATCGTCGGAAAGTTGGAAGTATCAATTTTTTAGTGGTATAGGTGTTTTGCAGAAATTTTTCAATTTAGTGTCATTTTTTATGTTTGAAGTCAAATCTTATATTTTGGCTCTCGAGCTCACAACTTTTTTCCACGATCTTTGATTTTCACGATTCTTGTGGCATTCGAAAGGTATTGAGGAGATCTATCCAGCCAACCATGCACTTTTTCCTAATTTTGTCCTAGGTACATTGTGATTTCATATTTTTCCTGGGGTGCATCTGCTAAAAGGTACTTGAATATTTTGGTAGTTGGGAAAATGTTGTTTTGATCATTGTACTTCATTTCAACTCTATTGTATATCTTGATCTCATATTGTATCATTTGAGAAGTGTATTATTATTGTAATCATGGGTTATTCAACTCATCCTTCTATAATAGTTTTGATTAGGGATAATTATGAGTCACAGCAAAAAGGAATAATAACACATTGTAAGTGGCTCAAAATTTTGCCACATCTTTATGGACTCATACCTAAACTAGAAACAACATATAGGAAATCATTTTGGGGTAATAAGAATGATCATATAATAGGATTGATTGGTTCTACTCTGAGTGCAAGCATCTTCAATGACACCTATCATAAGACCTCCTCAAATGTCGCATGCCATTGCACAATTTGGACCAAATTTTGGGAGAATTTTTGAGATCCACACAAGCCTAAATTCCCAGATGATCCTACTTCAGATTGCCTCATTCCACTTGATGATGTTGACAACATACCCTATTATCCACACAAGACTTCTTTTCTAGCTCCTATTTCTCTAGTTGATATCACACATTCATCTTCTATTGATGAGTCATTGAGTACTACCAGTGATTCATTGCAACGGGTATTTGTTAGTCTTCCTTATTGGGATTCCTATTTAATAGACATTGCTTCATAGTTTATGGAGTGACTTCACATTTTAGATTTGGAGGACCAATTTGAGGGTTTATCTCTCCTATTTGATGATAGTCCTGGATCAACTATTATCACTTCATGTTTTTCTTTGGAACTTGTTCAAGATCAGTTTCCATTTGTTTTTGGTTTGTCATTTTTTTTTGTGATTGGGCATGTACCTAATTGGATTGTGGCATCATCATCATCCAAGAACCTAGCAACACATGAGCAGATTTCAGAGACACAATCTTCATACATATGAATTCCTCTTCCTTCCAATTCCTATCTAGAATGGGAAGCTTTCCTGCATTTGTACTTGGTGCAACTTCTTCCCAAGGGGAGAAACATTATTTGTAGGCATTGGATTATATTTTTTCTTCAGACATTAACTATATTTTCAGGTGATCACACATTATCGTGGGATCTCTTGTCTCTCTTTTTCCCTCTTATGGGGGTTCATTGGTTGTATATACATGATGGATGTAGTCCTTGGGGGGTATCACTGAATCCTTTATACATCATGTTGTTTTTTTTTGTTTTCTCTCTTTTGGAGAGGAGTTTTGTCCCACTAGATTTTATCTTCTCTGCTTGTGAGAGATTTATTGCATTTTCATTTTCTTTGTAAATGGGTACACCTAACATAGCCTAGTATTCAAGACCCATCTTCATCTTCATCTTTGCATAGTTTTCATAATAAGCTTCTCCCTAAGTTGCACTTAGGGGGTGTTGGTGTGAATTAATGTCTTGTACCTAGCTAATTCATTCACTAGGTAATTAGGGGACATATTCATATGATTTACTTAGGATAAAAGATTCCTTCTAGAAGTCTTAGTTGTCATGTCTAGACTTTAGCTTATCCTAGGTAGTTATGAGTTAGTTGTCACATGTTATAGGATTACTTGACACTTGTCATGATCTTGTCTAATCCTATCTCTCTAACTTGCCTTTATAAGCAATGCATCTCATGTACATTTGCATATTCAACCATTATTCAATTTTGCATTATTGAAGCAAGCATTCTTGTCATTTTCTCTCTTTTGGAAGATGTTTTGGTATAGCAACTTCTCCTAGGGGTGTTGGGGAGTCACCATTAACTCCCACAATAATTGCATAACCTAAATAATCCTCTCATTTATATTAGTGAGGTAGAAGAGAGACAATCTAGAATATCTTGGATCTTTTGTTGATCCATTTGTATAACATTCTCACTTATGATATGATCCAAATACAAAATATATATTAACCCAAATTCACATTTAGAATATTTTGCATAAAATATTTTTTCTCTAAGATGTCCAATATTGTATGCAAGTGCTTCAAATTTTTTCCCATATCTTATTGTAAATAAAAATATCATCAAATAAAAATAACAAAAAAAAAATCAAATTCTTTCTAAATACCTAATTCATACATGACTAAAAGATAGCTAAAGAATTTATAAGTCTAAATGGCATGACTAAAAACTCAAAGTGGCCAAAATGACACTTAAATGTTATTTTTTGTGCATATTCATCCCTCACATGAATCTAATAGTAACCTGGCCTCAAATCAATATTTTAAAAATAGACATCCCCAAGCAACTCATCTATCAATTCATTAATCTTAGGAATAAAAAAATAACTATTTATAGTCCTCTTATTTAAAGTGCTATAATCAACACATTCATGCATTATACTATCTTTATTTTTTAGTAGAACCATTGAGATGCAAATGGACTAGAAATTGGTCTTATGTGTAACATTTCTAAAAGTTCCTTGATAGTCTTTCCAGCCTCTACTTTGTAACCTATTGGAAGGTACTATGGCATTTTTATAATAGGTTTCATAATTGGTTCCAGCTATAATTTTTTGGAAACCTCTAACTGGTGGTATACCTAGAGGTAAGTCATTAATCACCACACTATTCTTTATTATTGTTTATGAGTATCCATATGAAGATATTTTTACTTACCCATAGATTTTTTTGAATACATCACAACATTTAAATTTCTACCAAAGCTACATGGCCCCTTTTGAAATTCCTCTTCATTATGTTTTTGCAACTACCACCCATGGTAACCCATTAGAGATCCCTCTAAGAACCACTTATTTTCCTTCTAAGCTTAACATAAGTTCCATAGAATAATAATTTTGTGAAAATGATCTAGATAATGCAACCATTGAACACCCAACACAATATTAATTTATTCTAATCCCACAACATAAAAATCATCATATACCTTATGGTCTCCAAGAGTTGGATAAAGTTGTCAAATTATCCTAGTGCAAGGAATGGTAAATCCATTGGAAAGGAAATGGTGACATGAAAAACTTCAAATTATTCTATTTTGGATCTTCTCCTAATAGCATGGCCTTGACTAATAACTTTTTTGGTAGCCTTTCTACCAATAAGTAGTAAATATCTTTGACCAACTAGTGCTCCACAAACTCTAAATGTATGATATGTGTTCATGTTGAACACTACCAGAGATTGAGAGGGGGGGAAGAATCAATCTACATAATAACTTAACCTCTTTTGGAACTTAAAATTTTTAGCACGACTCAAACTCCTTTAGCAGATGAAGATAGAACCTTAAGCATAATAGAATGTAGCAATTTGAACATTTATCAACTTTGGAAAACTTTACCAATGAAAGATATGGCAATAATCAAATTAGTAGCAAAGAGAAGGAAATAGAGAACACACATGCACAAGGAGAACACTAGATTTATGTGGAAAACCCAATGGGTAAAACCATGGTGAGAATTAAATCACAATATAAGGCTTACTACCAAAATGACTTGTAGGAAGGCTCACTACCTTAAAGCAAGATACAGAGGACTTGTTAAACTAAAGACAACATGACTTAAGGAGCAAGATATGGAGGACTTGTTGAACTGATGAAAACATGACTTTAGGATGCAAGATACAAGGGCCTTATGAGACTCACTATCACAGAGCAAGATACAATATGATTTAGAGAGAATTACAATGATTTTCCAACACTCTATTGACTAAGGCATTACTTAACACAATTGATCTTTCCTTTCACAACCTTTAGCACTATCTCTACTGGGTATTCAATACAATACACATGCATACACTTATTCATACTTGTACACTTTTCCACACACTTGCATCTAAAATGATCTTACATTTATATCTACCGCAACAATTCAATTCTTCAAAATTAGGTCATCCAGGAAGAGAATAAACAATGAATTCCACTAGTCGGCCACCAAAAATATAATGCGGTCTTATCCCTAAGATAGAGAGGACCAAAAAAATTCTTAGCACTTATTTTAATGTGATCTAATACCATCTACACATAGGCACACATCAACCTAAGTCGGTATTGAGGAAACGTGTGGATGAAACATTAAAGCGCATAACTAGTTGGCCCATAAACACTCTTTTAATTGAAATTACTTGATGTAGTACCCAAAATGATAGGCCAAGTCCCAAATCTATCATAACACATCTTCCATTGTTGGCGTAGCAACCCAAGCACACGGTCCAAGCAAAGGAACTAGCCCTATCATCTAGATATCCATAAAAGACCAAGAAATCCAACTCAAGACATAATACAGAACCAAATTAGCCAATTAGAAGCATGTGGATCACATGGGGATGTTCATTGAATATCTAAAAATACCTTCATACATTTATTTCATACTGGCATACCATCTACAACCACCGTATATCAAATAGGTACAAAATAGTTTATTTAGGAAGCACAAAATGCATAGACAAGAGATATAACAATAACATATTAATTTATAGTTCACTTCAGCGCATGATATTGGAACTAATACATTGCATGAATAATGATAGCACATTCACCAAGCCACAAGAGTAGAGACATCACTACGAAGAAATGCAAGCATTTCTTAGACCATTCCAAACAACCATCAACACTTCCAACCTTTTTTAATTCATAGAACTCTCCTCAGCAACATAGGTGACTTGAAAAGATAGGAGTGAAACATCCACATAACACTTACATTGAATACCAAAACTGCAATAGCGAAGGAATGCAAAGCATTCTCTCAAACGGACTTCAATGCAGCATTCAGACACAAAAATACTTAAGCAACTTGCAAAGGAAAAAACTTCCTTTTAGCAACACATACTTAATTAGGAACATCAGGAGAGAGTATAATATATACTATATATCTTTAGTAATATCTCTCTACTATTAATCATGTTTCTAATACTCATCTTAATATATCATTAAGAAATCAACTATGCTAACAGTAATAATGCATTATATGGATATCAACAATACTTCTTTGATAAGGCATGACATCCAACCATGAACTTCATCACTTCTTCTTTGATAAGACATGGCATCCAACCATGAACTTTATCACCAATGTTAGCCCAAATTGAATATAACAATGATAACCAATACCAAGGACTAACAACTTACTACTCAAGTGTTGACATCAATGACAACCAACAATTAGTGTTGATGACCATGACAATAACTACCAAAAATCTCCTTAGTATTAACATCAATTACAACCATCAATGTTGACATCAATGACAGAAACTACCAACAATCTCCCCCTTTGGCATTGATGGTAACACACATTGCTCACTCTTCACCTTAGACATAAAGGACAAAGGGCCATATATATTTGTATAAAGCAATGACACCTGTTCTAACTTTAGGGACAAATGGAAAAAATATCTTCTATTGAAACAACACATAATCCCCCTTTGACCAACAATACATCTTCAATTAGCTATACATTCATAGTAACTATACAACTTCTTCAAAACCCCCCCTTTCTACCAACTCCCCCTGAGAGGTAGCACCCATCAATCTAGGGAAATAGATATGTCATGAATTTCTCCCCCTGGATAGATACACCATTAATACATCTAGTTAGAATAAGGAGTGGCAATAACCCCTAAATTTTTTTGGAGATACTCAAAAGTATCTTTTGAAATTTCCATAGTGAAAATTTCTGCAATCTAGTCCTTAGTAGGCACATACTCCAAATTGACTTCATTTTTCTACAACCTTCTCTCTCAAAAAGTGATACCTCATTGAAATGTGTTCGGTCCTTGAGTGCATCACCAGATTCTTGTAAATATTGATAGCACTTGTATTTTTTCACAATATGGGAATAGGTTCAACATAAACCACCTTCACATCCCTCAAAGTTTGCTTCATCTAAAGCACTTGAGTGTAGCAAGATGCTGCAAAAATATATTTTGTTTATGTTATAAAAAAAGACACTCAATCCTACTTTTTATTGAGCCATCAAACCAATCTATCTCCCAAAAAGAATGTACTTCCACTTGTACTCCTCTGTTCATCAACACAACTTACGCAATCAGCATGAGTATAAGCACTCAGAGAGAAATTTTGATCCTTTTTATATCATAGGCCATAATTTAAAGTAGCCTTCAAATATCTAAAGATTATTTTTATAGCCTTCTCATGAGTTGTTTAGGATTGGCTTGAAATCTAGAAAATAGACATACCACATGCATGATATTTGATCTGGAAGCAAATAAATACAAAAAACCTCCAATCATGGACCTATAAAGAGTTTGTTCAACCTTTGAAGACTCATCAGATTTTCTTAAGTGGCAGCCTATCACCATAGGAGTACCCGCTGATTTGGAATCTTCTATTCCAAATTTCATTAACATCTCCTTGACATATGTATCTTGAGAAATGAAGATGCCACCATCTTGTTGAATAATTTGAAGCCCGAGGAAGAAGGAAAACTCACCAATCATTGACATCTCAAATTATTTTTGCATCTCTTCTGCAAACTTTTTACACATATCATCATCTCTACCAAAGATGATTTCATCAACATATACTACTACAATCAGCAATTTGTCTTCTTAAACCTTGATATATAGATTACTATTTGCATTACCTTTCTTGAATCCTTGTTGAATCAAGTGCTTATCGAATCTAGCATACCAAGCTCTAAGGTCTTGCTTGAGACCATATAGAGCTTTCTTGAGTCTGCAAACCATGTTCGAATCCTCTAATAATTGAAAACCATTTGTTTGCTCAATGTATACCTCTTCTTCTAGATCACCATTCAGGAAGGTTGACTTGACATCCATTTCATATACCTTGATTTTTTTATAAGTAGCAAGAGCAAGAAATATTCCTATTTCCTCCAGTCTAGCTACCAGAGCAAAGGTTTCCTCAAAATCAATAACTTCAACTTTTGAATAGCCCTTGCAAACCAATTTGGCTTTTTTCTTTACCACCTCACCATCTTCATTTAACTTGTTCTAGAATACCCACTTTGTTCCTATCACATTCTTATCAGCAATTTTGGGATCTAATTCCCAAGCTTGATTCTTCTCTATTTTATTGAGTTCTTCCTCCATTTTCCTTATCCAATTTTCATCTTTACTAGCATCAACAAAGTTCTTGGGATCCACTTTTGACAATAGTTACAAGTTCACTTGCTCATTTTCTCTTGAAAACTTTCTTCTTGTTAGCCCACCTTCATTTTTGTCTCCAATGATTTGATTTTGAGAGTGGTTATTCTACACATATTTTGGAGTCTTGAGAGTCTTCATTAGTTTTGGTTCCTCTTCTTCTTTCTCTTCTATTTCTTCTTCTTCTTCTTCTTCTTCTTCTTCTTCAATCTAGGGAAGCATATCAGATCCGAAAACCTCAAGTTCATATGAGATATGACACAAGTATTCATCAACCTTGACATTTGTACTTTCAATCATCTTTCCCAATCTCTTGTTGTAACATTTGTATGCCTTTCTCTTGGTTGAGTAACCAAGAAATATTCCTTCATCACACCTTGAATCAAACTTTCCACGGTCTCCTTCATCTCTTCTGATGTAGCATTTTATGCCAAATATTCTAAAATATCTAACAGTGGGAGGTCTTCCATACCATAGCTCATAGGGGGTCTTATTGTTGTTGTCCCTTAGCTGCACTTTGTTAAGCAGATAGACAGCGATGTGAGCTACTTCCTTCCAATACATATCTGGCAGTTAAGCATCGTTCATCATTATCTAGCCATTTCTTGCACTGTTCTATTTTTTCTTTCAACTACCCCATTCTAGTGAGGGTTTCTAGGAGTAGACAAATGTCTCCTAATGCCATGATTTTGAAAAAAAAATTGAATTCATATGAATTAAATTCACCTCCTTTATCTAACCTTAAACATTTTATCCTAGAATTCATTTCATTCTCTACTTTTTCTTTAAAAATATTAAACTTATCAAAGGCTTTTGATTTCTCTTTCAAGAATGTAACCCAAGTCATTCTAGTGTAATCATCTATAAGCAGCATAAAATAAATTTCACCTTGTTGGCTCCTTATCCTTGTAGGTTCGCATAGGTCAATGTGAATCAACTCCAATGGCATTGAAACAAAGCACTCCTTCCTTTTGAAACTATTGTTTTTTTTCTTTTCCCATCTGACATTCTTTGCACAATGTGTTTGTAGGATTGGTTATCCTAGGCATATCTCTCACTACTTGAGAGGAACTAATTTTCACCATGTTATCAAAGTTGATGTTCCCCATTCTTTTATACCACAACCAACATTCTCTAGATTGAGCCAATAAAAATATTCTTCCATTAGCTTTCTTTAGATGATAGACATTACCATTTGTCCTTGTTCCTTCAACAACAAGACTTCTAGAACCTTCATTTTTTATCTCACATCCATTAGCATGAAAAGTGATATTGTATCCCTTTCTACATAGTTGATTGACACTTAGGAGATTATTTTTCAGGACTTTGACATAAAGGACATATTTAGTTTTGTTCTTTCCATCAATTGTTATATCACCTTTTCTATAGATTTGTGTTGACTTATCATCACCAAACTTAATAGCTCCAACATTGACCTGATTGAGACTGATGAACTTATTTTTCAGCAATCATGTGATGAGAACAACCTGATGTCAATCATCCAATCATTTTCCTCTTCCTTTATATGAAAATAAATCTATACTACCATATATATATCATTAACCTTGTTATTTAGCAAGGTACCAGACCTTTTGCATTCTCCAATATTGTTCTCTTTACCTTCTAGAGCCATGAATATATTTTCATCATTTAAATCATTATCTTCATCTTAAGAGTAATATTTTCTCTCCTTAGAATAGAATCCTCTTTTGATTTTCTCTCTTTTTATCATCAACAGATTATTTATAGGGACATCTAGATGCAAAATGACCAAATCTTCCATAATTAAAGCACTTGAATGGTAACTTACCTTTGTATTTGTCAATGCACTTCTTCAATATTCTCACAAATTTTTCTTCAACTTCATCAAGTTCATCAATTTTATCAACAACTTCATCTTCAATATTTTTGTTAACTTTGAAAGTAGCCTCTTTCTTTAAAACATCTTGATCAAACTCTTTCATCTCAAAGGTAGTAAGAGTACCAAAAAATTCACCAGCTAAATACTGATCCAAGTCTTTAGATTATTCAATGGCTAACATTTTATGACTATAATATTTTTGGAGAGATCTCAAAACCTTCTTTACAATTTCACTTTCTTTCACTTCTTCACCAAGTTTGAAGATGCCAGAGACAATTTCTTGTACCTAGAGCATATAACTTACAATGTATTCATCTCCAGTCATCTTTAAAGTCTCAAATGTAATTTCTAATATTTGTATCTTAGCTTGCTTCACTTTAGTGTCTCCTTCATAGATGCTACTGAGTTTTTCCCAAACATCTTTGGTAGAACTACAATTCATCACCTTCAAAAGTTTTGAATCATCCAACCCACACAAGATAGCATTATTGTCTTTGGTATTGCATTCATACAGTTTGATTTCAATTGGATCTATAAGAGGAGTGGTTGAAGCGGTATAACCACTTTTGACTGATTATCACACACCAAACCTAAGAGAGTTTATGTATCCTTCCATTATTATTTTCTATAAGGATTAATTAGCCCCATCAAACCTAGGACCCTCGTATGAACCATCATGTGCCATCTTGGATCTTTACTTCAAGTTGTTAAGCTTCTATAGAGGAACTTGGCTCTAATACCAATTTTTGAACACTACTAGAGACTAAGAGGGGGGGTGAATCAATCTACACAAAAACTTAACCTCTTTTGGAACTTAAAACTTTCAATACAACTCAAACTCCTTTAGTAGATGAAGATAGAACCTTAATAAAAACTAAATGTAGCAATTTGAACCTTAATCAACTTTAGCAAACTTTAACAATGAAAGATATAGAAATAATCAGATTAGCAGCAAAGAGAAGGAAATAGAGAACACATGCATAAGGAGGACACCATATTTACATGGAAAACCCAATGAGGGAAAAACCATAGTGAGAGTTAACTCACAATATAATGCTTACTGTAAAAATGACTTTTATGAAGGCTCACTACCTTAAAGCAAGACACAGAGGACTTGTTGAACTAAAACCAACATGACTTCAAAAGCAAGATATAAGAACCTTATGAGACTCACTATCTCAAAGTAGGGTAAAATATTATTTAGAGAGAATTATAATGATTTTCCAATGTAATGCTCTATTGATTAAGGAATTACAACATAATTGATCTTTCCTTTCACAACCTTTAACACTGTCTCTGCTAGATATTCAATACAATTCACACACACACACTTCTTCACACTTTTACACTTTTCCACACACTTGCATCCGAAATTATTTTGTATTTATACCCACTGCAACACTTCAATTCTTCAATTAGGTTGGACAAGAAGAGAATAAATAATGAATTCAACTAGTCAACCACCAAAAACATAATGTGGAAAGGTATGGATGAAACATTGAAGTGCACAACCAATTGGCCAATAAACACTCTTTCAATTGAAATTACTTGATGTAGTCCCAAAAATATAGGTCAGGACCCAAATCTATCATAATATATCTTCCATTGTTGGCATAACCCCCTAAGCATTTGGTCCAAGCAAAGGAACTAGCCCTGTCGGTTAGATATCCACAAAAGACCAAGAAATCCAACTCAAGTTGTAATGTTGCACCAAAGAGGCCAATTAGCAACATGCAGATCACATGGGAATATTCCTTGAACATCCAAAATCACCTTCATACATTTATTTCATATTGTTAGGCCATCTACAACCATTGCATATCAAATAGGTACAAAATAGTTTATCTAGGAAGCACAAAATGAATAGACATGAGATATAACAATAACATACCAGTTTGTGAATCACTTCAGTACATGATATTAGAAATGATATACTACACAAACATTGAGAGAAAATTCACCAATCCACAAGAGTAGATAAATCACTATAGAGAAATGTGGATCATTTCTTGGACTAGTCCAAACAACCATCAACACAAGTGACTTGAAAAGATAGGAGTGCAACATCCACAAAATACTTGCATTGAATACCAAACCATAGGACCATAACTACAAAAACAAACAAATGTAGAGAATTCTCCCATAAAGACTTCAATGTAGCATTCAAACACAAAAATAATCAAGCAACTTACAAAGGCCATAACTTTCCTTTGGCAACACATACTATAAACAAAGATTTTGGCACCCGTAATCTTTGTTGTCCTTCTAGGGTTTTTCACCTAGAAGGGGAAAAAATGGGAAAAAATGTAATGTTAACATTAAAAGATTAATGTGATGTGGGTGTAATGTGCCTAGATGAGATGATCTAAATGTAATAAATTGAAAAATAAAGGTGATTATGCATGCAAAACTAAGAAATGTAACTTGTTTGAAAACACAATCTTGTATGCAAACATGAACTAGAAACATGAACAAACAAGAATAGAATTTAATGAAACTGAATGAGGTGCACTTGGAGCTTGAAAGTTGTTACATTGAAAGGTTCTATAATTTTGTAGAGATCAAATTTGAAGCCCACTGGGACTCATTCGCCACAGATGGTGAATTAGTCCTGTTTATGGTAAAATCTGTCGGAACAGGTTTCGGGATACCAGGAACACAAAACTTTAGAAAAATATTTCTCCAACCTGGAAATGGGACTCATTCACCACAGATGGTGAATTATTCCACTTGTACATTTATGAAAATTCATAGGTCAACTCAGTGGGTCCTAGTCTGTACTTTTCTTCCTAATAGCTTATCGGATATGAATCTAGAAAATTTGACAAGAAAGTGGTCTCCAAGCTTCAAATAGGGTTATGTTGATTTTGATGACTTTGATGACTTTACAACACATTTCTTCTTGAAAAATCTACCTACAAACACACATGCAAAGAGGGGGGAAACGGTTAAGGGTTAGAGTATAGGGGTTTTCCTTGGTCAAACCCCACTTTGGTAATCAAACCCTATGAAATGAAATAGAATAAGAAGAGAACGATGAAAAAATAACATGAAAATATCATAAACTCACCAAATCCTTGATGTTGAAGTCTAAAGATATGTCAATGGTTGCTCCAAAATGCTTGATAATTTCTTGATTGAATGATGCTATTATGCTTGAGTGAATGCTTAAATGGATTGAATGCATGAATGAATGGGGGGTTAAAATGAATAGAAAATCATCTATTTATACACAATCATGCGCTGATTTCTCAAAAATACATCACAGGCTGACCTTAGGTCTTTAGGAATAAAACCCCCCCAAATTTAAGTTTATTTTGATTTTTGTGCCAAGAGGGACTCATTCACCCCTAGTGGTGAATGGGTCCCACTCAAGGCATGTGAATGGGTGTCGGGAATTATATTATATTAAATGATGCTTTTTGGGTTTGTACCCAAAAATACACTTAATTAAGGCCTATAAGTGCATAAAGGGGCCAAATAAAGCATAAGAAAGGTGTGTTTGTTGATGACAAGTCTAGAAAAGTATGAAATTTGGCTACAAGACTTTACAACACTTTGAAATAAGACTTGGTAAGTGATAAAAAGGGGGTATGTAGGTGAATTATAATAAGAAGAGTCTAGACAAGTGTGAAAATGTCTTATAGCACTACACAACACCTTTACAAGACATCATAAAGTCTTAATGATTTATAAAGATTCAAGACCTAATGTGAATGTGTGGGCCACATTGCAACATTATTAAATCAAGGCAAAATCAAGTCAAATAAGCACAAGGAGGGAAAAAATGAGAAAAAGTAGAAAGGTTACTTTTTCTATGTCCACAGTTAGCCCCCACTTTAGTGAGAGGATTAACTTGCTTCAAACTCACACTAAAGTATCCGAACATGTAATCAAGAGGGGTCTGAATGCACTAATTCTTGGTGAGATGAGACAACAACAATCAAGAGGGATGATCAAGCCCCCAAGATCAAGATCCCATGGAAAACCAATCATAAGCACAAAGGAACACACATGAAAGTGATGAAAAGAATGAAAGAGAGAAGAGAAAGTTGGGTCAAGCTTTGATCATTTGTCTAGCTCATTGTGGATTAGATCTAGGCTTACTTGTTTGGAAAGAAAATGCATACGAGTTCACTCTGGGGCGATGGAACTCATGACTATTTTTCGAGTGAGAAGGCCCAAAAGGTGAGAAACATACACTCACAACTGGTATGTACTCACAAACACACAGGTGGCTATGGGGAAATTCGTGCCTCAGAATGGGCTTCCCACTCAACTATACTAAAGTTACACCTCCTGATAACTTTAATAAAGTGCCACAAAGTACAATGTCATTTTGTGCTTCATGAGACAAGCAAAGCTTCACATGCTTAGAACACATGAACAAATGAAATGGCACCACAGGCATGCAAGTTGTGTTATGCAAGGTGGTCATGTAAATGCAAAATGCAACATGTAAAAGATGTTCAAAGGAGTCTTGTTCAATTCATGTGAGGTCTTAGCTTAGGGAACATTGTGTCTAATGTCTCCAAAAGAGGACAAATCAAAGAATAGAATATTCTCAACTTAGGGGATGTAGTGCGTCGCATCAGGCCACCAAGAGGAATGTAATATGATAAGATAGATCATGCCTATGAAGGACACTATACCCAATGTCATCCACAAAGTGACAAACGCATCGTATGGAACAAGAAGGTTGCACTAAGAACCAAGAAGAAAGAAAAAATTAAAATTAATAATGCTAATGTATACCCCCACTTTTAAGGAATTGCTACACACCATTTTGTGAGAAATTACTTTAAAGTAGCAAATGAAAAATGCAAATAAGAAAGAATACATGAGAGCCAACTTGGAAAGCCCCTATGCAAAGTCATACATTTTCGAGTAAGGCTATGTCATGCAAATGAAAATGGAACAAAAGAAAGAGGGATTGCCCCCAAAAAGGAACACACCAAACACATAAGGGATCTATGGATTTGGGGTCAATATGTTTGTTGCTGCAATGTTTTGATTAAAGAGCTCAGAACTTTCATCATTCCCCAAATACACATAGAACTGGAAGAATGACACAAAGAGAGCAAAAATAAAAGAAAAGGAAAATTTGTTTTGGGTCAACATGGAAGAGACATGGGGCGTCTCAACACTTTGCATCATCCCCAAAAGGAAAATACAAGAAAATGAAAGTGAAAAGGTGAACGAAAATGGAAAAATATTTTGGGTCAACATGAAAGAGACATTGTGGTCACAATTCCTTGCGTCATCCCCAAAAGGAAAACAAAAAACAAAAGAAAAAAAAAAGGAAAACAGAAAGATATTTTGGGTCAACATGGAAGAGACATAGGGCATCTCAATGCTTTGTGTCATCCCCAAAAGGAAAACACAAAATAAAAGCAAAAAATAAAATGGAAAGAGCTTTTGGGTCAACATGTAAGAGACATAGGGCATCTCAACGCTTTGTGTCATCCCCAAAAGGAAAACACAAAACAAAAGAAGAAAAGAAAAAGCGAGAGAAATGTACAACATACAGAAGAATGAAGATACAAATAGAGGAAATGCACAAAGAGATAGATAACATCAAACATCACATTATAGGGGAACACGATATGCACATGCACACAAAAAGGAAAATACTAGTAATGCAAAGGCAAGTCGACCATCAAACAAGTCAGCCACCTCCCAATCTCAGTCAGGATAAGCGGAAGGTGAAAAATATAGCTAGGGGACAATGACAAATGCATCACTAGGAAAACTTGGCTAACAACTTCTTGCCCCCACAGAGTGCAAGGCAAGAATGAGCTAAGATAGGTGATGGGAAAGGTCATGCAATAGTAAGAATGGAAGATTCTACAACTATTACATGATGAGGTGTGGGAAAGTGTACTATGGGATGAGAGGATAGAAGTCGATGTCATTGAAGTGGTACTTACTCAATATTTCCTTCAATCTTTGACACTCATCAGTGCGGTGTCCAAGAACACGATGGTATTTGCAATAGGGTACATTATAATCTTTAAGACGTATGACCAGCCTATTCATAGGTGGTAATAGGATGAGACCTCTATTTAAAAGCATTTGCAGTTTCCTTTCACATTCAAGTGGTGGATGGAGAGGAAAATTTAGTTTTTTTCAATTTGTAAGGTTATTTGCATTTAATAGATTCACCTTTTTCATGGATTGAAGAAGGAAGAGGACCCATGGGGATCCTAGCATCCTTGTCAATCATTGAAATAATGTAAGGGTTGTTCACGAGGAAGGAGGATATTCAAATCAGGGGGAGCATCAAAAATCATCATGCCATCATCACGAAGTCTCCAATATTCTAAAGGAGGCTTGATGTCATGAGGGGGATCTTGATATCCTAACCATGTTGTGTTTTCATCTTTTGGACTTTTTCCTAAAAGTTGATGAATGTTATGTTTAGTTGTTGTCGCATCCTTGTTTGCATAAGATGGTAAAACCTTTGTCATAAGTTTCTTCAGAGTTTATTGGTGTGTTTGTAACTTTGTTATCGTAGAATGGTTAAGGAGTGGCTTGTTTAGAGGAACTAGGTCCACCTGTTGGAGGGAACTTAGGTCCTTCATTTGTTTTTGGATGTAGGTAACCAAACATATTAGGAGGTGATACAATGGGAAGATCTGATTGTTTCATGGATGGATAAAAGGATGCATTGGCTTTGAGGTTGTCAAGGAATTCGTTTAAGAACTTATTCATGCTATCATCATCTTCTCCAATGATGTCGACAACATGAGGAGGACATTCATGAGGAGTTGAAGGAGCATGAGGAAGCTCAAGGTCATTAGGATCAGTTCCAAAGGCACAATTTGACATGTCCACTAAATATTTTAATGACATCCAAAACTTATTAAAGCAAAAAGCCATGATGGAAATGAAAGAAAACTAAATGCAAGAAAGAGAATAAAACAGCAAATCTAGAAATAATGATAGAATGCAATAACAAAAAACTAGAATGCAGAAAAGGCCCAAAAAATGCCAGAAAATGCAGTACAGAATGTGCAACTAGACTAAGTCGCCCAAGGTGGTGAATGAGTCCAAGGATGAATTTTTTTGAATTTTTTCAAAAAAATTAAATGCAATTTGATGTTTTTCAGATGCACAAATGCAGCTACAGTATGAAAATGTAGAATTTTAGTATTTTTAAATGATTGGAAATGCAAAAATGAAACTATATGATCTTTTCCCTAATGCAATTTTTAAAACCCTAGGATGTAAAACAATGAAAAACCTAATGCAATGTTTATGCAAGCTAAACCTAGGATACAAATGCACTTGAAATTAGAAGTAAAAATTTTCAAAATTCAAGTTCACCAAAATGTAAACAAAGATTTTGGCACCTATAATCTTTATTGTCCTTCTAGGGTTTTTCACCTAGAAGGGGAAAGAATGGGCCCAAATGCAATGTTAACATTCAAATATTAATGTGATGTGGGTGTAATGTTCCTAGATGAGATGATCTAAATGCAATAAACTGAAAAAGAAAGGTGATTATGCATGCAAAACTAAGAAATGTAACTTGTTTGAAAACATAGTGTTGTATGCAAACATGAACTAGAAACATGAACAAACAAGAACATAATTTAATGAAACTAAATGAGGTCCACCTAGAGCTTTAAATTTTCTATTGAAAGGTTCTGGAATGTTGCAGAGATCAATTCTAAAGTCCACTAGGATTCATTCACCGCAGACGGCGAATTAGTCTTGTTTCTAGTAAAATCTGTCGGAATAGGTTTCAGGATGCTAGGAACACAGAACTTCAAAAAACTCTTTCTCCATCCTGGCAGTGGGACTCATTTGCCATAGATGGTGAATTAGTCCACCTACAAATTTTTGAAAATTCAAAGGTCAACTTTGTGGGTCCTAGTCTGCACTTTTCTACTTGACAGCTTGCTAGATCTGAATCTCAAAAATCTGACGGGAAAGTGCTCTCCAAAATTTAAATAGGGTTATGTTGACTTTGATGACTTTGCAACACCTTTCTCCTTGACAAATATTCCTACAAGACCTGCAAACACACATGCAAAGAGGGGAAAAAGGGTTAAGGGTTAGAGTATAGGGTTTGCCTTGGTCAAACCCCACTTTGGTAATCAAACCCTATGAAATGAAACGGAATAAGAAGAGAATGATGAACAAATAACATGAAAATGTCATAAACTCACCAAACCCTTGGTGCTAAAGTCTGAAGATATGTCAATGGTTGCTCCAAAATGCTTGACAATTGCTTGATTGAATGATACTATGATGCATGAGTGAGTGCTTAGATGGATTGAATACATGAATGAATGGGGCATTAAAATGAATATAAAATCATGTATTTATACACAATTATGCCCTAATTTCCCAAAAATACATCACAGGCCGACCTTAGGTCTTTAGGAATAAAAACCCACCAATAATTTAAGTTTATTTTGATTTTTGTACCAAGAGGGACTCATTTTCCCCTAGTGGAAAATGGTTCCCACTCAAGGCATGTGAATGGGTGTCGGGAATTATATTGTATTAAATGATGTTTGTCGGGTTTGCACTAAAAAATATACTTAATTAAAGCTTGTAAGTCCGTAAAGGGGCCAAATAAAGCATAAGAAAGGATTATTCGTTGATGACAAGTCTAAAAAAGTGTGAAAGTTAGTTACAAGACTTTACAACACTTTGAAATAAGACTTGGTAAGTGATAAAAAGGGGGTATGTAGGTGAATTATAATAAGAAGATTCTAGAAAAGTGTGAAAATTTCTTACAACACTTCACAACACCTTTACAAGACATCATAAAGTCTTAATTATTTATAAAGATTCAAGACCTAATGTGAATGTGTGGGCCACATTGCAACATTAAATCAAGGAAAAATCAAGCCAAATAAGCACAAGGAGGGACAAAACAAGAAAAAGTAGAAGGGTTACTTTTTCCGTATCCACACATACTTCATTAGGAACATCAAGAGAGAGCATAAGACATATTTTAGACCTTAAGTAACATCTCTCCACTATTATTCATGCTTCTAATACTAAACTTAATATATCATTATGAAATCATCTTTGTTGATAGCAATAATGCATTATATGGATATCAGTAATACTTCTTTGATAAGGCATGACATCCAACCATGAACTTCATCACATCTTCTTTGATAAGGCATGACATCTAACCATGAACTTCATTACCAATGTTATCCCAAACTGAATATAACAATGATAACCATTGCCAAGGACCAACACTTGGGTGAAATCACAATGCCGTCTCACTTTTTTTCCCAAGATGGACATTTACATCAATATTTTTAACTAAATCTTCATCTTCTAAGACCTATAGCAACTAAACCATTAATAATTTGAAGATAATGTGAACTAGTGATTTGTGGAAATTTTTGTGTAGAATCTAAATATATTTTTTTAAATTTCCAAAACAAATCATGAATATTTCAACATCTCCTTTAATAACTAGTTCTAAACAGAAAACACCATTTTCAGAAAGTGACGTTTGTGTCATACAACATAACTTTTTTCTATAAAGGATAAATTCTAATTTTTGAAATATAGATCCTCAACATCAATATCTAGGGAAAGGATATTTTTTCATAATTTTTTTTACATATATATTTTTTAATTAATTTTTGCAGTCAATGTAACTATAATTTGGACATGTGTATGTGTCATACAACCTAACTTAAATTGTTTATATATTGAAATCCAATTTTTCTTTTTTAGTGAAATAAGGACATCAATACCTAGGGAGTATTTTTTGAAATTTTTTTACAATGGTTTACTATTTTTCAACCTTTGTAGAACAAAGAGCTTGATGTTTGGAGAAAAACCAATGTTTATTAAAAATTGAAAATTAAATAAAAGGTAAAATAAAAACATATCAAAACTATACTTGTTGGAAAGCTCGTTTTGAGGGCTACAGTCTTGCAAAAGATAATTTTTAAAAGACATTATTTAATTCCTCAAAAGGTAAAGAAAATGTGTTTTTTTTCCAACATTTTTATAAGTGTGAAGGAGACTTCATTGTGTGTATGATTTAATACTAGAGGGGTTCTATCCAAGGGGGTTTGATCTAGGAGGGTATTATCTATCCCTTTTTAATTAAAATCATTTAGATGGAACCTCTCAAGGGTAAAATCATTAGTTTTCTCTAAAAAAAAGTGATTTCAAGCAAAAATTAGCATGTCCCAAAAGTGAGACACACTATTGTGGCTGCACCCACTCACGTGCTGACATCAATTACAACTAGCAATCAGTGTTGACAACCATGACAAAAACTTCCAACAATCTCCTTAGTGTTGACATCAATGACAACCATCAGTGTTGACATTAATGACAACAACTGCCAACAATTTAATCAAAAGTAGGGACTAATAATTTTCTCAAATTATTTCCAATTCCCTATCATTATTGGTATGGTTTGTTGATATACCCTTATTAGATGAAGGTTCCATTATTATTTCAACATAAATTTAAAAAGGTCAAGATACCTTAAAATAATTAGATTAATTTTGATATTACGCATAGTGTATACACCTAAAATTTGTCATGACATCTAATTAATTAAATACTAGTTATTTAATTAATATTTCGATTACGTATAAATAAATTCTCAAATTATTTATATTGTTCACCCTTCTCTAATTCTCCAATTCTAAAAACATATTCTTCTAAATTAATTAAATAAACAAATTTCCATAAGCTTGTTTTATTTAATTAATCTTCACTAATCTCGATTAGGAATTCAAGCACATGTCTACAACTTTTTGTGCCACCTCACCAAGGTCACATGAAATTAAATAATTCTAATTTTTAAATTAGAATTATCTTCAACCAATTTTTAAGCACATGGCTTATTCCTCACACACTTCAACCAATTTTCAAACACATGGTCTTTTCTTCCCACACTTTAGTCTTCCATCCATTTGGCATGTTGTCTTTGGTCAAGGGGACAACATCTTGATTCTCTCCATCTCCACTGTTCATTCTTCTTGTTCGAATATGGACCGTCGATCGTTGCCACGACACAAGATGCTTGGAAAAGGCTATAAATACAACCCTTTGGCATTGTATTTTGCATCCACTTTTGAATAGAGTTATCATGCAGGAATATCGTTTGATCTTGGGAGCATTATGGAGTCTTATAGTTACATTTTATATCATTTTTTGCATCATAGTTAAATCTTAGAATAACACTTTGCATTTTATGTCATCATTTGCATCATAGTTGCATTTTAGATTAGCATATTCATAGTTAGAGTTTGAGCATATGGAGTATTATCTTAGTGCAATACCATAGTATCTACCTCGAATCATCTAACAACATCATCCATTCATCATATTATCCATTATTCTTTCCATCATATAGTTTCATGTAGGAACTTAGTTGGCTTGCATATTAAATGTTATCTCATTTCCTAAGTTGTCATTTTAACAACCATTGTGCACATAGAAATCTGAGGACCAAATGGTTTGATAAATCCTTAGGAATAGAGGACAATGAGACAATCTTAAAATATGTGTTCTGCTGCAAAATAGAGTAGTTTACTTGTTGCAAATCTTTGATATAATTCGTTTCATTAAGGTTTGTGTTGATTTACTAATAATTTCCACATTTCACAGACACACACATACCATGTAGCAATTTCCCTCTCTATTTCTCTCCCTCTCCCTCTCTAACTCAATCTCTCTATATCTCTCCTATCTCTCCTCTCTCTCCCTCTCTATCTCTCTATCTCTCCATCTCTCTCAATTCTTATATCTTTTTCTCTGTCTCACTATCTTTATATATCTCTCCCTAACCCTTCATCTCTCTTACCTTGTCTTTATATGTCTCTTATGTTCTCCCTCTATATCTCTCCCTCTCTATCTCTCTCCCTCTCTATCTCTATCTATATCTATATCTATATCTATATCTTTGTCTCCATTTCTATATCCTCTCTATCCATCTCACTTCCTCCTTATCTTTACCTCTCTCTCTCATTATTTCTATCTCTCTATATCTCTCCCTCTATCTCACTTTCTCTATTTCTCATTTTATATCTCTTCCTCTCTCATCTCTTTCTATCTCTTTATCTCTCCATCTCTCTCTCTATCTTTAACTCACTATATCTCTATCTCTCCCTTATCTCTTTATCTATCTATCTATCTCTCTCTCTCCCTCCCCCTTTCCTTCTCACTCTTTATCTATCTCTCCCCCTCTCCCTCTTTATCTCTCACACTCTCCCTCTCTATCTCTCTCTATCTCTTTATTTTCCTCTATCCTCCATCTCTCTCTTTCTCTCCCTCTCCATCTCCCTCTATATTTTTTATCTCTCTAACCATTTGTCTATGTTTTTCTCCCTCTCACACACTATCTCCCTCTCTCTATTACTCTCCCTCTATATCTTTATCCTCCCTCTCTTTTTATCTCTCCCTCCCTCCCCCCATCTCTCTCCTTTATATCTCTCTATCTCTCTCTTATATATCTTTCTCTATCTCTCTATTGTAAGGAAGGTAAGGTAGCAGAACAACTTCCCACACTAATCTTGAGAGGAGAATAATGAAAAACCTTTAAAGATCTTTAACAATTACATAAACTTAAACAAGAATAAACATAAATATCATGCATACCATGACACAATGATTTACATGGGAAAACCCTTTCAGAAGAAAAACCCCAACTCCAAAATCTGCCCAATATATTATTCAGTAAATCACAAGGATTACAACATACTTGTAGAGCAAGTTTCTCACAGGAGTATCACCACTCAGATTTCAAGAGACAACACAACTACTAATACAATCTCCTTTCTTTTTGTACCACAGTCATAACACAACGCCCTCATAAAATAGAGGGCCTTAATATACATTTTAGGGCAAGACTGGCCAACAAAAATATATCCACCATTAGATCTAAAACCCTAAAAATTAATGATCTAGATTTACAATGTATCAACTTCCATCGATGAAGATTTACATAAGCTTTTACTACCCACGGGGCCCACCATTCCAACTCACTACCACACAATTCACAATAAGGATGTGAATTGCATGATCATCCAATCGATAATTGTCATCTGCCTATGCATGTCACCATCTATCCTTATCAACCTATCAGGTCCCACCTTAAGCTTTTTCAATGGTCGTCATGGCTAGGTCCCACTTGGAGTGTTTCCTTCCTCCTTATCGCTAAGTTGCTAAAAATATTAACCTCATAACCTCATGTTGGAGGTTACGAAGTTCTAAAAACCATCCTGACAATAAAGAGATCACTAAGTCGGGAGGTTATGAAACTTTAGTACCTCATGACTTAGGTTAAGAAAACTTGAAACCCCGTGACTTAAGTAAAAAAACCATTGCAAGGTTGAGACAAAATTTTCCAAAAAATCTCCCACTCTTTGAACACCTTGCAAGAGCAATGGAAGGGAGTGAACATTGTCTCTTAATTGCTAGGGGCCAAAAGGCCCATCATCTCTAAACACCATCTGAAATTCTCTGTGCTCACAGGCTTAGTTAAAGAATCAGCAACATTCATCAAAGTCTCTACCTTAACCAACTTCACCCTACCATCTTCGACCATATCTCGATTAAAATGATATTGTACATCAATGTGCTTGGTCCTGGCATGAAATGTTAGGTTCTTGGCTAGACATATCACACTCTGACTATCGAAATAAATTGTCACTACACCTTGTTTTATTCCAATATCTAAACACAATCTCTTAAGCCAAATAGCTTCTTTACAAGCATGAGTAGCTACCATATATTGTACCTCAATAGTGGACAAAGCAACCACAGCATGTCACTTGTTCATCCAACTAATTGTACCACCGAATAATGTAAACACATAAGCACTGGTGGATCATTTACTATCAATGTCACCTACCCAATTTGAATCCACATAACCATGAATATCAAGGGAAATATCACCTTCAGTCATATTACTATGATAACATAAGGAATAATCTAAGGGACCACGCAAATATCTAAAGACTCTTTTAATTGCATCCCAATGAACTCTACCAGGATTAGACATATATCTAGAAAGAACTCCCACTACTTAGGCAATGGTTGGTCTAGTACAAACCATAGCATATATCAAACTTCCAACTACACTCTGGTAAGGAACTCTGCTCATGTATTCCATCTCCAATGGGGATGTTGGACAATCTGAAATAGATAACTTTGTTCCAACTGAAATAGGAACACACAATGGTCTACAATCCTGCATGTTAAATCTTTGTAAAATTGAATTGACATACTTAGTTTGGCCAAGCCATAGCTTTCTATTCACTCTATCTCTTTTAATTTCCATCCCAAGAATGTGTTTTGTTGTACCAATATCTTTCATCTCAAATTTAGCAACAAGTTGAGATTTTAGTTCTGAAATCATACCTTTCCCTTTGCCAATAAGTAACATATCATCAACATATAATGCAATAAACAGGAAATGATCACCCTCGGTTTTATAATAAACAAAATGATCTGATTCAGAACACTCAAATCCCAAACTCAACACATATGTATCAAATTTTTGGTACCACATCCTAGGAAATTTTTTTAAGCCATACAAAGATTTCTTTAATTTACAGACCAATTTATTTTTACCTTTCACCACATAGTGCTTTGGTTGTGTCATATAGATATTCTCCTCCAAATCACCATGAAGGAAAGCAGTTTTCACATCCATTTTCTCAACCTCTAAATCATAAGCAACAGCAATAGAAAGAAAAAATCTAATGGATGTCATTTTTGCAATAGGAGAAAAAATCTCATCATAATCAACACCCTCAACTTGAGAGTAACCTTTCACAACCAACCTTGCTTTGTACTTCTCAATACCTCCATCTGAACCAATATTTTTCTTGAACAACCATTTGCAACCAATAGGTTTATGTCCTTTAGGCAATGGTACAAGATCCCATGTATCATTCTTTTTCAAAGATGTCATTTCTTCATCCATAGCATTCTTCCAAGATTTGGCAAAATTCATACCTAATGCCTCTTCTACAGATCTGGGTTCATCCATGTTAGTATTCAAAGAAAAAATACATCTCCAATCATCAGGTGAATACCTTTTGGGCAGTTATATATTCCTTGTAGACCTACTAACAAGCTAAGTTGGAGGTTCTTCCTCCTCTTCTGAAGATTCAAAGTTGGATGAGCTCTCCTCAAATTCTTGTCTATCCATAGGCCTTGATTCAACTTTCTCAAGCGTAGAAGGAAATTGAATCATATCTTCCCATTTACTTTGTTTTGGTTGCACTGTAAAAGAAGAAGTCTTAGTTTCTCTAAAAATAACACTTCTAATATGTATTACCTTCTATGCAATAGGATCCCAAAGCTTGTATCCTTTCACACCATAACTATATCTGATGATACATTTCACAACCTTGTTCTCCAACTTTGTTTGCTTCTCCTTTGGCACATGTACATATGCCTCACAACCAAAAACTCTAAGATGTCTTAATGAAGGCTTGTGACCCAACCATGCCTCTATAGGCATCTTATCAACAAGAGCTGATGTAGAAGACATATTAATTAGGTAACAGGAAGTGGCAACAGCTTCAACCCAAAACCTTTTTTCTAGGCCAGCACCACTCAACATACTCCTAGCCTTCTCATTAGTTTCTTATTCATTCTTTTTGCAACTCCATTCCATTGTGGATAATATGGAGTTGTCTTCTATCTATGAATACCATGTCAATCTTTACAAAATCTATCAAAATCAATAGAGAAAAATTCACCACCATTATCAATCCTCAAACACTTTATTTTCTTTCAAGTCTGTAACTCAACCATTGCTTTAAATTCTTTAAATCGACTAAAAACTTCAAATCTACTCTTTAGAAAATATACCCATGTCCTACTATAATCATCAATAAATGAAACATAATATATGGATTTACCAATTGGAGGAACATCTACAAGACCAAACACATTAGAATGAATAAGATCCAATACACCACAAGATTTATGAGAACTCAAGTAAAACTAAATGCAATTTTGTTTTCCATAAATACAATTCTCACAAAAATTCAATTCAAGATTACAATCATACAAACCTTCAACAAGGTTTTTATTTTTCAAGGTCCTTAGACCCTTTTCTCCAATGCGGCCAAGTCTCTGGTGCCATAACATAGTTTTCTCTATAGGTAACTTTATTTCAGAATAAAGAGCACCCTTGGGCACCCAAAATCCATGACCATCTATTGAAGGTGAAACCCTCACTTCTTCCACAAACTTGCTTTTCACAGAAGTACTATTGCACTCAACAGTGCATGCATCAAGCTTATACCATGTCCATATCTGACACCTCTAGCAATCACTGTAGCACCTCTAACCATCTTGAATCTTGCATCATAAAATACTATTTGCACACTTGCATTATTAGTTTTCTCACATATAACAAATTTTGACCTAAACCAAGGATATGCAACACACTGTTATTTTTCTCTCCCTCTCCTCTACTCTCTCTCTCTATCTCTATATCCTCCCTCTCCCTCTTTCTCCCTTCATCTCTCTATATCTCTATCTCTCTCCCCTTCCACCGCTATCTCCTTTCTCTATCATTTTTTTTATATTTCTCTCTTCTCACTCTTTATATCTCTATCTTTCTCATTGTCCCTCTTTATCTCTCTTACTCTCCCTCTACGTCTCTCCCTCTACTTTCTCTATCCTCCATCTCTCTCTTACCCTCCCTCTCCCTCTCCCTCTCCCTCTATCTATTTTTATCTCTCTCACCATCTATTTATGTTTCTCTTGGAAATTTTTCTCATACTACTTCAGCCTAACTCCTAGTTTGTATTATCTTGGTTGTTTTAAGAGCTAAGGGTACCATAGAGATGTTCCTTTTCATGATGATTCTCATTTGAATGTCTCTTATCTATATCAAGAGGTGATTTATTCCCATGAAAATATTAGAAGAGATACACAATCTCTTCTTCAATTGAAAATTCCTACTATACTCTTGTCCATGCCCAAAAGGCTCAACCTTAGAGATCATCCTTCACTGCAAATTAAATCATGAATCTAAGTATTCAATTTCATTTTAGTGCTACAATGGAAACATGGGGAAAAGAATCTAATTAGGTTTCTTGTGAACCCAATTGTAACAAATATATTTGTACAACATCTTTCAATGATCATAGGGAAATCTATAAGCTAGGAAATTTAGATGATCTAATTAATCAAGTATGACAATATAGCCTAGCATGTAAAGGGGGAAACATAATTATTCTCCCAATATATGATCGATATGATAAATATTTGAAATAAGTGATAGAAATGTAGGAACAAAAAATAATAAGATCAAGATATGTGAAATAAAATTATAAAATGTGAGCATGTATTATGAGCCAAAAAACATGTTCATATTTTGTGGCTAATAAAAGGTGCCCATAATTTGTGGCTTATTAGTGTTTTGTGGTTACAAAATGAACTCACATTTTATAAGGCGCAAAAAATGCTCACATTTTGGTTTGGTATTTATTAAGCCACAACACGATCATGTTATGTGATTTTCAAAATAATGTGAGCATGTTATATAAAAAATTAGCCATTTTGCCACTTTTTAATACACCATTTCCATATACTCACCTAAAAGTTTTCTATTATTAGTGTGTTACCCCACTTAACATAGGATTTACTTTCATGCATTCTTCTTTGTCCCTTTTTCCTTCTTGAAAAAATATTAAAGAGTTTAATACACACACATAAGGAGTCAATATATCACTTGAAGTTTGGATTGTGATTCAAGTCCCAAACTCATAGGCTCATTATTTTTTCTCTACATGGCACTTGTCTCTAGTGTACCCAACATTTGTGACTAGTAGTTGTATTATTTTAGCAACCATAGTAAGATATATGCATTAAAAGTCAATGTGATTCTAAAAACAACCCCCCCTAAGATCAATATGCTAGAAAATAAATTCAAATGATGCTAGGCTAGAACATTTTCCATATCACTCAACATATCTTCTTTGGTGACTTTCATTACCAACCAACAACTAGTTTTTAGAAATCACGTTATATCCATGTAAAATCAAGCTAGAATAATCTTGGACATCTTATTGGTGCTTTGGAAGTAAATTTTAATGTTCTATAAGTAAATTTTTATTTTTCATGGAAGATCTTTAGTTTATGACTCTAAATATATTAGGTTCTAGAATATGTGCTTGTGATGAGAATGAGCATCTATTATGAGAGTTTGAGATTTGAAACATTATTACAAACCTACAAAACAAACAAAAAAATATGAAAAAAATAAATAAAATTGTTGATGCAAGATTGATGATCCATAACCTCTTATTCCTTTATCTTTATTTTTATCTATTGACTAGTTCTTACTGCTTAAGCCACCTTCAAATCTTAGTATAAAATCATAAGCTATATGATTAGATTTAAGAAGAATAAATTATGGCTTTCATATAAAGAATATGCTCTATCTAGTATCTTTCTTTCTTATGTTCAATCTCTTTCAAAGTGGTACCTTGAAGGATATCAAACTATCATACAAGGGCTCAAGAAATTTTCCAAAAAGAAATCATAGATTCAACATGAAGAATGAAAGACCTAATGACATTAAAAAAAATCCATGAACTTCATAATCCTTAAATCTTTATGAATAACCTACCATTAGTTATTAACATTATGTAAGTAAAGATAGAACATGAAGTCACTTTTGTACGGAGACTCTTTTTATTTTAGTAAGATGCATATACTATATCTCATTTTGTTGTATCATGGTAGTCATTATTAATGTTAAAATGTTTGTATAAAAAAGTATTTTCCTTGAAGCCAAAACAATCATAACATGGCCAAGATATGATTCACTCGAATGATGGATAAGTGTGGTCCTCCATCCACTAACCATTGTATTATTTCCATATTTGGGGGGGGGATGAAATCTCCTTTTTTGGATTCTCATCATTGTCTTTTGCCATATATTCTCTTGTATGCCTAAGGATATTGGAACAAACTTAGAAGACAGGTTAATATGGGCAAAAGCAATGGAAATATTACTAAAGTGAATGCCCGCTCCATGGAGACAGCAGCATTATTGCCAATCTTTGTTGTTAGTTGGGGCACACTGAAAAAGACAACACCCACTGAGTGGATTGGCCTGATTCCACACCATTACCCACTTGGAATTAGTTTTTGCATTGAATGACAAGGGTATTCATCATTAGCAGTGCATTCAGGTAGTTAATTGTTGGACCGACTGATATGTATCAAGATTCAAGATAATGTTGCATATCTAAACCAACTGGACTAAAGAATATTGTGGGAGCTGTCCTCTGCCCACCTCATTTTTTATATTTGTGGAACAGTGCAGTTATACCTTGGGTTAAGACTCTACTCTCAATGGAATCTGCACCTTTGTGCATTATATATGTCATGAAATGTCTGTGAAGATTCAGAAGTAGCTTTGAATTGAAGTGAAGGAAGCAAATTAGGTATCGAAGGAGAGAAGCCATGAGAAATATTAGAGCAAGCCCGAGTGTAAGCCGCCCTTCCATATGGTACTCGCCAGTCCCATATCTCTTGGGGGCAATGGGATCCATGGTTGTTCTTATATTCTTTGCTCTGATAATTCTAGTATGCTCCCACTGGAGGAATCCCAGTACTTCTTCCCAAGATGATAGTAATAACAGAAGTGATTCAAATCTTCTCGAGATAAATGAGGGCGTGCAGAAAGTGTTATATTGTTCAGAGGATAACAAGGGTGACAAGGTAATTGTGATTATGGCTGGTGAAGTCATGCCAACTTTTATTGCCATGCCCATCACTCTACAGGCACCTGCAACATAAAGCAGACAATAGAGAGAGAGTGCATGTAGCTTTGCTCAAATTTTTAGGAGACAGTAGAGAGAGAGTGCATGGAGCTTTTCTGGCATTGCTCATTTTTTTAGGAGATCATGCTTTGAGTAAACTAAGATTTTTTTGGGGACCTGTGTAAATTAAATGATATGAAAGTGAGATTTTTATTCTAGTAAAGCATATTGTACCATGGAATTATGTTTCATGGCACTGTGGTTGAATTTTCAGAGCTTGCTTTATATCTTAACATTGTACTTATTCTCATTCTTTGCTACCTGCCATAAAAGCAGTAAATCAGCTTGCTTTGTACTGTTTTCCTGGGTCAAGACGTATATGTAAGGAAATAAAGGAAAAAGTAGTACAGAAAGGTGGTATGGATATAGGAGAGCACTAACAGAAGGATTTGAGACAAAACTAATTGATGTTATATCTTACTGACCTGATGATTTAGATGCTTTGAGTGTAAATGTGAAAAAGGAAAAAGAAGGTAAATAAATATAATAAGTACAAATCTGTATAAAAGTGAATTTTGGAATGTTGATGGGATGGAATATTTTATATTAGGCAATCAGAAATTATAATCATGTTATTTATAATGTAAATAAAGAGAAATATTTTGTTTTGTAATTGAACAATGATTGTCATTTATTAAAGATAATGAGATCTATATGCTTCAAAATCTGGAAATGTTTTAGACTATTATGTATGTGGATCAGAGTCAAAATATTCCTCTTTACTTTGTGTTGGATTGACTTGGTGATTCTAGATCTAGTTTGTAGCTGCAAAGCCACTCTATATTTGTGAACTAAACCTCTTATTATCTTCAAATCTTGCCTTATGAACACTCAAAACAAGTATACTACTAGACAATGATATTATTTCACACTATAAGTTCAAGCTAGTGGTATTTAAAAATAACTTGATAGATATCAAGCTCTAAACATAAACATTAAATCTAGAATGAATTGCTAGGTGATTCGCACACTAGAATCACTATGATCATATATACTAGATTCATCGCTTGGCTTGAGTGTAGATCTGCAACCAATTAGTCTTGTGATAATCAATGATATTCACTAATTGGATTATTCTCAAAATAATTGTAAATGAATGTGCTTTTGAACACAAACATAATACCAAAAAGATTTTTGCAAATTTGCCCTCAAAACGAAGTGTAAGATGTGGCCAATGAACAAAATATTTGGTTTGATTTTATAGTTATAACTACCGAGAATGCAACTACAAGGATGACATCACACTTGCTAACATGACCTAGGCTAGAGACCCGGGTTGGATTTGTATCCAATAGGAATGGATTAATGATCAAATAGGTCTAGGTGTGTTAGCCTAACTATGCAAAAAATAGCATCATTTGTAGTTGTACAAATTCATTAATACATTACCCCAAATTAGAGACAAAACTAAATGAGATACACATCAAGATGTGTTTTTCACCATTACATTTTATCCCCACCTTGAGGGACATGTGAATCTCTAAGTATGAATCACACACCCTGAAGTATGCTCATTCTAAAACATGTATAAAGTAAACACAATAAAGAAGTGAAAATGTGGTTCATAAAGGATAAAGATTCTCCTTCCATGTTATTTCCTTTATAATTGTACTAGAGTCATTGGAAATTGAATCCTAGTTGAATGATCAAGCATCAAATTGGTACAATGAGCACACAAATGAAAGAAAATAAGAAAAAAATGGAAACCAAATGAAATTAAAGAAGTAAATGAAAGAATAAAAGTGCCACCAATATTTGAAACCCGATTATGTTATGCAACCCAATCCTAAAGATATGCATGTAGAGATTCTCTATAACTAAAATCAATCTCAATAACTCTACCCAAAATCCTAATGTCACTCAAAA
Organism: Sequoia sempervirens; assembly: GCA_007258455.2. Lineage (NCBI taxonomy): Eukaryota > Viridiplantae > Streptophyta > Pinopsida > Cupressales > Cupressaceae > Sequoia > Sequoia sempervirens. The sequence continues at coordinate 100,408,147 of VDFB02086081.1, read as the reverse complement.
GGACAACCTTTCCAACCTACCTAACCTACAAAAAGGGTTAGAACTCCACTATATATATCAAGTTCCATTTGTGTTACCATGTAGGATAAAATTTGGTTGCAAAAATACATGTTTGGTCAAAATGTAGCTTAACTAGTAAGGTGACATGTAATAAAGGACAATCTATACATTCCTTAACAAATTTGAACATTTTTTGTTGCAAGTATGAGCAAGTTTGGTGGTGTTGTCATTAATGTTGTCATTGATGTCAACACAGTTCAAATTGTTGCAAATTGTGCATGTATAGTTGAGATGTTGTTGAGATGTTGTGATTACATGGAGTTATCCTTATGATGTTGCAGATGTGCTGAAATGATGAGTTACCAAGTTCTTTTGAGAAAATTAATAAAAAGTGAATTCAGAGTTATGTTTCTGTTCAAAATGTGCTCCAGTTTGTGCTTCATGTTTCTTCTGTGTTGATCCTATTCTTGTGTGGATCTGAAGGGTTGTTGTTGGAGATTTGTTGGTGTCATCTCCTTATCTGTAGCCTTTGGTTTGATGGAGTGTGAAAGTTGTGTTCACTGGTGTGTGAACTGGTTTGGCAGAGTTGCTTGTCTATGGACTAGGAGAAATGTTTCTGCTCAGCAGTCCTCTACTAATTTTTTTTAGGTCTTGTGGGTCTGGAATATGTCTTGTAATGGTGTTCTCTGGGTTCTGGTAGAGATGTTTGTGGTTTGGTGCCCCGGAAGTTGAGTTTTAGAGTTGTATGTGTTTGCACAGTCCAGATGGACTGATGGAAGATGTTATGTGTTCGAAGGTTGTTACACTTGTTGCGGATGTATTTGAAGGTATCTAAGATGTGTTCTCATGCATGATAATGTGTGTTACGTTTTTTGCATGTTATCTTCTTGCTGGGAAGTGTGTACTCCAATGCTCATTTGTGTTTTCATTAGGTTTGGTCGACCTAGTGTTTACACTTCATATAAAGAATTAAAAATTTAATTAAGGAAGCGTGTGGTTGATCCAAGACGTTGCTTTTGGTCTTGGTTAAGTGCTTAATTGGTCCACTCTCATTCCTTTCCACCATGGGAATGCTTGAGTTGCCAACCTAATTTGAATTTATGAAATGAAGCATATGTGGCCAACCTTGGAGAAAGTTTCTAAGGTTGATGATGATATAAATGCAAGTTGAGATGTGAAGGATTAGTATAGATAAGTAATGAAGTAAGCCACAAGTGAAGAGCGGAGTTGTGTGAAAGTGAGTTGAGGCAGCAGTACTTTATTGTGTTAGATTCCTAAAAGCAGTGAGCTGAAGGTTTCTACAATCTTCTAATCAAGGTTGTGAATGTGTGTAAATTGATGTGATGGATCTTTCTGTTATCTTTTGTATCTATACGCAGTGAGCCTCCCTGTTGGATAGTGAGTCCTTTTTGTAGGCAGTGAGCCTCTTTTATTTGGTTTTTCTATTACTTTATATTGTGAGTTAAACCTCGCCGTGTTTTTTCCCTTATTGGGTTTTCCACATAAAATCTGGTGTTCATTGTGTTGATTTTGCTTTCTGTTATCTACATTTCGTGTTCATACTTAATAACAAAGTAGTGTGGTTATGAAGTTGATAAGTGTTTGAAGTTTTGTATTTGGATTTGGTGACAACTGATTCACCCTCCCCTCTCAGTTGTCCTACAAATTTTAACAATTGGTATCAGAGCCTTGGTTCCTTGGTGTAGAGCTTATCCACTTAAGGTAGATCCGATGGTGCATAAGTTGGTGATCCCTATGTTTGATGGGTCTGATTATAGTGACTAGAAAGCATAGATGAGAGGTTATATTATATCTTTTGGTTACAAGACCTGGAAGGCTATTGAGATGAAGTATATTGCACCAGTGAGTGGTCCTACTACTGCTGATGAGGTTTCAGCTTATGAGGAGAATGAAAAAGTGAGGTATGCTATTTACAGTGCTTTATTCAAGATTGAGCGAACAAAAGTTATTTCCTTGGGCACTTCTTATGAAGTTTGGAAGAAGTTGGAAGATCTTTATGAAGGAAATGATAGAGTGAACTTGACAAAGAAGCTGACGGAAAAGTGTAGATATGAGAATTTGAAAATGGAAGAAGGAGAAGATATTGCAAGCTATTTCCAGAGGGTTGATCTAGCAGCAAATGAAGTTAGGAATCAAGGGGGAACTCTAGATGATGAAGATATAATTGAGAAGATTCTAATGACCCTACTGGAATGTTACAGTGATAAGGTTTCAATTATTGAGGAAACGTATGATCCTAAGAAATATACTAAAGAATAGCTATTTGGCACCTTAACTACATTCGAGATGAGAAAGTTTGGAAAGAAAGAGGAAAAGACAGAAATAGCATTTAAAGCGGAAAAGATTAAAGATGATCTGGATAGTGATGGTTCAGATGAGTTGGAAGCGAACTTTACAAGGAAGTTGAAGAAAGGTACTAGAAAGTATAAAGATGTGTTGCCCTTTAAATGTTTCAGTTGTGGTAATATTGTTCATTATGCTTCAAGATGTCCAAATAGAGTTGTACATAAGAAGAACAAAGATCATAAAGATAGAAAAGATAAGAAATACAAAAAGTTGTATTATGTTAGAGAAGAAGTTGGAATCTTTGATGCTAAATTTGATTATGAGGGTGATGATAGTGAATGCTTGTTCTTAGCTTTGGAGAATAAATATATGCTTGCTAACTCTGGAAAATATGCAAGAAAAAGTGATTCGGAGAACAAGAAGGAGAAGATGGAAGGTACTTTGGTCACCACCTTTCATGCTAGACAAGATGAAGACTACTGTGTGATTGACAGTGGATGTTCTAATCACATGACTAGAGATAAAAGTAAGTTCGCCAAACTTGAAAAGTATGATGGTGGTTTGGTCATGCTTGGTGATGATTCTGGAACAAAGATTGTTGGGAAAGGTACAATTAGTTTTGATGGAATACATAACACTGATGATGTATATTATGTAAAGGGCTTAAGGCATAACCTTTTGAGTGTTGGAAAAATGTGTAGCAAAGTTTTCAAACTTGTGTTTTAGGATAATACCTGTGAGATTAGAAAAGGATATGGAGCTATGGTTGTTGCAGGAAGGAGAACTCATGGAAACATCTATCAGCTTAAGGGTGTTGATGGTCAGTGCCTTGTATCTCAAGTTAATGAAAGTTGGTTATGGCACCGGAGAATGGGACATGTAAACTTTAATAATTTTGTCAGGATTAGTTCAAGAGATGTTGTATGAGGTCTACCTAAAATCATAAAGCTTGCTATACTATTTGCAGAAGTTGTTAGTTAAGGAAATAGACAAGATACAGTTTCAAAGGAAAAGAGAAAACTATTACTGGAATGTTGGAATTAATTCATACAAACCTTTGTGGTCCTACTAGATCAGGAAGCCTAAATGGTGACAAGTATTTCATGCTCCTTATTGATGATTATTATTGAATGACATGGGTTGCTTTTCTTAGAGAAAAGACCCATGCTCTGGATAGGTTTAAAGTGTTCAAAGCAAGAGTAGAAAATGAAGTGAACCTAAGAATAAAATGTTTGAGATCTGATAGAGGTGGAGAATTCACTTCTAGTAAGTTTAATACATTTTGTGAAGAGCATGGCACAAAGAGACACTTTTCTACTCCTAGAACCCTGTTGTGCAGTTTGCACACACGCCCCACTTGGAGTAGGGACCCTCTTTTGATGATGTCTTTTGACCTTTGGTTTTTATGGGATTTTCCTTTTAAGGTCTCGAGATGTTGGTCTTACTAGCTTTGGTCTTGCCTTGAGGCTTAAATTGGTTGAACTTAGGTTTCAGTCAAAGCCTGGGTTTTGACCTGGATCTAGGATTTTCCAGCTCTGGCGGATTCTCCCGGGCCCTAGTTTGTTGTTCGTTTACTGCTGAATTTTTTGAAATCTGGGTTTCTGATTGAATCTGGGATTTTCCAAGCTGAGCGGATTTTCCCGAACTTTGTTTAAATCCCGGTTTCTACCATTTCCGTGGAATTCGTGTCCTTCCGGATTTTCCTTTTGGCTTGGTTTTTTCTGAAGTCCGTTCTGGGCTCGGGTTCCCGGATTTCCTTTATACGTCTTGTCGCTCATTAATGCTCGAAATACCTTTGCTCAAACGCAAGTGTGGATGGATTTAAGACCTTTTGGGTATCATTTTGATTTCATTCTTCACTAGCTTACTGCTTTGGTGTTTGAGAGTCTCCATTTGAGGTCCTGATTGCTGAATCTGAGCTACCACTTGTGGATTGATTGAGTGCTGGTCAAAGTTTTCGTTGCTAGGGCATACGGTTTTACAGTCGCCTCCTTGAGCTTGAGCCTTGTTCGGATTCCATGGTAAGTCGTTGCTAGCCCCTCTTTTGTCTGCATCATGATTGAATCTTTTGAAGTCGACTGTGACCATTTTAGGTTGGCCTTTGCTTAAGTTTGATTATATATTTATGGAGCTAGGGTTTGACCTCACTCTTCGCCAAATTTCATCATTCGCATTGTGCATGCCCTTGTTTACCAAATGAATGTCGAATAGATTGATGTAGATGGATGTTTTGGGTAGGATTTTTCCCCTAGGTGTGTAATTTGTTGTATTTTGCGAGATTGGGGTTTTGGGTGTTTTGATCGGATTTACTAGGAACGGTTGATCCGTCATGATTTTCACATCTGGCATTTAGATTAAATCTGCTTGTGCCCTGAGAAGTCTCGGTGTGCTTTGGTCTGATCATTTAAGGATAGTATTTCAAACATTGAACTTACCCTAGTTTTCATGGCAGAGGGTCTAGTCGTCAAAGTTAGGGCATCATTGTTTTGCCATGAGGATTAGTCATCTGAAGGCTTTGGAAATTTGAATTCCTGTGCATTTGAAGTCCTACTTATTGGCGTCGATTTTGGGCATCATTAGAGTCCAAATAGTTAGGTTTGAAGTGATCATCTGATTCATTGTTTGCGTGGGAATGATCATCAGGTTTCCGAGGTGTTCGCGTAATTCCTGCGCACCCGGATTTTCCCAATATCTGTCGAGTCCACGGAGCATAGCGAATTCTGGAGTATTTGAACCATCTACAAAAATTTGACCTGTCCGGATTTTTCCAGTTTTCCTGCCTGGTTTCATTCTTTTCAATTCTCAAAGCTAGGGCTAATGGGGTAAAGTGCTAAATGATGATTTCTTGTTACTAATAGATGAATTTCATGATAATCTCATAACTTTTTGTTCATACTAATGACTTATTTGACGAATGATGTTTTGACAGTAGGAATCCATCTGGGTCGGATTTCTCTGAAATTTCGCCCCAACTGGATTTTCCTGGTTTACCTCATTTTCTCGGATTGCTCCATTTTTCAGATTTTCTAAGATTGATGATTAGTGATGGATCTTAATCGCTTTATGTGGTTTTATGCTAACCCTTTGATTGGAATATGTATGATAATTGGATTCTCATGACGTTTCTTTGTGAATGCAGGCTGAATCAAGCAAAGCTGCTGCAGGAAAGTCTAAAGGTGATACGGAAGGATCCTCCATTTCGGAGGTAGAAAAATTGATATTGGATACCAAGAGTCAACTGCTTGACAGCAAGATATCTTCGATATGGGCCGAGGTTTCTGACACCAATGTTGGAGCATGGAGATATGAGGAATTCAAAGAAAGAATGGCTCAGAAGGATCTGTCGGTCCTAAGACAAGGAATGATGAAGTCTAGATTAGTCCATGTGGCAGGGTTCCCTCCTGCAATCCAGTGCTATGAGTTGATACTAGAATGTGCCCAGCAGTATGATTTTGACACACAGAGGGTTGTAAGCACTGAAGGGAGAGTCCTAGCAAATTTCAATCCCGTTTCTATTGTTCAAGCTTTTGACATGCCGGATTTTCCGTCTGTGTGTACCTTAAACATGGATTTGGCCAAAACCTACTATGAGAATGAGCCCACCAAGGCCTAGCAAATGATTAATTCTTGGTTGGAGAAACCAAAATCTCACTTTCCAAACTACCTAAGCAATTACACAGGGTTAAATTCAGATCAGACATATATGATGCGATCACATTTTTTAGCAGGGTGGCAGCTTTGAAGAGTGCTGGAGTGTTGGAAAATTGGATGGTCCATGTGATCAATAAAATTGAACAGGGTACTAATTACCATTGGGCAGGACTCATTAGTGTTGTGATTGATAAACAACTAAGGGATGTCTTAGAAACAAAGAGGTTCACCATGTCCTCCTATGTGATGTATGTGTTGGCTAGATTCTACCCATACAAGGGTTTGAATCCAAAGGGGACATTTGGACAAGATATAATTTATGACATGTACCTAGAATTGTACTTAGGACACCGGGATTACAGAAGAGCCAATGATGCATTCACAATGCATGTCACTAGGTTGCTTCAAAATGTGGAGCATGTGAGATTATCTGATGGAGCAAAGGAGTTGATAAAGAAGTATGGAGCTTGGTTCATCCAGTTTCCCACCTTCTCCTACATCAGAATTGATGGATGTCAGGTTGCTCCATACAGGTTGCCTAGGTATCCGACTGATCATATTGTGTTATTGGAGGTTGTAAGATAGATATGTGACTTTGATGCAATTTTCAAGAAAGCAAAGCATAAAACGGGTTTTGGTGGGGATTTCCCTCTCAAAATTGGTATAGTTGAGGTATGCCCTTCCATCCAATCGGCGCATGCAGCAGGGGATGAGTTGGCAGCTCATGGTTTCTCCTTCCATTCCAAGAGGACAAACTTTGATATCACCGGGGAAGCACAGAAGAAGGCCACCAAAGAATACCGTCATAAGGATGACCTAGAAGACTATTGGGCAAATATCAAAGATGATTTTGAAGCAAGGAAGAAAAGGTACTCTAGGCTTCCGGTTGATGTGATTAGGCAATACAATGTCAAGTTGATCCCCGACCAGTTAGAGGATGACAGGAATCTAGTGCAGGACCATGCATATGAGTCTATTAAGGACAAATCAATTGGGGAGATAAACTGGAACAATGATGAGGTAACTAAATTAGAAGACCTAATGGCCCCTGTCATGAGATCTACTACTTCATGGTTGAAGCATAAGGTTTGGGAGTTGGAGAGTGAGAAGGTACCCTGTACCTTTAATTTAATGGGAAATCTCAATCCTATGTCCACTTCTGAAGAATCTGGGGAAGATGACCCCAAAGGGAAAACTAAAGGGAGCTCACCCTTCAAAATTAAAATCAGAGGTCCTCAAGAAAATGAGCTAGAACTGAAAAGAAAACCAAAAGGAAAGAAAAGAAGTCGGGCCTTGAAAATAGGCAAGTCCTCTGAAGAGGAGGGAGTTGAAAAAGTAGAAGAAGAAGATGCTCCTCCACAGCCTAAGAAGACAAGGACAACTAGGGTTTCGAAGAGAAAAGGTCAGGATACTTCCAAGGATGAGACTCTGGTTGTTGATGTGGAAAGTTTAGGAGAAAAACCCAAAGTTTATTCAAGGAGATCAAGGACTCCATCTCCTAAGGAGACTATGCAAAGGATGAACCCTTCTCCGAAGGCACCAATTGTAGAGCAACCTAAGGCTACTTCTCCTTTGCCAAGTGCACCTAAGCAAGAGACTCCTGAGGAGCATGAGGCTAGTGGAGAGGCAGAACCTTTCAAGGAAGGAGAACTCTTTGGTGCGGCAGCTGAGTTTGAGGTTGAAGAGGTAGAAAGACACCCTTCTACACTAGTTCAATATGAGGATTCTCCGGAGAGCAATAAAGGTATTGGATCACCTAAAAAGGAGGATATCCCGGTTAGAACCCCATCACCCGTGCAGGAGAAGGAACCTGAATTAGGTGATCAAGGTGAGCAATCTCCTGAGAAAGGAAAAGATGAAACACCAGAACAGCATGAAGAGATCAAAACAGAAATCCGGGTGGATCTTGTTGTCCTGGATTGGTTGGAAAAGGAGATCACAAAGAAGAAACAAGTCGTTGTTGAGGATACCCCTCTAGATTGGGATGAGATGTTGTCCAAGATCGGCAAAGGTAAGAAGAAGAAGATGGCCAAAGTAGTCTCAAGGATAGAAAGGGATGAAGCAAATAATAGAGTTATCCATATTGCCACCCCTGCTGCTGATAGGAGCAAAGAAGAGGTCACTGGAAAAGATTATAATGTGCAGACCATTAATCTTGGGCCAGCTTCTATGGAACAGGACATTGAAGAATATGAAGGGTCCAGTGCAGTAATAATTGGGAGGCTAAGGAATGAAACTCAATCCAAGCATGAACTTAGAAAGGAAAATGAGAGGCTCAAGAAGTGTCTAGAAGATGTAATGAAGCCTCTGCAATCTCTCCACCCCTCTTCCTCTGTTACTCCTGGTTTCTTGCCCAAGGAAACTATTTTTGAGATTGAAAAGATGAAGGCTTCTACCCAAACTGCAATGGGTTGGTTGAAAGATGTGCAGGCGAAAGGAGATAATGCAATAAAGGAAGTCCTTTCAGTTGGAAAGGATCCAGTCAGAGCCAAAGACCTGTTGGAACATGTGCTATCTCAAGACAAGGAAGATATCGATCTTCTGTTGTAGAAATCCAAGGTGATCATGGAACATGGAAAAGATCAGTTGGTTGCAGATGGGATTCTTCCTTCCTCCAGACTTAATGAGCCTTGGGAATGGTTCGAAGCTTTGCAAATTTGGCAAAAGGCCATGAGGAAGATTCATAAACGAAAGAAGCAGATAAATGGTGACTTGATTGGGGTTTATGAGGGATGCATTGCATTTTTTGAGATTATGACTGGCAAGAGGAAAATTGCTCCTAAGTACCTGAGCTTAGAGCAATTAAGAGAATGGTGGCATGATGTCTATGCCCCTGACTCTGAAAATATCATAACAGGGCATCAGCTTGATGATGCAGCAACCTACTTGGTGATGATGGATAAGTACTAGGCACATAGAGGTGATTGGGACAAAATTGTTAAACAGTCAAAAGAGGAGATTGGCGCCATCGAATGTCGGCTCAAGATCTTGCCTTTGCCACCTGTCACCGAGCTAGATAAAGTATTTTTGAAGGTTTAGGGATCATTAGCCCAGAGTAAGGATAAGGGAGGTGGTAGTTAATGCTCATTTTGAAGATGTGTGCTTCCCTATTATTATGGGGCATGTATTGATCCGAGCTACATTGGGGAATGTGTCTAGGTCGACCTTGATGATGAATCGACATTTAATGTGTGCCTAATTTTGAAATTCCTGAGGCCGACTTGTTTTGGGCTAAATATATTTTGTAAAATGTTTGGCTAGACCGACATGTCTATAGAATTTGTTATAAAGGGCATTCCTGCCTCATTGTAGGACTAGAGAGAAAAAGATGATAGAGACAAGTTAGATCAGAGAAGAGCTAGAGCATTTAGTAGTAGAAGTAGTAGTCAATTTCTTGAAGCAAATATTGTAACAGAACAGTGGAATTGTTGCAACATTTTGGTGATCTAATACAATAGAAGGCATTGTGGTTTTCCTAGTGAAATCTCTTGTGTTAGTTTATCTTGCATGGTTCTTGTTGTTTCATCTTTCAAATTGCTTAAAGATTTAGAATTTGATGTTTAGAATTGGATCAGTTTGGTGAGTCATGTACATGATTTCATATTTGGAATGTTTGTAGCAATCTCTGGTCTATACTCCCAGTAACTATCTGATTGTAGTAGGCTGGTAAAGTCAATCTGGACCATAATTTACTTGTACTTAGTTCGATTGTAGGTGAATATCTATGATTTGAAAATCTATATACCCTAGAAGATTGCACTGTTCTTGTGATATTGCATTGTGGGTTGATAAAGAATTGGTTATTTGAGATTGGTCCATTCCAGATATCTATCATTTGCATCGTTCATTCTAGGAATAGTTTAGATCTTATCATATCTCTGTATCCTTATCTTTTGTTGTTTCTTTATCATCTGGTTAGATTTAGGACTTGAGATCATCATATTGTAAGATCTGATAAATTGGAAAGATACAGTTTGTTTGTAGTAAGGTCCAATTGTGATTACCAGCAATTTTCACATATTATCTGAGTTGTTTATGCATTGTCATGACCTCACACCCGAGAGACCTTGGGGTGATTTTTGATAACTTATTGTTGAAGATTACCTTTCAAGAGAGATAGAATGTTGTATTATGTCTGAGTTGTTGTTGTGCAGAAAACACCATCAACAAACCCCTTAGTAGAATGGAGTGGTTGAGATAAAGAACCAGATTGTATAGGAAGTTGCAAGAACCATGATGAAAGAAGCAAATGTACCATATGTGTACTAGATAGAGGCAATATACACTATTGTTTATGTTCTTAACAAGGTTCAAATAAGAGGCAATAGCACAAAGACTCCTTATGAGTTATGGATTGGTAAGGATCCTACTGTGAAATACTTTAAGGTGTTTGGAAGCAAATGTTACATTAAAAGAGATGATGAGAATATTGGGAAGTTTGATGCTAGATGTGATGAAGGGATTTTCCGTGGATATTCAACTACTACCAAAGCATATAGATGCTTTAATAAAAGATTAAGGAATATTGTTGAGGGTGCTAATGTGAAGGATGATGAGGATATGCACAGACCTATTGAGATAAGTGAAGTTGAACCAAATGATCCTATTTGTGCATCAGTACCTAAAGAAAATAAGGAAGAGGAAGAAGAATAGATTGAAGAAGAAGAAGAATAAAATGAACCAGGACCTGTTCCTAAGACTCCTAAGTATGTCTAGAAGAATCATCCCGAGGAACAGATAATTGGAGATAAGAGTGAGGGTGTGAAGATAAGAAGTAAAGTAGTAGCTAAGGTGAATCTATGTTTACTTTCTAAAATAGAACCTAAGTCTGTGTGTGAAGCATGTGAAGATGAGAGTTGGGTTAGAGCTATGAACGAAGAGTTGTAGCAAATAGAGAAGAATCAGACATGGGAACTAGTTCCTAGACCTATGAATAAGAATGTAATTGGTTCAAAGTGGGTGTTCAGGAATAAGTTGAATGAAAATGGTGAAGTTATAAGAAACAAAGCAAGACTTGTATGCAAGGGATACTCACAAGTTGAAGGCATAGACTTTGAAGAGGCATTTGCCTCAGTGGCAAGAATGGAAGCTATTAGGATTTTTTTGGCATTTTCTTCCCACAAGGACTTCAAAGTATATTAGATGGATGTCAAGTCTGCATTCTTGAATGGTGAACTGAAAGAAGAAGTATACATGGAACAACCTGAAGAATTTCAGTTATTAGACAAACCGGATATGATTTGTAAATTGAAGAAGGCATTTTATGGACTGAAACAAGCTCCCAAAGCATGGTACGCAAGATTGGATAGATACCTGACACAACAAGGATTCAGCAAAGGCTCTGTTGATAGTAATCTTTACTTCAAAGTGCAAGGTAACAAAATGTTGATAGTGGTAGTATATGTTGATGATATCATCTTTGGAGGAAATGAAGGTATGTGTAAGAGATTTGCAGAGGAAATGCAAAAAGAATTTGAAATTTCCATGATTGGTGAGTTGAATTTCTTTCTTGTTCTTCAAGTAAAACAAACTGATAAGGGGATATTCATTTCACAATCAAAATATGTGAAAGATTTATTTAAGAAGTTTGGAATAGATGATTCCAAACCGGTTAGTACTCCTATGGTGACTGGATGTAAGCTAAGTAAAGATGATGAATATGCTAAAGCTGATCAGAGAAAATACAGATCTATGATTGGTGAACTGTTGTATCTTACTGCTACCAAATTGGATATCATGCATGCAGTATGTTTAGTTTCCATATTTCATGTAAATCCTAAAGAAGCACATGTTACAGCTGTAAAGAGGATATTAAGATATCTTAAAGGCACACGGTATTATGGCTTATGGTATCCTAAGGATATTGATTTCACGTTAAGTGCTTATACCGATGCAGATTGGGTTGGTTGTGTGGATGACCGAAAGAGTGCCAGTGGAGGTACTTTCTTTCTTGGTGGAAGATTGGTTTCATGGTTAAGTAAGAAATAGGACTCGGTTTCTTTATCCACTACAGAAGTAGAGTATATTGCTATAGCATCTTGTTGCACACAGGTTTTGTGAATGAAGCAAACATTGAAGGATATTGGAGTGATATGTGATGAGCCTATTTCTATGTTTTGTGACAATACAAGCGCTATATACATTTCAAAGAATCTAGTAATGCATTCAAGAACAAAACATATATCTATCAAATATCATTTTCTGAGAGAGAAGGTATTGGAGAATAAAGTCAGGTTGGAGTATGTGTCTACAAAGGAACAAATTGCAGATATATTTACTAAGGCTCTTTTGAAGGATACTTTTGAGTATCTCAGGGAGAGGTTGGGGGTCATTGGCCCTCCGAACTAGGTGCACATGGAGGTGCATTAGTCCAGTAAATGCACATATTCTTCATTTATCTGGACTGATAAATGGGTCTACTCCACAGGGGGAGTGGAAAGTTTCCATTGTTGCAATACGAGTTGCATGGGTGCACTCCTAAGGGGGAGTGATCAGATTTTTTTGATCTTTTCCATTGATTCCAAAGGGGGAGAGAGAGTCATGTGAAAAATAGTAGAAGAGGAAGAGAAGGTCTTTTTTCTGGAATGTTGAGAATGCAGGAATGCTGTGCAAGTTGTCTAATCTAAAAATAAAGGAGAGAGTTTTCTTTGATGGTTTTTCACATAATGTGTTTCCATCAATGAAAAAGGGGGAGATTGTTGCAAGTATGAGAAAGTTTGTTGGTGTTGTCATTAATGTTGTCATTGATGTCAACACAATTCAGATTGTTGTAGATTGTGCATGTATAGTTAAGATTTTGTTGAGATGTGATTACATGGAGCTATCCTTATGATGTTGCAGCTGAAATGATGAGATACTAAGTACTTTTGAGAAAATTAAAAAAGAGTGAAGTCAGAGCTATGTATGTGTTCAGAATGTGCTCTGGTTTGTGATCCGCATTTCTTATGTGTTGATCCTATGCTTGTGCGGATCTAAAGGGTTGTTGTTGGAGATTTGTTGGTGTTATCTCTTGATTGTAGCCTCTAGTTTGATGGAGTGTGAAAGTTGTGTTCACTGGTGTGTGAACTAGTTTGGTAGAGTTGCTTGTCTATGGACTAAGAGAAATGTTTCTACTCTGCAATCCTTTGCTGATTTGTTTTAGGTCTTATGGATCTAGAATATGTCTTGTAGTGGTGTTCTCTAGGTTCTGGAAGATATGTTTATGGTTTGGTGCTCCGAAAGTTGAGTTTCATAGTTGTTGTATGTGTTTGCACAGTCCAAATGGACTGATGGAAGGTTTTTTGTGTTTGAAGGTTGTTACACTTGTTTCAGATGTATCTGAAGGTATCTAAGATGTGTTCCCATGCATGATAATGTGTGTTACATTGTCTACAAGTTATCTTCTTGCTAAGAAGTGTGTACTCCAATGCTCATTTTTGTTTTCATTAGGTTTGGCTGACCTAGTGTTTACACTTCATATGAAGAATTAAAAATTTAATTAAGGAAGCGTGTGGTTGATCCAATATATTGCTTTTGGTCTTGGTTAAGTTTTTAATTGGTCCACTCTCATTCCTTTCCACCATAGGAATACTTGAGTTGCCGACCTAATTTGAATTTAAGAAATGAAGCATATGTGGACGACCTTGGAGAAATTTTCTAAGGTTGAAGATGATATAAATTCAAGTTGAGATGTGAAGGATTAATTTACATAAGTAATGTAGTAAGCCACAAGTGAAGAGTAGAGTTGTACGAAAGTGAGTTGAGGCAACAATACTTTATTGTGTTAGATTCTTGTAAGCAGTGAGCTAAAGGTTTCTGCAATCTTCTAATCAATGTTGTGGATGTGTGTAAATTGTTGTGGTGGATCTATCTATTATCTTTTGTATCTATAGTCAGTGAGCCTCCCTGTTGGACAGTGACTCCTTTATATAGCTAGTGATCCTTTGTATTTGGGCAGTGAGCCTCTTATATTCAGTTTTGATATTACTTTATATTGTGAGTTAATCCTCATCATGGTTTTTCCCTTATTGGGTTTTCCACATAAAATTTGGTATTCATTGTGTTGATTTTTCTTTCTATTATCTGCATTTCATGTTCATACTTAATAACAAAATAGTGTGGTTGTGAATTTGATAAGTGTTTGAAGTTTTGTATTTGAATTTGGGGACAGCTGATTCACCCCCCCGTCTCAGTTCTCATGTGCCTTTTAACATTTTCAACTCTAGAATTGACACACTATTAGAATATCTAATTTTACATTCTGACAAAATCATTCCAATAGAATGACCAACTCCCTTATGTATGACCTTGGTTAGCCACTATGAAGTATGCATGTGAAAATAGGTCATGCAAAATATAAACAATGATTCTTTAGTACACACGAACTTACACTCAAAAGAGATGTTCAAAGATGTAACAATAGGGAAAAAATGTGCGGGACAAAAAAATATACTCAACAAAACATGGCACACATGTGGTAGACTAGCACACCATGAGGCATGCATAAAATAATCTCACATAGGAAGCTAAACATCTATTTTGAGTGATGTAATATTTTATCAACCCAAGGATTCTCTTGTATTAGATGCCCTTGGAAAAATTATCTTCAAATCTTGCCTTATGAACACTCAAAAAAGTATACTACTAGAAAATGATATTATTTCACACTTTAAGTTCAAGCTAGTGGTATTTAAAAATAACTCTATAGATATCAAGATCTAAACATGAACATCAATTCTAGAATGAATTGCTTGGTGATTTGCACACTAGAATCACTATGATCATATATACTAGATTTTGTTAGCTCTCAAAAATGCAGGCTAAATGCCTCAAGAGGCTACCAATCTCTTGATATGCTTTAGGGTAACAGACAAGGTCAAGAGAACTCAACCTTCTACTCTTTAGGTGTTGCAAACCCAGGCGGATGTACCTTTCTAAATGGTGCAGACTTAACTTGTGATTATCTTCTTAAAACAATTTGTTCACAATGGCAATGGGAGGTGAACAAATGAAATCCAACTTGAAAATAGTAACAATACTCTGATCTGAATCCTAAAATGAATGCTCGATTAACAGATGTAAAGAAAATTGAATAAGTTCAAATGGTGAAGTGCAAATACTAGTGCCTTGTTGGGTATGCGGAGTCAAATGAGATCAAGATAAGCAACACTTCTCTGAGAAAATTAAAATTATCTAGCATATATTATGCTTACAACTCGTATAAACATGCAAGAATGTGATTACTAAGCTCTACTTGAATAATCCAATTGAATCCCTCTGATTACTATGATTAACTAAAAGGATTTAGTCTTTACTTGAAAGAACCAATCAATCAATCACACAAGTACAGCGAATGTGCACTGATAAATTGAATACAAACTTGTCATATCAATTTAAACAATCAGAGAGAATCCACCTTGGAGATAACTTAGCAATCCTTTTATTAAATTCAACAGATAACTGATACCAGACATGTGCAACAATATCAATTGACATTCATAAATACCTCCATTTTAAAACATGCATCATAGCCTTTGATTTGATAAATTTATTGTTCTGTATCCATACAATTTTCCTACTATATCGAATAACTCATAACTAATGATCTCTTACAATTACAAAATGCCTATTTATACACCAGCATGAGAAAAACATATCAAATTGAAAGACCAAGTCGGCCTTCCACAGAATTTGGGCTCCAATCATGTCGGCCTACAATGGTTATTAAACATCTACATGTCGGCCACAACATTTGAATTTCTATTATTCATCAGTGAGACAATCGGCGAGACATATCACTAACTATTTCGAAGGCAATTCAATCGCTTAACCATCCCGTGTTCACTATGCTCGCACATTCACCGTGACCCATCAGAGTCGCTGAGATGTCAGTTAGATCTCTTTATGTTTTCCCGAGATGCATTCTATCGCGCTTTCATCCACTATCGCCGTAACTTTCCTGAGTCGGGGAGACCTCATACAACAAACACAATGTTTCACCAAAATTCATTCACCACCCGTATGTCGCCATAACACCTTGCTTGTTACATGGAATTCAAAGAGTATTCTACTATTCCTTTATGTTTCACTATGACCACACAACATCGGTGAGACCCTATAGAGAATTCACTATGTTCTACCAAAAGCCTCGAGCCACAAAAGATCGCCAAGATATTAATGTTCTCACACCGACAGAAACCCTTTGTCCCATGTATGTCGTTGTAACCCACAACTATCGAGGAGACCTCTTGTAGACTTCATTTTGTTACACCAAAAGTCCTTACGCATTCTAAGTCACCAAGACTAGATCACATTATCGCCGACAAGATCCTTCATTATTTTCCATCGGCGAGACCGAAGGTCACTCGCCGAGACCTTTTATCGAGAACCCCAACTCTCACCGAAACTACATCCCTTTATATTGTTAGTCGATGAGACAAATGATATTTGCCAAGACCTTCCGCCGATAACCCTTAGCCCTTTCTGATGAAACACCACACGCATAGTCAGGGAGACATGTTGAAATCAGTAAGACACTACCCCGACAGCCAAAACTTATGTCGATGCACCCTCATTCAAGTCGGTTGTCGAGACACAGAGCACTCAGTGAAACATTATATCGATGACCAAACTCCTGTCAAAATGCGAACCAACCCCTGTCGCCGAGACCATGAAGAACTCCTACCGAATGGTGCCTGCAAGAAAATTTTGATCGCTATGACATCAAATGAGTCTTGTTGAAAGGCAACACAGACTCATGCTAGCAGAAAACACACAATGGGTCAGGGAGACAATGGTATTCTCACATCGATATAGACCATGACGTAAAAATTGCATGACTCAATGGATTCAATGGGGCAATATGGAAAAATATGAGTGGAATATGCACATGGTAGGACCAAATCTGGAAGTATATGAGTAAAACCAACATGTGAAAATATCATATTTTTACAATTCTAATAGTGGCTCCGTCTAGGGATGAATAATAGTGAGATCATTGCAAGGATCCAGAATCTTTAGGTGAGTAGACCAGACACAAAATGATGAACCAGTGAGCAGCAATGGAATTAATGGCAATGGAAATGAATGCAAAGTGGAAGTGAATGCAAAGAGAATGCAAGATGGAAGTGAAATGGATGCAAAATGAAGGTGAACCACAACCCTAAACTATTGTGCATGGAAAAGAAATTTAGAGAGGATAAGCAAGAGTTGTCCATGCACTGGCAACCCTTAATCCTTTGTGCTTTAATTTCTCTTGTCTTGAGTTGTTACAATTTGAAACTCAAACCGAGCCTTCCCCTATCAAACACCTGGTTTTGTGTCAAGTTCATCAAATTCTTCTTGAAGATACTCATGCAATCTTTCTTGTCACTGTTATTGCAAGTTCCTAGAGTATCATCATGCTCGGTTTGGCCCAAAATCCCTACACCACTCAGCAACTCAAATTCTTCATCATCATGTGACAAACCCCTATTATTTTCAACATTCAAAATGCATGCATATGAAATACAACATTTTATATTATCTCTCTCATTGTTATGAATTGTGAAAAATTCTCCCAGCTATATTGAAAATTTACCATCAAAGTGCTTCTTTTGAGAATCAAAAAATTATGTCATATCAACACTGTCTGAAACATACAAATCTGAAACCTTTTGCACCTCTTTGATACCCCTATGACTCAAATCTTCAATATTAAGCATATATGAACCAATCAAATCCGGAACACTGTCATCCTTGGTATGCAGACAAATAGCTTCTCCACATGAGTTAGAAATTTCAGAATCACATGTACCTTTTCTTGAACAAACATGCATTTGGTCAACTCCAAAAGTTTCACCATCAACTGGACACAGAGCTTCAAGATCACCCTTATGTATATATCTATGATAATCAAGAGTTAACAAATCTGAAACTTGCTCACTGCTAAGCAAACAGCTTTCCAAATTTTCATTATTACAGTCATACTCACCACTTTTGTCATCATCAAAAAGAGGCCCAGGATCATCAGAGAATGAAAAATTACCAACACAGTCATTTGTTCCATAACTTGACACATCCCTTTGTTTATCTAAAAATAACTCTTGCTCAACATCAAGTGGATCTGAAAATACCTGAAATTCATTCTTGGGCACACCTTTGCAAAACATCATTTGATCCTCTTTTAAATCTTCATTATGCAATGGGCTTGAAAAAATTTGGAAACTATTCTCAAATTTACAAACCTCCTCCTCATCGAATGTATCTTTGTAGCTTTCAATTGCAGCTGGAGGCATTGTAAATTCACTATCAACATTTCCCATTGCCTCTTCATCTTGATCTTCATAAGAGGTAGAAGAATCCCCTTGCTGCAAATCAAAATCCACAGGTGCATCTTCAAAATCTGAATACTCATTTGATCCCTCATAACACACACTGTTGTCCCTGTCACAATCTATTATGCAAGAGAGATATCTTGTACCTTCATCTTCACTATGCAAGCTATCACAGGAATCATACTGACTTGCACATATCTCATCATTTATTGGATGCATTGTTTGATCAATTTCTCTATACTCATTAGAAATACAATCATTGGAATCAACATTGATAGTGTTCTCATACCTTATCTTCTCCATGGCATCAATGAATTTATTCAAGTGACCACAGGCACGTTGTATTGACGACCATGACCAATAAGTTGATTCAGGCTCCCATGCTTTTATGAACTGTGCAACGAAAATGGGTCTTGTAGGCTTACAGTTAGGAGGCAATTGCATACAGACACTTATCATCCTATTGTACAAAGAAGTCAAATCTTCTCCTTCATACTTCCTTATGCCAATAAATGCATCAAAGGGATAAATTCCATACTCTGATTGTGTGTTGGAGTCATGGCTTTGAGTAAACACATACTCAGCCTCTTCTTCTTCGAATTGTTGATCTTGGCATACATATTGCTGCAAATTTTGATTTTCTTGAATTTCCAATAACCCATGGGAAGCCCAATTTGGTGCAGACAGATCTCCATATTCCTCGAGAAATCAATCCTAAAATCCTTGGAGAGATTTAATAGAAGCTACCAGTAGGCTGTTGAACCAATCCCTAGCATCTTCAATAAGTGATATCATAAACAGCCTCATATGTAAATCCTCATATGGCACATCCAAACCCTCGATGAAATCATTGAAGCTCCTCAAATGATCCTCAGCAGTGATTGTGTTACTCCCTATAAACTTAGCGACAAGCTTCTCCAATTCATATCCATAGGGTAAGGGTACCGTTGAAACCCTGTCAGGTCGAATTGCTTGATCATTGTCATGCACAGATGGGGAGGGATAGGTGGGTACATATTCTATTGTGCATGATATGCACTGTATCCATTGTATAAATTTCCAATTGTATCATCAGGCGCCTAAGGAGCCCAATAACTTCCTGCATTCGTTCCATATACAAATTCCATTCTTCATCAAACTTTTCCCAGAGTCGCCACCTACTTTTCCAAAAGTAGGAAAATGATTATTTCTTATCTTTTCCCCAGCGGAATCACTCTTTCTGAATCTTTTCAAATTATATCCTTTTCTTTACTAACTCTATATGATGGTCTTCAACCGAATTTTCTGATGTAATCCCCAGCAGAGTCGCCAATTTGTCAGCTCTCAAAAACATAGGCTAAATGCCTCAAGAGGCTACCAATCTCTTGATACGCTTTAGGGTAACAAACAAGGTCAAGAGAACTCAACCTTCTACTCTTTAGGTGCTGCAAACCTGGTGGGTGTACCTTTCCGAATGGTGCAGACTTAACTTGTGATTATCTTCTTAAAACAATTTGTTCACAATGGCAATGGGAGGTGAAAAAATCAAATCCAACTTGAAAACAGTAACAATACTCTGATCTGGATCCTAAAATGAATTCTTGATTAACAGATGTAAAGAAAACTGAATAAGTTCAAATGGTGAAGTGCAAATACTAGTGCCTTGTTGGGTATGTGGAGTCAAATGAGATCAAGATAAGCAACATTTCCCTGAGAAAATTCAAATTATCTGGCATATATTATGCTTACAACTTGTATAAACATGCAAGAATGTAATTACTAAGCTCTACTTGAATAATCCAATTGAATCCCTCTGATTACTATGATTAACTAAAAGGATTTAGTCTTTACTTGAAAGAACCAATCAATCAATCACACAAGTACAGTGAATGTGCACTAATAAATTGAATACAAACTTGTCATATCAATTTAAACCATAGTTGGAAAACTCGCAGAAAACTCGCGAGTTTTTTTCAAAAACGAGTTTTTTTGAGTTTAACTCGCAGGGACGAGTTTTTTCGAGTTTTTTCGAAAAACTCGCGAGCTTTTTCTGAGTTTTTTGAAAAACTCGCGAGTTTTTGCCAAGTTTTTCAAAAAAACTCAGCTTTGCAAAAAAAAAGTGTTTCTAATGAAATTTAAGCAATTTTTTAATTTTCTGAGCTTTTCCGAGTTTTTGGCGAGTTTCAAAAAACTCTCCAATTTTTGGCTTGGTGAGTTTTTCTTTGGGGCGAGTTTTCCAACTATGATTTAAACAATCAGAGAGAATCCACCTTGGAGACAACTTAGCAATCCTTTTATTAAATTCAACAGATAATTGATACCAGACATGTGCAGCAATATCAATTGACATTCATAAATACCTCCATTTTAAAACATGCATCATAGCCTCTGATTTGATAAATTTACTGTTTTGTATCCATACAATTTGCCTACTGTATCGAATAACTCATAACTGATGATCTTTTACAATTACAAAATGCCTATTTATACACCAACATGAGAAAAACATATCAAATTGAAAGACCAAGTCGGCCTTCCATAGAATTCGGGCTCCAATCATGTCAGCCTGCAACAGTTATTAAACATCTACATGTCGGCCACAGCATTTGAATTTCTATTATTCATCAGTGAGACAATCGGCGAGACATATTGCTAACTATGTCGTTCGAAGGAAATTCAATCACTTAACCATCCCAAGTTCATTGTGCTCGCATTCACCATGACCCATCGGAGTTGCTGAGATGTCAGTTAGATCTCTTTATGTTTTCCCGAGATGCATTATATCGCGCTTTCATCCACTGTCGCTGTAACTTGCCTGAGTCGGGGAGACCTCATACAACAAACACAATGTTTCACCGAAATTCATTCACCACCCGTATGTCTCCATAACACCTTGCTTGTTACACCAAAGTCAAAGAGTATTCTACTATTCCTTTATGTTTCGCTATGACCACACCACATCAGTGAGACCCTATAGAGAATTCACTATGTTCGGTCAAAAGCCTCGAGCCACAAAAGATTGCCAAGATATTAATGTTCTCACACCGACAGAAACCCTTTGTCCCATGTATGTCGTTGTAACCCGCAACTGTCGAGGAGACCTCTTGTAGACTTCATTTTGTTACAGTGAAAGGCCTTATGCATTCTAAGTCGCCGAGAATAGATCACATTCTCACCGACAAGATCCTTCATTATTTGCCATCAGCGAGACCGAAGGTCACTCACCGAAACCTTTTATCGAGAACCCCAACTCTCACCAAAATTACATCCCTTTATATTGTCAGTCGGTGAGACAAATGATATTCGCCAAGACCTTTCGCCGATAACCCTTAGCCCTTGCCGATGAAACACCACACGCATAGTCAAGGAGACATGTTGAAATCGGTAAGACACTACCTCGACAGCCAAAACTTATGCCGATGCACCCTCATTTAAGCCGGTCGCCGAGACATAGAGCACTCGATGAAACATTATATCGACAACCAAACTCCTACCGAAATGTGAACCAACCCCTATCGCCAGGACCATGAAGAACTCTTGTCGAATGGTGCCTACAAGAAAATTTTGATCGCTATGACATAAAATAAGTCTTGCCGAAAGGCAACACAGACTCATGTTAGCAGAAAACGCACAATGGGTCGGGGAGACAATGGTATTCTCACGCCGATATAGACCATGATGTAAAAAATGCATGACTCAATGGATTCAATGGGGCAATATGGCAAAATATGAGTGGAATATGCACACAGTAGGACCAAATCTGGAAGTATATGAGTAAAACCAACATGTGAAAATATCAGAACTTTACAGTTCTAACAGATTCATTGCTTGGCTTAAGTGTAGAAGCAACCAATTAGTCTTGTGGTAATCAATGATATTCACTAATTAGATGATTCTCAAAATAATTACAAATAAATGTGCTTTTGAACACAAACATAATACCAAATCATAAAGATTTTTGCAAAGTCATCCTCAAACCGAGGTGTAAGATGTGGCCAATGAACAAAATATTTGGTTTGATTTTATAGTTAGAAGTACCAAGAATGCAACTAAAAGGATGACCTCACACTTGCTAACATGACCTAGGCTAGAGGCCCAAGTTGGATTTGTATCCAATTTGAATAGATTAATGATCAAATAGGTCTAGGTGTCTAAGCCCAACTATGCACAAAATAGCATCATTTGAAGTTGTACAAATTTATTAATACATTACCCCAAATTAGAGACAAAACTAAATGGGATACACATCTAGATGTTTTTTCACCATTGCATTTTATCCACACCTTGAGGTACATGTGAATCTCTAAGTATGGATCACACACCCTGAAGTATACTCATTCTAAAACATTTATAAAGTAAACGCAATAGAGAAGTGAACATGCGGTTCATAAAGGATAAAGATTCTCCTTCCATATTCTTTCCTTTATAATTGTACTAGTGATTGGAAATTGAACCCTAGTTGAATAAACAACTATCAAATTGGTACAATGAGCACACAAATGGAAGCAAATAAGAAAAAAATGGAAACCAAATTAAATTAAATAAGTAAATGAAAGAATAAAAAGGGCCACTGATATTTGGAACCCAATTGTGCTATGCAACCCAATCCTAAAGATATGCACATGTAGAGATTCTCTATAACTAAAATCAATCTCAATAACTCTACCCAAAATCCTAATGTCTCTCAAAAGGATAACCTTTCCAACCTACCTAACCTACAAAAAGGGTTAGAACTCCACTACATATATCAATTTCCATTTGTGTTACCATGTAGGATAAAATTTGGTTGCAAAAATACATGTTTGTTCAAAATATAGCTTAACTAGTAAGGTGGCATGTAACAAAAGGCAATCTATACATTCCTTAACAAATTTGAACATTTTTCAACTCTAGAATTGATACACTATTAGAATATCTAATTTTACCATCTTACAAAATAATTCCAATATAATGACCAACTCCCTTATGTATGACCTTGGTTAGACATTATAATGTATGCATGTGAAAATAGCTCTTGGAAAATATGAACAATGAGTCTTTAGTACACACGAACTTACACTCAAAAGAAATGTGCAAAGATGTGACAATAGGAAAAAAAATGTGTGGGACATAAAAATACACTTAAGAAAACATGGCACACATGTGGTAGACTACCACACCATGAGGCATGCAAAAAATAATCTCACACGGGAAGCTAAACATCTATTTTGATTGATGTAAAATTTTATCAACCCAAGTATTCTCTTGTATTAGATGCCCTTGGAAAAATTATAATGATCTAGGTACTCACAATATGGGTTGCATGGGTAATTGATTCAACCAACCAAATTATCATACTTTAGCTTTAGCAATCCATGAGTCTTCCTTATGCCCCTTATGCTTCCAAACAATAAAATATACCTTATACTCACTCTAATAGGTCTTCTTTCATAAGTACATATCCAATATTTTAAAGATTTACTCACATTAATTTATGGTATCTCCTTTCTCCAATGAGCCACTTCTATTGTCTGTACACCCAATCCTTCAAGTGCACGATAGGCATACAAATCAGATATAATGAGATATCCAACTCTTCTAGTAGCTCAATCTCATAAGTATTCTCAAATTATTATTTTTAGGAAATATGGAATGGACTGATCTTTCTAGGCTTTATCTTTCTATATGTTCCTTTAGTAAACACTCATTTCTTAGATGATCTATGTAAATAACTCACCCTCCAAGTAAGTATTGTCTCTTCAATGCTTATATTCTCAAATTAATTTTTTTAGGAAATATGGAATGGACTGATCTTTCTAGGCTTTATATTTCTATATGTTCCTTTAGTAAACACTCCTTTCTTAGATGATCTATGTAAATAACTCACCCTCCAACTAAGTATTGTCTCTTCAATGCTTATATTCATGTAACTTGTATCTTGCACTACTCTCTTTCAATTGCTTCTTAAATTATGCATGGATCTCCTTCAATTATTTTTTGAATTCCTCCACTTATTTATTCATGTTAATGACCTTGGGTTCTAATTGCAAGCTAAGGGAAATAATTTGATGCAACAACCCAAAAAAAATATAAGAAATGTGTTCAAAACCTCATTCCTCAATTACATGAATGTGTGCGGTGTTCATCACCTTGAATGGAATCACGGTCCATTTATACAAGCCTTCCTTTTTATAATTTTTTATTCCACTCATCTCCTTTCTTGATCCTAATCTAATCATATGATGCAAACAAGAATACATACCCATCCACAAACTCATACAATGGAGATTAAATAAATAAGAGCTTTGGCATTCAAATCTGAAACCATATTCAATCATGTGAAACAATTACAAGTTTATGCAAGAAAACAATGTAAAATCATATTTACAAAGTTTGGCTCTCATAGCCATTCCCTCACAGCTTATGTTCAAGAAGTCTTCCAACTTTGTCATCAACACAACATTATTTCAGTCCTTTGTTGCTACTCAAAATGCATTAAAATGTGTTTACAACAGCCCCAAAATGGGCTACTCTCTATTCCACACCTCTGCTCCTTCCTTCTCTTCACTTCTCACACATTGGAACCATGTCCTTCCTTCACTGGTGTTTCTCAAACCTGCAAGAAAAACCCCCAATGAATACCTCTACAAAGGTATCTTTCTCCTTCCCATTCCCCACAAACTCCTTGCTACGTTTTTCCTCAAAAACCACCCAAAAATGCATTGAAAATCATCAATCATTGCCCCAGAATGGGCTCCCAACTCTCCCCCAATAATAGCTCTGCATATGCTATTTTTATTCAGCCTTAAATGAGGCATTTAAACTTCCAAAAAACTATTCCAAATGCTGCCTTCACTCAAGGGGCATTTTTCTCTATTATGAGAATATTAACAATTTAAAAATCTTGATTTTCAGCCTCTTTTATGCTCCAAACTCCCCTGTATGATTTATGCAATAGATAAATGATTAAATATGAAATATAAATTGATATTTGTCTTTCATGGCCTCCATAATAGCTTTGAAAAATAAAATTAATCAAATTGGTGCTTTGAAGTGCGGAATCAAGTGTTCACAAGTGAAAAAAAATGAAAGTTATTTGATTCGCACAAAACTTGGCGTGCAAGCTTAGAATGGTATCCAATGGACCCCTACAAAAGGATTTTTCCCAAACCTTCACAGATTTTTAAAAAATTTAAACTTTTTAAAAATTGCTAACATTATTTTAACCAACTTCTGGCATTAAAATCTCTCAAACTATAAAATGTATGAATTTGATTCTTTTTGCAAATTCTACGTGCCACCTCCATGAATGCCCCTACCAAAGTATTCTACTCCAATCCTTATGAGTTTTCCACATAATTTTTGAAAACTGCCTACAGAGCCTTAAAACACGATTTGATAAAAATTGACTTTATTCAAATTTGAACACACCGAGAGCTTTTCCAAAGCTGAGAGATGTCAAATGAACCCCAAAACACACCAAAACATAATTCAAACCTGAAGCTTTTTTTTTGTTGATGTTGATTGTCAATCTACCTGGATGCTCCTACATCATAATACCCACTCTTGAGGCCTATCTTAGTGTGCTCTACTCATTCAATTCATCAATTCATCCATGTTAGTGTGAAAAGTGTTATTACCAAACTATCTTACATCTACCTAGTATCTATTTGTTCATATTCACACTAATCCTAATCTCACTTCAAGGAACATCTCACTTTTTGTCTCACCTCATGTGGACTCATCGTGTATCATTGCAACTATCCATAGGGTTTTCATATTTTCTACACCAAAGTGTCCTCTAAGTCCACCTCTATACAAAATTTTGATGAGGTTTTCCTTTACTAATCTTTGATGCACAATTATTTCTTCAATAATCCATAAACTCTCTAATTATCTTCTTTATAACTATAGTTTGACCTATATAAAATGGTCTTGTTTCTATCCCCTTTGCATATGGCATTCCATGGTCTATAGATTCTTTATTCTTTTGGTTATGATTGCACCATGGTTCATATTCCTCTTCTTCTTTACAAACTTTGAGAATTAGTGATGGGGAGTCATCTATTTCGTGATTATCCCCTTCTTTGCATATCATGCAATAAAATTTCTAAGTCATTATAGGAGATTGCCTAAGGTCCACCTTAAGTGTAGTAACTTTTTTTATCCTTTTATAACTTGAAATTCATTTCTAAGGTGACCTCCTCTCAAAAAATCTTAGAAGAATCCTTTGTGATAGTGTTGGTATTGAGTGGAGGCTTTTTTGATGCTTTTGTTTATTTCAAGGGACAATAATCAAGACCACTAGTGGTTTATTGTGTGTTAGGTTCTATAGGGACATAGATACCTTGTTCTCTTGCACCACATCCTTTTCCACTATAACCAAGTTGTTTCAAAAGTTCATAACCTCTTCCATAAAGCTTATCCATTTCTTTTCGATTTGGTGGTTGTTCATAATCAATTTCATCAAAGTTTGTTGTGTAATTTGTTTCTTCTTCTAATGTGGTTGAAGTGGATGCTTTTGAAGGTTCTTTCGAGTTTTGTGTTGACATTATTGTTGGTTCTTTTCCCTTTCCAATTTTTTTGTTATGATCTTGTATTCTCCCATGAATGTAGGTGTGAAATCCAAGGAACCCCAATCATCATCCAATAGCTTTGTGACTCTTTCAATATTGTTCTCTTTTTGTTCCTCTTGCACAGGTTCTACTTTTGAAGTTGGTATTAATGTTTTCAAAGGACTTTCCTCATCTTTCATAGTGTGAAAACAACTTTCTAGTTGGGGATCAACTTTTATTGTGTAGAATTTATTGTTATAGACATACTTCATTATGCATTGAAGAGTTGAAGGCACCCCATTCATCTTGTGAATATGTGGTCTAACCAAAAGAAGATTGTATGAAAGATATTGAGGCATAACATGGACAAGAGTTTGCAATGTGACCTTTCCAACTCTAATAGGCATTGTTATCACACCAAGTGGTTAGTTTTGCACATTATCAAATCCACAGATGGACAGATTATCTAGTTGAATTTGACTCTTTTCCACTCTAATCTTGTCAAGAAGGATTACACTACAAAAATTGAGTACCAAACCATTATCGATGAGAGTATGTTTAATGTGAGACCTATTACCCTTAATGTCAATATCAACCATTAGATCATTAAAGCGTCATTTTTTTTATGCACTTCTAATGGAGGTAACTCATCTTGATGGAATGTAATGTCTAAGTTGACTAAATTCATAACTTGAATTAGGGTTGTTATATTATTTGGATTTGCACTAGGAGGAACCACAACTTGTTGCAAAGTTGTTTGAAACATACTATGGTAATTAGATGAATCTTGAATAAGATCCCATAAGGATATCTTAGTAGGATTATTTTTAAGTTGTTCAACAAGGTCATACTCCTTTCCACTATGCAAAGGCAAACGAGGAGCACTAGGTGAAATAGGTTGAGGTAATGGTAACGAGATGGAATTGGTTTGTGGTTGCCTATTGTTCCTTGTATTATATGTGTGAGAAAAAGTATTATAACTCAGTTGTTGTGAAACATTATTACTATCAAGTTGCATTGTAAAATTCCAGATATCTCCTAGGGATAATGGTTGCTTTTTAGGTGGTCCTATGATAAGCATAGGTTTGTTTTGAACTTGAGGTTGATATGAGGGTGGGTAGATGGTAAGAAGTGACTCAAGAGATCACTTCTAGGAGGTACAATAATTAGAGTACTTGTAGGATGACTCAAGGGATATCTAATGTTCATAACCTCAAAATATTTATCCTCATTGTGATGTTTTTTTAGCAAAGGGGAGTCTAATGTCACCTTAGCATATTCATATAATGAAGCCACATTGCTATTGTTTGAAAGACGTGTATCAATTCTATCATTTTCTTGCACCATGATATCTTCTCTAGTAGGAGAGTTTTTAGGAGAGGAGCTTTCAAGATTTTCATGACTCTCAATGTGTGTATATTCTAACACCAAAATACCTTCGTCACAAGTAGGAAAGATATCGAGAGAAGATAAACTATGATTTTCATGATTGTTTATGCTTATGTCCTCTTTCACTAAAACATTCTCACAAATAGGAGAGATATTAGGAGATGCGTGAAGGATAGGCAATGTGGAATTAAGGAATGTGTCAACATTTTCACTCTTTTGCACTAAGAGACTCTCATAACTAGGAAAGATATTTGAAGAATGAATAACATGCTTGTTAATGAGCTTTTTCTTAGCATACTTGGAAAGGAAAGATACTAACATTGTGAATTTTGAGTGTGTGCCTAAAATGAAAAGTAATCTATCCAACTTATACAATGCTTCATAATGTAATACTTGTTCTATAGGTTTGATAATTTTCAAAATTTAAATGCAATAGAATTTTTATGAGTTTGCAATAGATGAGACAAAATAATGCATTTTCTTGCACATATACTAACTGTTTGTCAGAATTTCAAAACACGGTTTGAATAGCAGAAATAGGAAGCCAAAACAGAGATTTAAATGCATTTAGAAATTGGTCAGAATGTATGTAGAGGGACTCATTCACCCATGGGTGAATGAGTCCTTGCTCGGGGTTTTAAAAATATTTTTTTTCAAATTTTGGGCTTTTGTATGTGATTTATGTTTCTGGTTGCAAACGGTGATTTTTGTAACAGGATTTTCCAGATTAGAGTGTCTAAATGCAATTGCAAATGAGGTCAAATTATGAACAAAGTGACTATTAAATTATAATGCAATTTGAATCTAAATCTGAACCTATATGATTGAAGAATGATCTTTATGCAAGATTAATGCAAACTTAATGGAAATTTTCTTATTTTTTATGAATTTAAATGATACAAACATGAAAAATGAAACCCTAAATGTAATGTTCACTAATTCAAGTTTAAATAACCCTAAATTTAATACAACTAATACAAATCTAATTCAAACTTAGTGGAAAACCTAGATCTAGGGCTGAAATAGACTCCAATTTTTAGAAATTATTTGTACAATGTCGAGTTCACCAAAATGAAACATAGAAAAATAGGTTTAATCAAAATGTGGGATGGGGAAAATGGGGGTGATGAACCTGTCTTCCTATTTTCATTAGGAAATGAGATCCCTACAAAGAATTGACTCACAGCCCTTAGATGAGTCAACTCAATGGGGAAATCTATTGATTTCCTTATGATTGAGGATGGGGGATCAACCTAAATACCACTTTTGGGAGAAAAAATAAAAAATAGTAAATCACAAAAATTATGCAAGCTAACACTTAGATCTTGTAGATGAAACATAAAACTATGAGAAACGGCAAAGGTCTGGTAGATCTAAGAAGGGTTAAACATTGTGTACCTGTCACCAAAAGGACTTTCTGAAAAAATTGTCTCAGAATCATTTGCCTATAGGTGGATGAGTCTTTTTAACAAGAATTAAAATCTGATTTTACAATCCTCGGGCCTCGGATCTGCACTTCTGAGTTTTTGTGGCTTGACAACAAAGGTGACAACAAATGCAACTTTTCAAAATTTCTCTTTTGAGATCTTCAACTTTTCTTCAACCTATGAACTTGCACATACACAAAAGGGAAAAAAATATATTTTTGGTGAATGGGGGTTTTCCTTGGTCAAACCCCATTTGGGTAATTAAAGCTTGAATTAAAATAATGAAAATATGGAAAGGAATGATGAATGAACAATGTTATGCTGCAACTCACCAAATCCTTGAATAAACCTTTGGAGGACTGAAATCTTGATATTGATCTTGCATGAAAATGGCTTCAGTGGATGTGGATCTTGATACTTGAAATATGACTTGAATGCTTGACTTGAATCCTTGAAACCTACATCACAATGTTAGCTCCAAAAACATGCATGATGCTTAAGAATTTGACATGATTCTTGAGATCTTGATTGCTGCAATAAATCACTAATAAATCTTCTCTTCAATGCTCTTGACAATAATATTTGCTCATATGAAAGTTCACCTCTTGCTAGATTACTTGAATTGATAAAATAACCTTGCTTTTATAGATGATTTTCTAATTTCTTGAAAATTAAACATTACAAGCTGACATTTGAATATGAATTTGGGATTGTGAAAATACCACCAAAAAAATATTTAAAATTTGAATTTTCAACTTAAAGGGGACCCATTCGCCCATGGGCGAATGGGTCTTGACCTAAGTTATCAAGATTTGTGAATTTTGGGGTGTTAATAATGAAAAATGCATTAATTAAATCACACTTCCCCCTTTGGAAATTGTAGTTAATTACGCTTGTAAATTAAAAATTTAGGCAATTAGAGGCTTAATTAAGTCCATTTAAATTGAGGGGGCCCAAACAAAGTGTGAAAATGTAAAGGAGTACACTTTTCTACACTACAATAACTTTCTAAGTAAATTCCTTAACCTTACGATTGGTAGATTTGTAATTTGATCTATTAAATCTATTATTTGACCATGGTATCGACAATGGAGCCAAATATTGGGAAGAAAAAGGGGGATCACAAACCAAAGTTCTAAGCCCTAAAGTATTACAAGTTTTATTAATGCCCTAGCATTTATAATAGGAGAAAGATCATAAGATTTTTGGTACTCTAAACTATGATACAATAAGATCAAAAATAGGCCATCAATCATTCAAAATTAATTGAATTTACTATAATACACTTTTCATCATACTCCATATATATTTCACTTTCTATTTGTTGGCAAGGAAAATGGTAGGGAAGAGATATAGTGTAGCATATCTTATCACAAACTACCACAGAAGGGATGTAGAGCTCAAGGATGACAAGAAATATCAAGGAAGAGATGTACTTTGTAAGGGACGTGTCCCAATAGGAAGATATGTATTAATATAGGTATAAAATGTAACAAGAAAATGGAAAAGTATGAGGAGTAGTATGAGAGAATATATATAGATATATAAGTATAAGAAGAAGAAGATATGTGTATGTGCATATGGATGTAAGATAATAATATATGTAATCGGAAAGATGATAATTTAATAGTAAACACATCAATATATTGAAACTTATCAATATCTTGTTCACTATGTTATGTGTTATTTAATTATCTCTATTTAGATTGATATTGATGTCTTGTTTGAAGTCCATGTTTCTTTGTGTTTATATTTCTTATCTTGTGGATCTAGGAATGTGTTACTATTGTATGTATCTACCTTCCCTTTGATTTTTTTGTGTTCAAGTGTTCCACAAGGTTGGTTAGTGAGCTAGATACCTGTGGCAGTGTGGTTGGTTGCACAGGATTTTTTAAGTGTTCTTAATGTCAAGTGGTTGCAGAAGTATTGTGTTGCAACCATAGTAGGAGGGTCCTCAGAGAGAACAATATGGACCATGCAACAAGAGTAACACAACAAAATCAATACAGAATATGGATTCAAATGCAAATTAACACATTCTCATTAATAGAAATATCATTTACATTCGGCCGGCAACATTCAACTTACAGATTCAGTCACAGGCCTGATTATACATGCTCAAAATAGAACATCCCACTATGCTCCTATGTGCGAGTGAATTCTTACAAATACAATCAATCAACTACTAACTCAATTCTCACTATTTCCACACCCTATTCTAATGATCAATTACAATCTTTATACTATATATGTGGTTCTGGAAACATCTGTGTTGGCCAAAGATCATCACATTTTCCAATGAAAGAAAATATAACGGGCGCATGAACAAGTCAGCCTCAAATTTGAATTACTCTGTCAATGGGTGCATAAGACAAAGTGTGGACCTATAATGAAGGTTGGGGACACTCCAAGGAACATTTAAAATCACACCGTTAAGATCCACAAGTCACGGGAATGATCCACGAATGATCAAATTAGCCGTTAGGCTTGAAAACTATTCTGGTGTTGGTTCAATAAACTATAATGAAATCTAGAATCGATAACTTGCCGGAAAATGATCCAACCTTGCTCAAATCTTGGAATAAGGAAAATGAACATGTCCATGATGTACGTAGAGATCCATAGGGTCTAGTGAGCAAAAATGATGAATCCACCAACATGAACTGAGAAAGAACAAAACAAGGACAAAACTGAAAGGAAAATATTTTTGGTTGATGCAAGATTGCCAAGAACCAAGGATGCTCTTGCATCAGACATCCGAGGTTAATGGAAAGTGAGTCTCTCACTTTGCAGGGCCCAAAGGAAAACCAAGATGTTCTACCGTAGCTTGAGAAATCCATGAAGAGTCCTCCACTAGTCTACTTTTCCACTTCACAAGATATTCTTTGTACTGTCTTCCACGAGTCTTCCTCCCATCTCTGATATCCAGAATCTCCTCAATCTCATCTGATTTTTGTTTAGGAAACTGATTCTCCAATACCACTGTATTGTCCTCACTGAATTTTGCTTCATAATACTGATGTAGGTCTGCAATGTTGAATATAGGCGATATACCCATACCATCCGGTAACTCCACTTCGTATGCATTTCCTGAATAAAACTTCTTCAATATCCTACAAGGTCTAAACTTCCTCATCTTCAACTTGTTGTATGTCCCAAATATAAATCTTTCCTTCCTCAAATATACCATCTCTTCATCTCCAATTTCAAACTCCTTATGTCTCCTCTTCTCATCTGCCTTCTCCTTATACCTCTAGTTCATATCTTCCAATTGTTGTTTCACTTGAGTATGTACTTTCTTCATGTGTCCTGCAAATTCCTCTACTTTTGCACTCCTTTTATCTTCCATACTGATATCTCTTAACTCTGATATACCTCTAGGATGAATTCCAGTAACAATCTCAACAGGTTTCTTTCTTGTACTCTTGTTCACTGAATTATTGTATACAAACTTTGCTTGTGCCAGGACTAAATCCCAAGTTATGGTCTTTTCTCCAACCAAACATCTTAGAAAATTCCCCAAGCTCTTGTTCACTACTTCTTTATGTCCATCAGTCTATGGGTGAAACATAGAACTAAACTTCAAATATGTCTTCAACTTCTTCCAAAGTGTCCTCCAAAAGTAACCAACAAACTTTACATCTCTGTCTGAAACAATACTCCTAGGTAATCCATGCAATCTAACCACTTCCCTGAAAAATAAGTCTGCTACATGCACTTCATCTGTTATCTTCCTACAAGGTATGAAATGTGTCATCTTAGAAAAAAATTCTACTACCACAAATACAAAATCATTAACTCTTTGTTTCTTCAGAAATCCAAGTATGAAATCCATGTTGATATCCTCCCAAGGTCTTTCTGGAACTGTCAAAGGCTTATACAATCCAACATTTTGACTACTCCCTTTTGCAACTTGAAAATTTCTACAACTCTGCACAAATCTCCTAACATCCTTATGAATCTACGGCCAAAAATAATTCTCACTCACCAATGCTACTATCTTATCAATTCCAAAGTGTCCTGCCAATCCTCCACTATGCTTTTCTTTCACCAAGTTTTCCCTCATTGAACTCCGGGGTATACACAACTGATTACCTATAAACAACATATCCTCCTGGATGAAATAATCCAACCACTGGCTTCTATCCTCCAAAACTAGTTCCTTACAAGCTCTCCATGGTTCTGCAAAATCCGAGTCTTCCTCATACAAGTTCTTTAACTCATTAAATCCTAATACCTCCATTCTCATCTTTGTCATCAAATTCCTTCTCCTACTCAATGCATCAGCAACTCTATTTGACTTTCCACTCCTATGCTTCAAAACAAAAGTATAGCTCTACAAGAATTCCACCCATCTCATGTGTCTCTAATTCAACTTACCATGACTATTTAAATATTGCAATGTCTGATGATCCATATATAGCACAAACTCCTTAGGCAACAAATAATGTCTCCACTTCTTCAAGGCTTGAACTATAGCATAAAATTATTGATCATACACTGCATATCTTCTCCTAGCATCATTCAATTTCTCGCTGAAATAAGCTATAGGTCTCCCTTCTTGACTCAAAATTGCTCCAATTGCATTTTCACTTGCATCACAGTCTACTTGAAATACCTTAGTGAAATCTGGTAAAGCAAACATAGGCTGCTCAGTCACCTTCTACATCAACAATTAAAAACTTTGATCTGCTCCAGATGTCCATCTAAAATATTTTTTATCTCCTCTCATCCTTTCTATCATAGGGTTGAAAATAGAACTGAAATTCCTAATGAACTTTCGGTAGAAACTAGCCAATCCATGAAATGATCTTACCTCTCCAATACTTTTAGGTGTAGGCCACTCAACTATTGCTCTAACCTTCTCAGGATCCATCTTTAATCCTTCCACAGATATCACAAATCCTAGATATACCAATTACTCCTTCATGAAACTACATTTCTTAATGTTTATCAACATCTGCTCCTCTCTCAACCTCTACAAAACTTGTCTTATGTGCAAAAAATATTCTTATCTACTCTTACTGAAAATAAAGATGTCATTCAAGTACACAATCACAAACTTACCCAATAATTTCTTCAATACCTCATTCATCAATCTCATGAAAGTACTCGATGCATTTGTCAATCCAAAAGGCATCACCAACCATACAATCCTTCATTTGTCTTAAATGTTGTCTTCCACTCATCTCGTTCTCTAATTCTGATCTGATAATATCCACTCTTCAAATCTATCTTTGTAAAGTATCTAGCTCCACTCAAGCAATCCATAATGTCATCCATCTGGGGTAAGGGAATCTATACTTCACCGTGATCTTGTTTATGGCTCTTGAATCTATACACATTCTCCATTCTCCATCCTTCTTAGGTACCAACACAGTAGGTACTACACAAGGACTTAAGCTTTCTCTGATCAAACCCTTTCTCAGCAATTCTTGTACTTGTCTATTCAACTCTTCATTCAATGTAGGTATCATCTGGTGTGCTGCTTTATTAGGAAAACTAGCTCCAGGAATCAGATCCATGCAATGACTAATACTCCTAACAAGTGGAAATCCATCAGGTACATTGTCTGAAATGATCTCCTCATATTCTGTCAGCCACTCCTTTATCTCTTCTGGTGGTTCTTGTGCATGCTTCAATTCTTCAACCTTCTTAGGAACTAAGGCATAACACATATTCTCATGTCTTAACCCATCAAGGAATCTTCTTCCATCAACCAGAAAAACCCTATCATTCATACAAACCTCAACTGTAGGAACACCTTCCAATGGCAATAAAATTTGCTTCATCCCATTAGCAACATTGGTGTATATATTCTTCATTCCATCATGAATATCATGTCTATCATACTGCCAAGACCTTCCCAACAAAATATGACATATATCCATAGGCATGATATCACACAAAACTTCATCATGGTAATTTCCTATTTTCAATTTCACCAAACATTGTTCACTTACTAGAATCTTATGCTCATCTTGTATCCATGCTATCTGATAGGGTTTCAGGTGCTTCAATCTTTCCAACTTCAACTTAGTCACCATCTCTTCAGAAACTAGGTTCTCAGAACTTCCACTATTAACTATCACCTTGCAACATTTACCAGCTACCTTGCATCTTGTCCAGAACAAATTCTTCCTCTACAACGGTTCCTTCTCCAACTCACTCTGACACGGTACTCTTCTATTTGCCAACACTTCTCCTTCTTCTAGTTTATTAGATGATCCGGCATGATCTTCCTCAGCAAAGGTGGTTCTTCTATTTTTCTCGATCTTTCTTCTCATCTCTCCCTGATTGCATTCAAATTCTTTATGTCCTCCACATTTATAACAAGTTCCTTTGAATACCCTTTTGTCTTGTCCTCTATCATCTCTTCTATATCCTTCATTCTGGTAACCACCATATCCTTCTCTTTTGTATGAGTTACCATCACTTTTCTGATATGCATTATCATTCTTACTAATCTCCTTATCCTTGTTCTGATTTGAAAAATATCATCTTCCTCCTCCAGCAAAAGCTCTTCCTCTTTGAAACCTTCCACCTCTTCCTTTATGTCTTTGCTCATGTCTCTTATCCAACTTCTCTTCTACCTTTAGGGCACACCGATATGCCTCTTCCACACTCTGCAACTTGATCAAACTAATTTCATCATGTATAGACAACCTCAAACCATTCACATATCTGGCTACTTGCTCAATTTCCTCCTTTGAATGTCCAGATCCGATATTCAACTTATAGAATTCCTCAGTATACTCTGTCACACTTGAATCTTTCTGCTTCAAATTTTGTAACCTTCAGAACAAACTAATCTGATAGTTTTTTGGCATAAACTTTGTCTTCAACTTATTCGCCATCCGATCCCAAGATTTTATCTTTTCTTTCCCTCTTCTTTGCCTATCTATCTGCAAATGTTCCCAACAAAGGGATGCATGTCCTCTCAACTTTGTACAAGCAAATTTCACCTTCCTATCTTTAGTGGTACCTTCAAATTCAAAATATTTTTCCATCTTTGTTATCCAATCAAGCAATTCTTCTAAATCCAACTTACCAGTATAATACGGTGGATTGAAATGTGGCTTCATATTTTCTCTAGTTAGGGCTCTTATGAACCTCTCTTCTCCCTGATCCAGGCCAGGTTGCTCTTCTCTTCCTCCTTCTTCCTGAACTTCTACCTCTTCATCACTCACATCATCAACTAGTCGACCTCTTCTCTGGGCCATTTCAACTGCATCTAATATGGCAAAAATTCCTCTTAGCATCTCCATTATAGCTTGGTATGCATTTCCACGTGCTCCATTTGCTCTAACATTTCTTCTTCCAGCCATCTTTACAACAGTCATTTGCAGCTTGAGCTCAGATCCTCAATCTACCACCCCAGAACAAATCTTTTACAAGACTTTGCAAATTTTTTCGACCTCACATGGATCAAAGCTCGCTCTGATACCAATCTAGTGTAGCCATGGTAGGAGGGTCCTCAGAGAGAACAATCTGGACCATGCAGCAAGAGTAACACAATGAAAGCAATACATAATGTGGAGGAAAATTCAGATTAACACATTCTCATTAATAGAAATCTCAGTTACATCCAGCTTACAGATTTGGCTCACATACCTAATTATACATGCTCGAAATAGAACATCCCACTATTCTCCTATGTGCGAGCGAATTCTTACAACTACAATCTATCAACTACTAACTCAATTCTCACTATTTCCACACTCTATTCTAATGATCGATTACAAGCTTTATACTATATCCGCAGTTTTGGAAACATCTGCGTCGGCCAAAGATCATCACATTTTCCAATGAAAGAAAATATAACAAATGCATGAACAAGTCGGCCTCAAATTTGAATTACTTTGTCAACGAGTGCATAAGATGAAGTGTGGATCTATAATGAAGGTCGGGGACACTCCAAGGAACATTTAAAATCACGTCGTTAAGATTCGCAAGTCACAGGAACGATCCACAAATGATCAAATTATCCATTAGGCTTGAAAACTATTCTGGTGCAAGTTCAAGAAACTGTCATGAAATCCGGAATCGATAACTTGTTGGAAATGATCCAACCTCGCTCAAATCTTGGAATAAGGAAAATGAACATGTCCATGATCTACATAGAGATCCACAGGGTCTAATGAGCAAAGATGATGAATCCACCAACATGAACTGAGAAAGAACAAAACAAGGACAAAACTGAAAGGAAAATATTTTTGGTTGATGCAAGATTGCCAAGAACCAAGGATGCGCATGCATCATATTGCTGAATATTTTGATGGTGTTGGAATATTATGAGATGTTGTGTGTTGTTGCATCATGTTTCTCAAGATTTTTTTGGACTTGATGAAGAGTGAATGGATTTTTTGGTAGATTCAATATAGTTTGGTTGACCTAGCATGTTAGTGTTACTTATAGATGTGCTTCGTAGTTTGTGGAAGCATGGTGAAGCATTCCGGTATGGATTTGGGTCCTAGTTAACCCTTAGTGTGGTTTTCCTTCACTTCTTTCCACTACAGAAGTGTTTGGTGTCGACCTATTTATTGGTTGCACATTCGAGGTGCATACATTTCATTAAGGCTGACCTAAACAAGGTTATTTGAGGTCATAGAGGATATATAAGAAAGTTCAATTGTTGGATCTGTTGTAGATGCAAAGTGATATGTGAATGTGATCGAGTGTGGTGATCTAAGTGCAATCTTAAATCCCTAAGGCTACCAGATGCAATGAGTAAAAGGTGTCTATATTTTTAGTGAACCTGAAGTTGTAGGAGGCAGTGAGCCAAAGGTTGCGGATGGTGTAGAGTTGTTGTGGTGGATCTTCCTATTGCTATGAGGTAGTGAACCTCCTTGTAATAGTCTTCTTTTATTCTCTTCCATTCTGGATATAGTCCTTTGGGTAGTGAGCCATTATTTTCTTCTAGGAAGTGATCCCTTCTAGCAGTGAACCTATTGTATTCAATATTGTTATTCATATATATGTGAGTTAATCCTCATTGTGGTTTTTCCCTAATTAGGGTTTTTCACGTAAATATGGTGTTCTATTTTGCATGGTTTTTCATGTGTTGATGTGTTGATGTTTCACTTGTTTATAGTAATATTGATGCATAATAAGGGTTTGAAGGTTAATGAGGGTTTAATTTTTTTAATGTACAACTAATTCACCCCCCCTCTCAGTTATCTTGTGTGTCTAACAATTGGTATCAAAGTAGTGGTTCTTGGGAAGAAGCTTAATCACTTAAGGTAGATCTGATGGTGTATAGGAATGATGTCAAGGTCCCTATGTTTGATGGGTTGAATTATGCTTTCTGGAAATCCGGGATGGAAGCTTTTCTTGTGTCATTAGGGTTTGGCATTTGGAAGTTAGTTGAAACTGGATATACTATACTTACTACTCCTTCTGCAAGTGATGATGAGATCAATGATTATGAGAATAATGGAAAAGCAAGGAATGCTACCTTGAGTGGGCTTTCTAATTCAAAACTAGTGAAGGTGATAAGCCTAAAAACTTGAAAGAGATCTAGACAAAGTTACAGAGCAATTATTAAGGAGATGATAAGGCCAAGCAAGCAAAGATACATAATTTCAAATACAAATTTGAAACCCTAAGGATGTCATAATATGAAGATATTGTAGGCTATATGCTCAAAGTGAATGAGAATGTCAATGCCATCAATGGTCTTGGTGGAAAACTAGAGGAAAGCAAAGTTGTAAAAAAGTTATTGAGAACTCTTCCTAAAGCTTATAGTGCTAAATTTTCTACTATTGAGGAAGCTCTGAATTTGGATCAATATTCTAGAGATCAAATGTTTGGTGCTTTAACTACTTTTGAATTAAAGAGTTTGATCAAGATGCTGCAAGGAAAGAAATTTATTTTAAAGTCAGCAAGAATGATGATGAATCAGATATAGATGATATTGATGAGGTGGAAGCAAATTTTGTAAGGAGACTAAAAAAGGGCACTGGAAAATACATAGGTAAGTTACCCTTTAAGTGTTTCAATTATGGAAAGATAGGTCATTATGCTTCTAAGTTTCCAATCAAAGTTGCAAATGACAAACATAAATATTGTAAAGGTAAATTTGTCAAGAAGAGTTATTATGTTAAAGAATATAGTGGCGTGTCTGATGATGAGGAATCAAACTAGATCATAATGATAGAAGTGAGGAATGCTTATTCATGGTGTTAAATGTTGGAACTAATTCTACTATCCCTAAAATATGTATAAATAAAATTGCTCCAAAAGTAGGTCACAATATTGAAGGAA
>VDFB02086081.1:100118301-100363301 GCA_007258455.2 Sequoia sempervirens | reverse complement strand
TCATATTGATGCATAATAAGGGTTTGAAGCTTAATGAGAGTTTGAATGTTTTAATGTACAACTGATTCACCTCCTCCCCTCTCAATTCTCATGTGTGTCTAACAGAAGAAGTACCATCCATAATCCAAAGGTGTGGTACAACATAATATTTATATTTATATTTCTTAGTTCATTCCTTTACAAACACCGTGCTCATAAAGCCATCAATCCAAACATTCAAAATACATGGAATATATTTCATAATGCACATTCTCAAAAATACACATATGCCAAATAATCATTCCAAGATAACCAATATTCATAATACATCCTTTTCAACATCTAATGCATATTAATGCAAGGACATGAATAAGTCAAAATATGACCCTTAATAAAAACTAGAATTCCTTTCAACCATATAAGGTTTGACTTAGTAACACATCCAAAACCATTTAAAACATCTACATGATTTACTACTTGTGTACCATACTATAAAATATTTATCCATGTGATGTTATATTCCATCTTTATAATAATACATACTCAAGGTAGAATTGCATGTATCTCATACTGCATGCATCCTAGCCTTTGCATAATGCAAGTAACCAAACATACCAATATTAAAAATTCAAGTATGCAAACACACACAAAATAAGGTACACATAAAGTGAGCACACCTAGATAAAATACACATAAATAAAGTTCATAGAAAAAACATAGAATACAAGCATATCCATATTACATGGAATCCACAAACATGACAAACACACTTTGGTCCCTAAAACCCATCCAGAGAGCACCTCCCAATTGTACAATATACCGAAGCATGAAAATAGGATTTTAATCATCCTAATCCATAAGATAAAATTATATTCCTTTCTTTCAAAATAAAATCCATGAGATAAACCTCTCATAAAAATCACATTTCATCCTTTCAAATGGAATCTATTGATAAACCTCTCATAAAAATCACATTCCATTCTTTCAAATGGAATCTACAAAACAAAATTCTTAAACACTCTTATTGAACATATGGTGTCATTGATGTCAAAGGATTTATATCAAGGTGTATTGTCCAGGTCAAAAGGTGCTCACTGATGACAAAGAAGTAATGCTAGCTAAATAGTGAGAATTAAATGTAATCATACTTGAATATCATAGAATTTTATGAACAAGAAAGAAGAATTTTTGTATTATGCTTGCAATATCATGCTTGTATCTATTCATGGTGATAGAAAGATTCTAGAATTCTAATTTGGAATGTCTAAGGTTAGTTACCCAGGCAAAGATATTTTTCTGGCAACATGCTCGTGATCTATATTTCCTCTTGGATGTGATTTTTGGTTTGTATTTTTAAAGGATATTATGTCTACACTCATTCTATCTTATTCCATAGTTTCCAAAATTTATGTGAACAGTAGCCAAAAAGATTGAAGTGACAGAAGGGTCATTGTGCTAGTTAGTTGACCAGTTGATGTTCTAAAACTGTGTGGAAGCAACTTGTAGTGTGTGACCACTGGAGGTAGCGTGGGATAGTGAAATAGGTCCCAATTAAGGTTCCTAAAGGAAGTGCACGAAATCATGTTCTTTTGGCAGCAAGAAATTTTATTTAGGACCTACCCACTACACGTTTCATGTAAATTTGAATATATTTCCACCTTTGCCAACTTGGCTATTTGTTGATGGTGTTAAGGGACTCTTGGCCAACATGAAATAATGTTAATATTATGAGATGTATATAATGATCATATTTTTAGATCTCACTCGATATGATAAATGTGAGTGTGTGAGTGTATCGTACGAGTAAGAGTAATTCAATGGGAGTTGCATCTTAATCATTGTGCACCATCATCAAAAGATCATAGGGTGTGTGGGAGAGTGTCTTAAGGAAGGTCAGATCTTGTGTGAGTTGTGTAATCAGCATTGAATCTCTACAAGCTTTATCTTTGTAATCTGGTAGGACTGGTGTCTTACTTGTTGAGTTGGTGCTCAAATATTTATATTGGGGATTGGTGTCTCTACTAGGTTAGTGCCTAGAAGTATAGCAAGGAAATGGTGTCTCTAATAGCTTGGTGCCTACTTCATGATTGTAACTTATTCATTATTTATATGAAGTTGGATTTGAATAGTAGCTCCAAGCAGCTTTTCTCACCATAGTTTTTCCATTCTGGGTTTCACATATATCTGGTCTTCATTGTGTGAATGTGCATCCGTGTTGCTTGATTGAAAATAGTTGGTTTGATTCATGTTTGATGATTCATGCTTGAGGATACATGTTGAATTAAAGAGCTTTAAATAGATTTGATATACTGATTCACCCCCCCTCTCAGTATATTGTGTGCCCTTTAACTCTATCCTTTCAAATAGCACCCTACTCTCACAAGTAAGACCATGACAAAAATGAAGTCATATAAATATAAACAACCATGACATAATAGATGTCACCCATAAACCATGACATAAAAGATGCCACAGATCAACTGTGACACAAAATATGTCACACCAACATAAATCAAACATGAAAAAATGTCACAAAACAATAGATTTAATTTCTCCAAAGAATAAAATAACACCAAGCTAAGTTGGATTTACATGAACATAAAATTCTAAGAAACATTATACATAATATTTATTTGACCCAAGACCATTCATATAGTCAAAATAGCCATACAAGCACTTAGATGTTGTATGTAGTTCTAGAAACTTCTATAAAGTAAGATAATAGTTCACATCAAGATACCAGCATGTCACACTAATATTCATAAGATTATAAATATAGTCAATCATGATACCAAAGATATCATATGAATAAATAAAATAACTGATAATACTTAATTATGGAATTATGAATACAGATATATTATCATTAAATAATCAATATCTCATTACTTAGAAATTGGGTACAACTAATTTTTGAATAAAATTTAAAAAATATATTTATACACAGTTTCCCAAATTTATCAAAAAACTCAATTCATATAATTAAAGTTATAATCATTTTTTCTCATGTCAATTAACCCAGCTTTATAAAAAACATGTGACTTATTTAATATTTAATAAAAGATAAAATATGACACATTAAAGTGTAAATCTTGATGAAAATATTTATTGGATAGTTTTAAATCACATACATCAAAATGAGAAATATTCATATCACCATTTAATAATTTCATAATTCTCTTCGTGCACAAGAAATCAATTAACACCTCTTTACAAACATGTTATGTTCATTATTAATCCAATACAAATATAAAAATAAAATAAAAATAAAAAATTAAGTAATTTTATGAAAAGAATCTCACTTGTAGAAATTTAGAAATAAAATAGAGAATATAAATAATCTAGTAGAAACAAAAACCTATCACTTCATCCATAAAAAGCACTTTCAAATTCTTGAACTTCAAACTTATTTTGTTTCATTCTTTATTTCAGAATGAGAAATTGATCAAAGAAAAAACAAAATAAAACTAATTAATCTTCTTTTTCCTTCTCAAAACTTCAAAATAAAGATAGAATATCTTAATAAAAGAAGATAATAAAATATATTATTTTCCTTTTTTTTCATATTTTTTATAAATTAATAATATTAAAATATTATCTTCTTTTTCAATTCTTTATCATACAAGAATATTTTTAAACTAATAATAGACAATCATTTTTTTAATTCATCAATAAAATAAACAATGTGTGAATTAAATAATTAAATCTTTTTTTTTCTAAATTAAATTATTTATCACAATAAATAAATAATGTAATATAATGCATTGCACTAATTATTTATTTATAATTTAAATTAATTATTCTTATATTAATTGATTAACATTTTCTCACACTTGGATTATTTTAGGATACTTCAACGCCCGGACCTGGTTCTTCTTCCCTCATTCTTATTCTTGATGCACACCATAATCTTCCATGCATACCTTAGTAGCATTGTTAGGAAAATATAATTATATAATCACATTTAATCGTTTTGATAGTATAATCTCACATTACATACAAATACATTAAAATGACACTTTGCATCTAACATAAGTTAATAGAGCACTTCCAATTTTATCACAAAACTATATCATAGAATCATAAATGGATTGGGAATGAGGGATGTTACAACAAGTAGAGCGTTCACTTATGGCACTCTAGAGCTAATGTCAACTCTCAATTACTTGCTTGGAAACTATTACATTTCAAACTCCTGATAGCGCTTTGGTTTAGTTTATGTAATTGTAGTCCCTCTTATTTCTATTATGTTCTCATCCAAAGCATGTTAAACATATCTTCTAGGAATTTCACTTTTCCTTAGATCATTAGCAAGCCACCTACAAGATATTGTCATTTTTTGCCATAACTTATTTGGAAAACTACTATGTTGTGATTTATTGTGAATATTATAAATCTATTAGACAAGTTGTTATCCGCCATTCATGGAAGGAACATTGTAGTGCAATCTTTAATCACACATATTTTATGTTAGAATTTACAATCCAAAAGCTTTAATCTAACAAATATTCTCCAAATTGCCACTATATCGAGTATCTTATTCTCAAGACCAATCGACAGCTTTCCTAACTAATGCATCTAGTGCAATAACAAATATCCAAACTAGAAGCTTTTCGAGAAGGGCTTACCAAACATATTGACACAATAATTGTGAGAAGTCCATCATGGGTTTAACCCTTCATGATCAAAGGAAAATTAATCATAATACTTTGCATTGCATCCAAACTTTACATTAGACAATATAGAATATAACCTTTAAATTTGGAGTTGACTACCCTATTCCCATCATTTTAAAATATAATTATATATTATAATAATTTATAATTTCTATCTTTAAACTGAATTATATTTCAGAATATTTGGTAACCCAATTGTAATTATGTATATCACTTTTGTACACACAATTTCTCTTCCATGGAACGTCTAAGAAACTCCTAACAAACCCATGATATGATTTGTTGGGAGGGTAAATAAATGTGGTCCGCCATCCTTTAATCTTTCAGACTTTTCCACTTTTTGTGGTGCGTACTATCATCCTTTTTTTTA
Organism: Sequoia sempervirens; assembly: GCA_007258455.2. Taxonomy (NCBI): domain Eukaryota; kingdom Viridiplantae; phylum Streptophyta; class Pinopsida; order Cupressales; family Cupressaceae; genus Sequoia; species Sequoia sempervirens. Next base: position 100,358,276 of record VDFB02086081.1, on the reverse strand, counting down.
ACTTTCATTATTGCCTTCTTTGTGCCAATCCATCCTAAGTAGGTAGGAATAAACATAGCAATAATAAAAAGGGAAAGGATAGATAAGTAAATGGCACAAGTATAATTGACAAGCTTTGTACGGCAGTTGGGAAACCAATTGAACTACCCCATACAAAGACAACACCCATTGAGTAAATCGACATTCTTCCACCTCATTATACCCCACATGGAATTTATTTTACTTTATATCAAGACTAAAGAATTGCTTTTGACTATTTTATTTGTACCAGCACAAAAAAGGAAAGAGATTGGACTAGTTGTTTGCATCAGCTAAAGAGGCATATCTGAGCCACTGCCTCCAAAGAATATTGTGGGACCACCTTTCTTTCACCCCACCTTATCTTTGGTTAGCACTCAGTTCAGTTTGTATATATATGTGTGTGTATATATCACACTTGAGACAATCTAGAGAAATATATATATGTATATATCACACTTGGGATGTGGCATCAGTAATATCTACAAGTAAAATATAATTGAATTCAATCAATCAGATTGTGAAGAACAGAAAAAGCTATGAGAAGTGTTACAGATCTTCATCATGAAGCCAGCCCTCCTTCAATATGGCACTCTCCAGTGACATATATGTTTGGAGGAATTGGATCCATGCTTGCACTCATAGTTTTTGCTTTGATAATTCTAGCATGCTCCTACTGGCGCCATCCCAACACTCATTCTGAAGATAATGGGAATAGCAATAGTGATCCAAGTTTTGATGACAAGAATGAGATGATGAAGAATGTGTTATGTTGTTCAGGGGATGACAAGGGTGAGAAAGTAATTGTGATCATGGCTGGTGAAGACATGCCAACTTTCATTGCTAAGCCCACCTCCATATCAGCTGCAGCATAGAAACAAGGTAGAGGAAATATGCAAATGCTCAAGCTTGGCTACTGTTTGAGGAGATCTTGCTATGACTAAAATGATGCATTCTTATTTCTATTGTAATTAGATTGTGTTTGCATTTCAGAGCCGAGCTTTGTGTCTTATTCTCTGTAGTCTTTGATCAAGCATCCAATCTGCTTATGTTGTACTAATTCTTTCATGATATGGGATCTGTATATAAAGCAAAAAGTAGTATACTAAGGTGATAGTAGGTGTAACGCCCCCCAAAAACGAGAAAATGTTTAACTGGGTACTTTGATCAAAGATAGTAAATTTTCACAGTATGTTTATCTGGATTAAACTGTGTCAGTTTTTGTTTGCATCAATGGCATTCCGTGATCCAACATCAAATGAGAGAACTGCATGAGGAATAGCATAATTGGATACTTTGAGTTATCCTTTCGAAAAGCATTGAATATCTCATTGAATAAGATGCAAATTTAAATTAAGTGTAGGGATATACCAATAAATTTCAAAATAGCATGGCACTAACCCAAACAATAATAATAATAAATTTCAAAATAACATGGATTACAGACACCCTCTTGGCTCTGCTGGCACTGCTCTGGCCGCTTGATGGCCATTTTATTTTGTATGTTTGTAATGTTTATGGTTTTCTGGACTAGGCCCAAGTGACTCTGGTTTTTGGTTTTTTCAGCTCTGCCCATGTGACTCTTGGGGTGTGCCTTCTTACAACCCGTCATTTTTTTGTGAATATGTAACTTTATCTTTATTATTAATATAGATAACTGCCTATTCATCAAAAAAAACAATAATAATAATTTTATATCATCTTGATTTTTAAAAAAAAAAATTAAAAGGTGGTTTTTAAAGGTTTGTGAGAATTTTTTTATATTTCTCATTTTATCAAAAATTGTTTTTCATTTATTTTATTTTATTCAATAAGTTACACAATATTTTTTTCTCTCTTTATTTTATGAGGAAATAAATCACTCTACATAAATATTTAACTAAATAAATTAAATATGCATTTCATTTAACAATTTAGTTGAGACATTAGAGTTGAGATAGACACCTATGATTGATAGGGTTTAGAATTTATTAATAAATTAAATATTCATTTCATTTCACAAATCTAGTTTAGATATTAGAGTTGGGATAGACACATATAATTAATAGGATTTAGCATATGAATAAAATATTTACAATAGATGTGTATTTGAATTGGAGATAGATAAGATTGACAAACAACTATTTTATGAAATCTCATTTGGATTTGAGATAAATAAACTATGATGATTGTATCATATGAGTTATGCAATTGTGCCAACCTAGGTCACTTATGCACATCTAGGTGATCTCCACTACAACATATATGATCTCTAACTTCCAGAAAGACCCTTTGATTATTGATTCAACCCTAATGTCTACAAACCTTCAAGACTTGCAAACAATGATTTGCCTTGGATACCTGGGTCAAAAATTTGTTGGTGTTGATGAACACATTTCGGAGCCTACTTTTCAAGGATGTTCTCCTTGGTTAATCCAAAAGATCTATCATAATGTTTTTTGATAAAATGAGAAAAAAAGCAACCGGTACTATACATGGCAATAATGTAGTTGTGGTAATGTGTGAAATTTGATACTTGAATGATGGACGAAAGGTTTATGCAATTACCTAATCTAAGAATTGGGGTTTTGGAATTTCTTGAGAAGGAAATGATATGATCATAATGGTTAGTGTAGAATAGTCTTATGACAAGGTAAGATTGGTTCTAAGAAGCAAGATGCTAAAAGTAAGTGATTTTAAACAAGGAATGATTCTATATGATGGATAAATGATAGTGAATGCTAAGTGATAGATCCTTAACATATAATGATCTAGAAGTGATGTCATTTTATACACAATCCAGGCACATAATTTGAAATTTTTGGTGCAATACTTAGTTCATAATGGCTATTTGAATCTAAATCGGCCTAGGCCTAGTGTAAATGTTGAATATTTAATACGAGGGTCAAAATTGTGTTGTAGAACTTACCTAAGTCCTTTTTGCACCTACAAATTTGAACTAGGAAGAAATATTGATAATTTGTTAGCTAGAAATTTTCTAAGAAGGGGTTAAGTTTTATTTTGGAGAGTTTGCTAGAAACAAGTATAGATACCTTAGATACATCTATCTAAAAAATATTGAGAAATATGAGTCTTGAGCTATTTTATTTACTTAAGATTTTATTTTTTTAATTTAGAATCATTTTATTTTATTAACTATATACATATATGGACACATAAATTTTAATGTTTATGTAAGATTTATTGTATTCAATCTACATTATCTATCTGAAAAAAGTTATTTTTTGGTAATATACTTGATTTACTTTTGCATTTAACTCTTAATTTTGTTTTTGGGAAAACCACCATTCATTGTTTTAGTAACTCTTTTTCTTAATTTTTACTTTTAAAAGTGCAATAATATTATATATTTTTATTTTACTTTTTTTAATTTTCATATTAATATATTAATAAAATCTTGATGTGGATTTATATTTAAAAAACAAGTAGCAACTCTAAATAGTTTTTCTTTCAATTTCTATTTCATGGTCATGACATCAAATGCTTCTCTCCCTTATTGCCACTATGTATTATGTCTCTTAGCATAATTAAGGTCAATGGGAACACTAAATTAGTTGGAATTATGTACTTGTATTATATACTCAAGACACATGTGCAAGATGGCATAAAATGATGGGTAAAGATGCACAACATGCACTTTTCACCCTTAGATTTTTAAGAAAGAATACCGAAGTGTAAAAAACAAAATACAAGCACAACTAAAAGTAGAATAGAAAAAATATTGATTTGGATTCCATATATGAATCATGCATAAAATTTAAGAATGATTAGTTATAATATGCCCCCTTGATTTTGTATGTCAAAAAGGTGTACACACAAACCAAAGAGAAACAAAAAAGATTAGATAAATAGATAATATGATAGCATGATAATGTGTATATACAAATTGGCCATTAGTATGATAAAGTGGATATGTAGCATAAACATCATAAACTTGTGTTGCAAGTATGAGTAGTTGGTGTTGTCACTGATTTCAACAAGTTTGATGTTAAAAATCTTAGGAGAGTTCAATGAAGGCTTATGTTTGTGTTGTCATTGATGAATAGTTGTGTTGATGCTTTGAATAGTTGCATTATGTTGTCATTAGTAAGTGCTATTGGTGTTAACCTCTAGTGTTTCTTTGATAAGCTTCTTTTTATGGATAATGTGGGTTTGGTGATGGTGGTGAAGTGTTGAAGATGATGAGTATGTGTCTTTGGTGCTTGGTTTCCAAGTGTTTTTGAGAAAATTTGAATAAAAGAGGAAACAGTGTGTTGCAGAGGTGTTCTAATGTACAGTGTGGTGTTCTAGTATTGTTTCGCATTTCTTTTGTGTTGAAGATCTACTTATGTGGTTTAGATATGTTGCTCAGAGGTGTTCAAAGATTATGTATCCAAAATTTCTTGGTTTGGATAGTTCTACATAGAGACTTATGTTCACCAATGTGTGAATTGTATGTTGCAGAGGTGTTCTAGTGTACAGTGTGGTGTTCTGGTATTGCTCTGCATTTCTTCTATGTTGAAGATCTACTTATGTGGTTTGAATATGTTGCTCAAAGGTGTTCAAAGATTCTATACCCAATTTTTTTTTGGTTTGGATAGTTGCACAAAGAGCGTTTTGTTCACCAATGTGTGAATTGTATGTTGTAGAGGTGTCTGGGAGAAATGGTTTTGCTTTTCATTCCTCCACAGTTTGGTTTTTGGTCTTCCAATTCTGGAAGTGTGTAAATAATGATCATATCTACCTATAGTCAAATTTTTTCATGGTTTGGTGTACTTTATAAGTTTTTTTATTGAGTAACAATGTGTGGAAGGTTGTTTGAGTGTACTGGGTGTGTGCATTCTTCAGGTGAAAGTTGTTGTGAAGGAATTTGTTGGATTTCAAAATGTTTGTGGAATATTCCAGATTGTGTTCAAGTGATGTTTGGTGTTTGTGATTTGTCTTTGGATTTGAGGAAGCATCTACTTAAATGTTAATGGTGTTTAAACAGGTTTGGCTAACCTTGAGTGTTTGTACACTAATTATGGATTTACTTTGGTGATTGTGGAAGCATGGTGTGGCGTGTATGAATGGATTTAGGTCCAAGTTAATATGTGGAGTGGTCCGCTTTCATTCCTTTCCACCACAGGAATGCTTAACTTGTCAACCTAATTTGAATTTGCATGGTTGAGGTGCATATCTGACCTTGGAGAATGTTTTCAAGGTTGAAGAAGGTATAAATAAGTGATGAGTTGATAGAGAATTTAGTAGTGAAGTGTGTGATGTGAATTGCAAAGTTGTGAAGTGCGAATTTGAGAAGTGCAGTGTGAACTTCAATGTGTTAGACTACTAGAAGCAATGAGTGGAAGGTGTCTATAATCTTCAGGAAGGCTACAAATTTTTTGGTGATGTTGTGGTGGATTTTTCTGTTGCATTGAGATGGATTTCACACTGTAACATTCTTCTTTCTTCTTTTCTATAATCTAGCAGTGAGCCTTTTGTATTCGGTGTTGCAATTACTTTATATTGTGAGCTAATCCTCACCATGGTTTTTACCTTCTTGGGTTTTCCACGTAAATCCAGTGTTCTATTGTGCATGGTGTTGACATGTGTTTCATTTTTTGTTATTTTCTTTCATGCTAAACCATTCTAACTAATTAAGGGTTAATTAAGTTGTGGATCTAAATGTTTATGGAGGGTTTTGGATGTTTTAATGTACAATTGATTCACCCCCCCTCTTAGTTATCTTGTGTGCATTCAACAATTGGTATCAAACCAAGGTTCCTTGGAAGAAAGCTTAACCGCTTGAGGTAGATCTAAGATGTCACACAAGAGGGATGCTCCTTTGTTTGATGGAACGAACTATGGCTTCTAGAAAACAAGGATGGAAGGTTTTTTGATATCTCTTGGATTTCGAGTTTGGAAGTCTATTGAGATAGGGTATACTATGCCTACTGGTGGTCTGAGTACTGATGATGAGATCAAGTCCTATGAAAACAATGGTAAAGAAAAGTATGCTCTTTTAATTGGTCTTTCTAACACTAAACTTGTGAAAGTTATGCACTTGAAATCTACTAAAGCTATTTGGGAAAAGTTGGAAAGTATTTATGAAGGAAATGTTAAGGTTAAGCAAGCTAAGATGCAGAATTTAAAGATCATATTTGAGAACATGAGGATGTTTGAAGATGAAAATATTACAGGCTATGTAGAAGGTGGACGAAGTTTTCAATTCCATTAGAGGCCTTGGTGGAAATATTGAATAAGAAGAAGTCGTAAAGAAGCTACTAAGAACTCTGCTCAAATCTTATAGTCAGAAATTTTAAGCTATTGAGGAAGTTCAAGATTTAAGCAAATACTCTAGAGATCAGTTGTATGGTGTAATATCTACTTTTGAAATGAGATATTTTGGTATAAATAATACAAAATTTGAGATTACTTTTAAGGTTGGAAAATTAGAAAAGACTAAAGAATCAGATCAAGAGGATCTCAATGATGTTGAAGCAAACTTTGTGAGAAAAATGAAAAAGGGTACTGGAAAATACGGAGGCAAGTTGCCTTTCAAATGTTTCAGTTGTAGTAAGATAGGTCATTATGCTTCAAGATATCCAAACATAGCTTTGAATGACAAGAATAAAGAAAACAAAGGTAAAGCAATTAAGAAAATTTATTATGTTAGAGAACATACTAGTATATTTGATGATGAATTTGATTAAGTGGATGATGAGGATAGTGAATGCTTGTTCATAGCTATTAAAGATGGAACTAATTATGCTAACTCTGAGAGATGTGTGAAGGAAAGTGCTCCAGAAGAAGGTAATAACACTGAAGGAACTATGGTGACTACTTTTCATGCTAGAGAGGAGAAGAACTAGTGCATTATTGATAGTGGATGCTCAAATCATATGACTGGTGAAAAAATTAAGTTTGTTAAACTTGAGAAATATGAAGGAGGTTTAGTAAAGTTTGGTGACGATACATCTGCTAAGATATGTGGAAAATTTTCAATTAGTTTTGGTGGCAAGCATAATTAGTTTTGGTTTCATAATTTTGCACTTCTCTAAAGACTTCTGTAGAAATTTATAGAATCTACCCTTTACAAACCCTAATTTTCCCTCTGAATACTTGATTCTAGATAATTCAATACCTCTCTACCCCAAATTTTTATAGAGATGATCAAATTTACTTACTTTTTTATCACTTGCAAGATCCCCTTATTTCACTGTGAAAACCCTCATTTTCTCAAAAATCTTTAGCAATTCACTTTGATACTCAAATTTTATGATTTGAATGATAAAAAATAAAGTAAGTAAAAACCATTCCCTTCGAGAATTGGGTAGATATAGATCAAATACACCATTAATTCCTTTGCATGCTTGAACGCATGAACAATAGTAGCAACTCCTCATTTTTTAATGTGGACCATTGATTTGAGGAAATCAACAGTGATAGTAGGAATTTGAAATTCCCTCCGCAATGAGAAAACACCCTTTTGTCTTTGCATAGGTCTGGGACACGTTTTGTTATTTTGGGGACTCGTAAGAGCCTGAAGAGAAGCTTTGAGGCATTTTCAATAGTTCATTCTTTTGTGAAACACTACTAATAGAAAAGACTAGACATGTGGCACAATTTTGGGAGTTCAGGGAGAAAACAGTTCAATTTCACATTGCTCCACGATGGCTACATTTTGCATGAAAAGGTAAAGCACATACCTTTTTCTTAAAACAAATGAATTTGGCAAGTTTGCATGGACTAATGTTGTCAAAATAAAAGGCTTCGCGATACAAATATTTTGTGTGATACTAAAGGGCTTAAAAATGCATGTGCTTTAAAAACAACTGAAGGCTACTAGGGAAAGGGGTCGGACATGAATGATGCGAGGAGGGCTTCGCCAGAGAACTTAAAATACTAGCACTTTTAACTTGATTGGACATGGACCTATACATGTTGGTGTAGCAAATGCATTTTGCAGGCTCGTAGAGAGAATTTTTGAACATGAAAGGCTTCAATGAACAAAAGAGATTGGGAAAAATGTTGACATGTGTCTGATGGGACCTGAAAGAGCTCAAAGTACTTAAGTGATGGATTAAAATATTCATAAAGGCAGGAATGCTTTGTTTTCTAACAAATGCATTTTGGGCAAGTTTGCAGGGACTAAACACGACGTGTGATACGGGCTTAAACCTTTAAAAGGCTACTAGGGAAAGGGGTCGGACATGAATGATGGGAGGGGGGCTTCACTAGAGAACTTAAAATACTAGCACTTTTAACTTGATTGGACATGGACCTATACATGTTGGTGTAGCAAATGCATTTTGCGGGCTCGTAGAGAGAATTTTTGAACATGAAAGGCTTCAGTGAACAAAAGAGATTGGGAAAAATGTCGACATGTGTCTGATGGGACTTGAAAGAGCTCAAAGTACTTAAGTGATGGATTAAAATATTCATAAAGGCAGGAATGCTTAGTTTTCTAACAAAAGGGCTTGATAAACACACGTGACAGAAACCTTAAAAGGATATTACTTGAAGGATAGGCAACCTCAATTACAATTCAATGACAAAACATAAGAAAAATGCAAGGGTTTAAGATACACGTTAGGTTTTTTGTAATGTCCCTTGTCCTAATTTACCCTAGAATTTTCCTTTTGATCACAAATTGCAACAAATTAGTGTTAGGGTTTCACCTTAATAAACAAATATCTCTTTAATGATGAAATCTTGGATTGGAACTTGCATTCACCACATGAACAGCATTCCCAATATGGTATATCTATTTGTCAGCATTAGACAATTACATCACATTTATAGATATTCAAGAAAGCAACATATGATAAACTAGGAGGAGGGACATGGAGGGTCTACCCGAAGTCATATGCCAAGCCTAAGAGGTTGTATACCACAACTCTCCCCTTTAATGACTTGTACCTGCTTTCCCCATCCATATCACAGCCTCGGAAGACACATGCCAACTTGTGGGAATGGGTGGAGATCACAAGCGGTCTTGGCACTTACCACTCCTCAGGCCCATCCTCACCTTGGGATTGGGCAAAGATCTTAAGTGGGATATTTATGCTCTCACCACTTCCTAAAGCCCTTCCCACAAGGTGGGTTTCCATACAATTAACATAATATAATTCCAGTCACAAGAAATCCTCCTTTTCTATCCTATAAGCAAATATGCATACACAGATAAACCATTACTTGTAGAAATTACATATTTAATATTCCTTATCTAAGCAAGACCTTATGTAAACAGAGATAAGATAAATAATGGAAAAAATACACCTCGATATATATATATATATATAATGATTGACAACTTGTTGTGGTGGACTAGACGGGTTCCTTGTGATCGCTGGTCCGATCCTTCTCTTGTTCAGATGACTTGTTCTTAATGCTCAAAAGATATCATTAGTGTAAATCAAGGAAATAATAATCTATTATCGATACTTATAATAAATCATCATAATTACTTATAAGACATCAATAATTGTTGCAAGCATCATTATTGAATAATCATATGTGATTATACATACATGTATGTGTGTGTATATGTATATATGTGTGTGTATGTATGCATATTCTATATATATATATATTCTTCCTTACATTAGTATTGGTGTGTATATACCTTTTACTCCTTGGATATTATTCATTATCTGATTATCTAATATCCAATAATGTATATGGTTTTAATGCAAACCAGTTCTGCTGTTGTTGTCCTTATTTCTGAATGCTTTCATATAATGATCTACCTCTGCTAGTATATGTCTTAGCTTCATTACGTTTCCTTGCTGCATATACTTCCTTAGTTCTGCATATTTTGTCTCTTAAATCTGCCTTTTATATCTAAAAATACTTAGAAAATATTCTCTTAACTTCCTGATTATGTCCGCTGCACCTTCTTGATCGCAGTTGCTGCCTTCGTCCTTCTTGAAACAATATTATAGTTGTCTTTTAAATGACCCGCCATTATTTTCTCAATCGTATTTGTTGTTGAGTTTTTAAAGAATATTAATTACTTTATAATCGTTTGTTCTCGTGTATGGGATCATTGCCTCAAATCCCTTCTTTAATATAAGCTTGGACGATATATTATTTTATGATTAATATGTTAACATTATATTATTATGATTATAATAATATTAAATTGTTAACAACAATATTGATATTATAGTAGTATCATTTATTATTTTATTATTTATTTTATTGTCTTGCAATTTTGGGGGCATGATATTTTTGAATGAGAGTTGGGGTTTTAGAGGAATTCTAGTGGAGAACACAAGGGACTGTGAGGGGAGTAAGTTGAGAGGAGAAGATCATGTGACTTGGAAAATGCCTAAGGAGGCTGCTAACTAGTGATGACAAAGGGGAATTTGTCTTATGCATTAAGGGAGGGTGTGTGAGAGAGAAAGATTAGATGGGATGTGAATGGGCGAAAGGAAATAGGTTTAATAGAGGATATGGAGAGGTTTCTAAACTTACGAATCGACAAAAGTGTGATCTCGCTTGGGAGGTGATCCATCATCTCTGAAAGTCCTAAGTTTAGTAAGAACTAGCTATACAAGTGATTCAACAAATTTTAGGAGCAATTATCTTCTACCATAGAATCTTAGACATAACTAAGCATTCTTTGCAATCAATGTGGAAATCTACATAATATGTAATATGTTGATTGGGAATTAAGCCTATGAAGTTAAATTGATGGCCATTACGAGTTTACGACATAACTGCATTAGTTTTATTTAATGAGTCATCCCTAATTTTCCGCCTGGATATTGTTTTATTTCACAGGTCTATAATGTTTCAAAGTATTATATATAGTTTTACAAATCTATAAAATAAGTATATTTGTACAGCATTGAAGTATTTATTTTTGTAAAAGAAGAATTATTTGTAGGTTAGGAAGTAGGATTTTTGTAGTCACTTTAGGTGTTTTTCTTTAGTCTTATGAACAACATTTTAAATTTTAAAAAGGTTATGAGAGAATAAATCAATGATAAAGTAAAGAAATTGACTTAAGTCATTCCACTCTTGATTGATAATTATACTTTCATGATCATCTTATGTTGATAAATTAATTCTTGTTTGAACAAACAAATTAAAATATAATAAGAGGTTGGGGGTTGATGTATGGTACAAAATGAATATATGCATATTCATCCTATGATAGCTCATCTATTGTGATATCCTAAATAGATAAATTTATGACAAATTTCCATGCCCCCGACAAGTTAAGGAGATTGTAGCTTTGATAATAAAAAAATCAATATTGCAATCCATAAACTTATAACCTAGGTGGTTGAAATAAAGATGGAAATGATTCCATAAAAGGAGTTAAACTAACGAACATCATGGTCAACAATTCCTAAAAGCATACTATTACAATTTAGTCAAGAGTTTTAAAGTAGTGATTAACTATGAAAGGTTGTAACTCTTGCAAAGGCCATAGTTGTGAAGAGTTATGATTCCCTCAATAATAAGATATAAAGGGGAGGTCATTTATTGGGAAGGGAGGAGGAATGGAAGAACCATTCAAGCATTTACTCATCAATACATCAATAAATCAATCAATCAAAATATCATCAAAGATCAATCAAGCAATTAGCAATAAATTTATCAATCTATAAAACAATCAATCTTGAATTTGAGGAAGTGACTTGGAAATAGGGAGGAGGAAACCCCTTCTGATTTCACAAGAGATTTAAGGACAAAACCCCTTATTTCTATTATTAAATTTGGACAAAAACCCAAATCTTGATTGCAAGGAGGACAAAAACCCTCCAAGGTGGACTAAGAGTTTTAAGGACGAAAACCCTTGATATTGTCATTGTTGAGTTATGGATAAAAACCTCTTATTCAACAAATTTGAAAGAATTTACAAATAATTCAAGATATGATTGATTTTCAAAATTATGCTATGGCTTTATTGATTTGAATATTATAATAAATTCAAAAAAAATGACAAAGCTATTAAATCATTTTGAGTAAGGATCATTGTTTTAAGGCAAAAACAGAAATATCCTAATTGTTGAAATTGTGAAAACACACAAAAAGAAGGATCAAACAACAAATGAGAACACCTTCCATGCATGAGAGTTGTAAACAATGATTTGCTACTTCCTCAAAAAGAAAAACTTACAAGAGATGTTAGAGCTTTCACTCTACTTATTAATACAATGAAGGGGAGTGATTATAAGAGAAATCCCTAAATGAGAAAGGGATTAGATCATGAAAAGTGTCGACATCACATGTGATGAGACATAATGATCTAATAATAGCTCAATCTAATGAAAGAAAAAAGTACTCCTAAGTTTAGCTTAAGTGCATAAAGTGAAATTAGCATAATAATCAATTAAAGATTAATTAATTAATTGTTAGTTAATGATAGATTACTCAAACTCTAATAAGGGACATTACAATTGGTATTAGGGAATCGATCCTATCAGCCTATGGATCTAAAATTAGTATATGAAATTGAGCCAAAGAGCTCAATGAGCCTTGGAAAGAGAAAGGAAGAAACTAGAGGCAATGAGCAACAAAACTAAAATTAGAGGAAAGAATAAAATGGATAATCATGATGTAGATCAAGAGAATGAATTGAAGGATTTTATGCAGCAACAAGAATAAATAACACAAAATTGATTCTCCAAACACACCAAAATATGAATAATACAATCAATTCTCTTAGGCCTACACAAACCAATGTCCAGAAGAGATGTTAATTCAAACCATTCTGATAATAACAATAGAACTCCATTGAGATCACCACCTAGAGTAGCACGACCTACATTCTTACCTAGAGATGAGTAGTCACGAGAAGAAGAACCAAACATGGAAAAAAATAACTCTGATAAATGTATAGATGCATACTCAAGACTTGATCTAGACCTTAGAAGAAAAAATCCATTTAGAGAATATTATAGTGCAAGATCAAGAAATACCTCAAGAGGAGAAAATACACAACCCAACAAAAAATTATAGAAAAGACTAAGATGACTCTTCCCACTTTTATGGTTCAAGGAAGGTCATTACATGAGCATGGGTTCAAAAATTAGATACATATCTTTCTCGTATCCCCATGATAGAAGATGAAGCTATTAAATTTTTCATTCTTCACTTAAAGGGAACAACACATGAATGTTGGCATCATGGGCTAGTCACAAAGGGGCATCATCTAATTGTAACATATACTGACTTCACACAAAGACTCATAGAAAGGTCTAATAGAAAAAACCTGAAAATGTGTTTCAAGGAATTAACACAACTAAGACAACGAGGTACAATGGAAGAATATTTAACATAATTCCAAAGAATCTCAGTCATGGTACCAAATATTACTGAAAATAGACTCAAGTTTTTATTTATTGAAGGTGTCTCTCAAACACTTAGGGGATTGGTCTGAGATTTTCAACCATCATCTCTATAAGATTCTATTTGAATGGATTTAAATTTGGAAGACACTACACCTAAAAATAAGACCCATCCCAAGAATATACCATCAAGGTCGAATAAACAACCTATTTACAAAGATAATTGGCAACCAAGGGCATTACCTTCTCAATCCAACATGGTAGGAGAAACTAATAAAGAGCTTCAAAATAAGAAATTGTTTTTTAATTATAGAGAACAATGGGAGTCGAGTCATTGATGTTCCAAAAAGAGGTCACAAGTACGCAACATAGAAGCAATGACGAGTGAAGAACCAAAGGAGGAAGAACTTGAACCTGAAAGGAAGAAGAGGAAACATGAAGAAGAGAAGGGAGGCCTTCAATCAACCAAACTCAATTTCACTTGATTAAAAAAAACTTTTAGCCTTCAAACCATATCTAGGGTGATTCTCCTCAAACTTCACTATTTAGTCTTGTAGGTGTGCAGACCCAGTTATTGGAATTTATCTCACAAACTCATCCTCAAATCCACTAACCACTTATTTTTTCAAGAACCTATTAATCCCTTACAAAACATATCACAAAACCTCTTATGGTCACTTTGGATCAAACCCCTCAAAACAAGGCTACTACGCTAAACAGGGCTCCAATTAGCCCACTTTTACAAAGGAACTCCTCCTTAAAGATTATGTCCCTCCAAAATTATTTTGGAAAGTCAATAACCAGCCCCTAAAAACACCAAATCTACAACCTTTGATCTGAGACACGCTTCCTAAGATGCCAAAACTCGAAACCCTCACTCTAAGCTATTTCAAAGAGGGTTTATTGAAAAACTACTTTTTTAGGATTCCACACAACCAACCAAGGCCTCAAAAATTCTAATAAATTCCTTCAAATTCTTAAAATTTCATCAAATTCTTCTGCCCCCAAGGATTTCTACCTTTTTCCACCTTTTAGCCTCTCAAATTCACCAAAAACACTCAAAAATGCCAACTAGGGCATCACCCAAAAACCATCAACATGCCTCCCCTGCTCCAAAAACTCCATGGAAACCCTAAACACACCTAATGGGAGCCATTCCACTGAGTTACGAAGTTTTACAGTGGGTGGAATGGCTTAGAAAGTCATTTTACACAATCAAACCCTTGAAATGGAGTTACACAAGTAGTCTTTAGAAAAACCCTCTAACTTCCACAAGACTCAATAAAATTGCACCAAATCAGTTGTATTTGAAAGTAGATTCAACCTATTATTAGTTCCAATTCAAATCATAGCAACGTAAGGCCTATATGAATCGTACAAAACCTTGCAACAACCCTGTATAATTGAGAAAATACAAAATTTTAAAGAAAACAGAGTTTCTATTGATTTTCCTTCTCTTACAAGATGTCTAACTCTTGCCTCGACTTGAGATAGACCTATTTAAACTTCTAACATCCAAAAACATTCAACCCAACCACTTCAACTTCCTTCTCAACCAACTTGACCATTGGTATTCAAATTTGTTGCAAGTTTGCAACTTTACAACATTGCATCATTTTGAAAACTTTTTTACAAGTTATTCAATTTTCAACAAAAAGACCTCAAAATCACCAAATAGACTAAAACCACTAAGAGATGGCCTATTATTTCCTTATTGACACAACAAAATACTCACCCTAAAACTAACAAAAGGCCTCAATTTTCAACATTTTCATAAAATGCTCTTGGTGCCCGTGCACCATACACTCGACCTTAAAAAATTTCCAAGTCTCTTGGAAACTAAACTTCAACTGGTCCACCTCTAAACTCTTCCTCCCTTTGACCTCCTATGCTCCTTTGACCGGTGCTATTTTCCCTTGAATGAAATACTGCAGACTTGTAACATCCTTTGTGTTCTTAAACTGTTTTCCATCTAAGTTTGGTTCCTTCTACACAAATTGACCTGAAAAGTATCTTCTGAAGTTTTCATCACAAACTGGTGTGGTACCTACCTTTGCAGTCTGTCCTCTATCACCTTTGCTTTTGACTGCCCTATCTTTTACACTTGAAACATGCTCAATCTTATTCCTTTGGCTCTGCCAAACACCATCATTTACCGCACTATTTTCCTTCATCCCTGTCAATAGATTCTCTGTCGTCGGATCCTTTACATTATCAGACTAATTTATCATTGCATTGACAGTATGAACTTCCCCTTAACCCCCTTTGCAATCACTGGACAAACTATTGTCCCTACCACAATTTCATCTTGCCTTTCCAACTCATCTTGCTTCTTCAAAAACAATTCATCCTTGACCTTCTCTAGGTCAGTCTTTGACATCTTCTTGTCATTTTTTCTTCTTGACTGTACACCATTCTTCAAATTCACTATCCTAATGTATTCAACCTTTGCAGTAGCTACAAGCTCTCTTTTTTTTCTTCCTCAACCTTACTATACTCTTTCTTGCCCATCATGATCACTTGGGATGCCTTACCTTTTAGTTTCACATCTTCAACTAATGGAGTCAAAGTAAAAGAATTCTCATCCTTCTCAATCTGATAGGTATTGGCTCTTCCATCATACATGGCATGTCTATCATATTTCCATGGTCTCCCAAGCAATAGATGACAACAACTCATAGGTAGAACATCACAAAGTACCTTATCTTTGTACCCTCCAATCTGAAACTCAACTAAAGCTTGCTCATTAACTAGAGGTGGTTGATCATCATTCAACCATGATACCTTATAGGGTGTTTCAAGAGGAACTTTCACCAAATTTAACTTATCTACCATTTCACTTGATACCATATTATCAATGGAACCTGAATCTATCACTACCTTGCATACTTTACCTTTGCTCTTACATGTGGTTCTGAATAGAGGTCTCCTTTGCATTGGTTCCTTCTCTTTGGAGGCCTTCAAGAGTTTTCTTCTTAGCATCAATGATTCTCCTACCTCTAGAGCAGTGACATGACTAATATAATTTTCACCTTCACTTTCTCCTTCTTGAACCAATTTCACTCTCTTATCACTTCTCCTTTCACCTCCACTTGATGTAGAACCAAAATTTTTAGGGAACTTGTATGCTATATGCCCAAACTCGTTACAATTATAGCATCTACCTGCAAATGTGTTTGTACTTCTACCTCCTCCAAATTTGTCTCTAGAGCCTCTGAATCCACCACGTTGATTAGCAAATTGTCCTTGTTCTTTATGTCCATCTTCTTGGCCTTCACTTGATGGTCTTGAAGTAGAATATGTACCTCTTCCCCTTGAAGTGTTGCCTCTACCTCTACTTGTCTTTTCTTGCCTTCTTTTCACCTTTTCTTCCACCCTTATTGCCATCTAATAACATTTTTCAACAGTTCTTGGATTTGCCAAGGTTAGTTCATCTTGAATGTTAAATCTCAATCCACCAAGATACCTAGCAACCTTTTCAACTTCATTCTCATTATGCCCTGATCTTATATTCAACTTATAAAATTCTTCGGTATATATTTTCACATCCATTTCTTTTTGCCTTAAACCTAGTAATTTCTTAAACATTTGAATTTCATAGTCTTTGGGCAAGAACTTACCGTTCATTTTTGCTACCATTTTGTCCCATGAAACAATCTTGGACTTACCTTTCTTTCTTCTCTCTGATTGCTCATAATCCCACCATAAAAGTGCATGACTTTTCAACTTTTTCTTTGATATCTTTACCCTCTACTCTTCAGGAACATCTTCACACTCAAAGTAATTGTTTAAGGCTGCAATCCAATCCAGCAACTCCTTATCATTCAGATTCCCACCATACTTTGGAACATCAATATTTACCTTATGTTTATCACTCTTTACTGCCCTTAACAAATTTTCCATCCTTTGGTCTTCAGGATCCAGTTCTTCATCCACATCTTCAAATTCTTCTTCCTCTTCTTCATCTGAATCACTTTCATCATCCTCATCTCTTCTCTTCCTTGTCTCCAAAGCAGCCATCCTTGCTAACACAGCATTATGAGACTCCATCAATTTAGCATTCCTTTCTTTTAACTCTTGCAATTCTCTAGCAATTACATTATTCTTAGGAGGCATCTTGACCCTTCAAATTCCAACCTCTTCCTTATGCAAACTTTAACCTTTTCCCACAAAAGATATGGCACCTATGCTCTTATACCAATTGATGCAGAGCAAGGAGTCCTTCAATCAACCAAACTCAATTTCACTTGATTAAAAAAAACTTTTAGCCTTCAAACCCTATCTAGGGTGATTCTCCTCAAACTTCACTATTTAGTCTTGTAGGTGTGCAGACCCAGTTATTGGAATTTGTCTCACAAAATCATCCTCAAATCCACTAACAACTTATGTTTTTAGGCACCCATTAATCCCTTACAAAACATATCACAAAACCTCTTATGGTCACTTTGGATCAAACCCCTCAAAACAAGGCTACTACGCTAAACAGGGCTCTAATTAGCCCACTTTTACAAAGGAACTCCTCCTTAAAGATGCTTCCCCTCCAAAATTATTTTGGACAGTCAATAACCAGCCCCTAAAAACACCAAATCTACAACCCTTGATCTGAGACACGCTTCCTAAGATGCCAAAACTTGAAGCCCTCACTCTAGGTTGTTTCAAAGAGGGTTTATTGAAAAAACACTTTTTCAGGATTCCACACAACCAACCAAGGCCTCAAACACTCTTAGAAATGCCTGCACCTACTTAAAAGTTCATCAAATTCTACTGCCCCTAAGTATTTCTACCTTTTCCACCTTTTAGCCTCTCAAATTCACCAAAAACACTCAAAAATGCCAACTAAGGCATCACCCAAAAACCATCAACACGCCTCCCCTAATCCAAAAACTCCATGCACACCCTAAACACACCTAATGGGAGCCATTCCACCAAGTTACAGAGTTTTACAGTGGGTGGAATGGCTTAGAAAGTCATTTTACACAATCAAACCCTTGAAATGGAGTTACACAGACAGTCTTTAGAAAAAACCCTCTAACTTCCACAAGACTCAATAAAATTGCACCAAATCAGTTGTATTTGAAAGTAGATTCAAACTATTACTAGTTCCAATGCAAATCATAGCAATTTAAGGCATGTACGGATCATACAAAACCCTGCAACAGCCCTGTATAATTGAGAAAATATAGAATTTTAAAGAAAACAAAGTTTCTATTGATTTTCCTTCTCTTACAAGATGTCTAACTCTTGCCTCGACTTGAGAGAGGCCTATTTAAACTTATAACATCTAAAAACATTTGATCAGGCCACTTCAACTTCCTTCTCAACCAACTTGACCGTTGGTATTCAAATTTGTTGCAAGTTTGCAACTTTACAACATTGCATCATTTTGACAACTTTTTTACAAGTTATTCAATTTTCAACAAAAAGACCTCAAAATCGCCAAATAGACTAAAACCACTAAGAGATGGCCTATTATGGCCTTATTGAAACAACAAAAGACTCACCCTAAAACTAACAAAAGGCCTCAATTTTCAACATTTTCATAAAATGCTCTTGGTGCCCCTGCACCAAAACAAGAAGAAGAATTTGCAAGTGGTATATTGGCAACACTTTCAAGGGCACCCAAGTATCACCCTTTTAGAATTCAATGTTTTACACTTGGTCAAACAATGATTGTAAATTAGTTGATAGTGGTGATACACATAACTTCATTGATGAAGGTCTAGTTATGTCTGATGGATTCATTTTGATTAAGGATTATTGTTTTAAGGAAAAAATAAGAATATCCTAATAAGGGACATCGCATAGATGATATAACTTGAATAATATTTTTAAGTACATGTGTTTGATTGTGGTGGAGCATCCATGTAAACTTTTTATATTAATGGGAGTATTTTTAGCTTGATATTGCAAGGTGGATTGTTTTTTTATAAGGTTTTATTAGGCTTAAATAATGTTAATCGATAAGCATGAGGGATATATGTTCTTAATAGCTATAAAATTATCATTGTGATCTAGAAAATACATTATTCCCATTATCATAAGGATGACCCAAGTATCAATCATGCTTAAAAAAGTTAATAACTAATGTGTTATGGATTTTGATGTTTAGAGGATTTTTATGTGGCCTTGATGATGGGATGATGGCATACATTGTTATGATACTTGATATCATTGAACCATACGGTATTGAGATCGTTGGAAAGAGGAAAATGGGAATTACAATCTGTATATTTGTACCTTAATATCCCTTATGTAGTTTTTTTATACACCAGAGGATACAATGAGAGAAAAGAGTAATTGTGCAAGGGAAAACTATATCTAAATGCATTCCATCCGGAACTAAAATAAGAATCACATTCATTCATAACACATATATATTGATCAATCCTTATATCTCCATATGTATACTATCACATATCAGTTACAAAGGTAGGACTTAGTGTCTACTTTGTATTTATCATTCTCTTTGTGCTTATTATCTATCTCTTACATTTATTGCATACATACATTTATGCATTGTCTCTTAGAAAGGTGTGACCCTTATAGGGCACCTCTTACTAATCCTCCTATGTTGGCCTTAGGTTTTGCAATTCCTATGTGGTAGCTTATGAAAGGTTTTGGTGTTGTCTTGTGACCTTGCTAATAGGAACCTCACTGGGAGCCTTATTGAAGCTTTTGCATTATTGTTAAATCATAACAATATTTTGACTATTGTTATCTAAGAATGTACATGCTTTACTAACATTATATCCTTTGATTGATTCTATATCGCATGGAAACTTGTTCCTAAGTATGTTTCAATCTCCACACTTGGAGAGATATATCATGGATAATAGTATTATTAACAAAACCTAGTTAATCCTTATTCTTCCATGTAAGAAAGTCTTAGTGTGTATAAAACCTTAGTGGGTTTTCAAGAAAGAATCAATATTAGTTTTCTAACATTTAATTAACTCCCTTGAGTGGAAAATTGTATTTCCCTTATTTATTAATTACAAGTCTTTTTTGATGTAAGAATTTCAAGTGTGAGTTCCATGAGAAAGACCTTGTGAGAACTACATGTGATTTTGATTTCGTTTGGAAGTGGGTATGTAGATAGCCCTTGGGCAAAGGATGCCTCTATGACCTCAAGTCCATAGGGGGAGGGCTTAGGGGATAACTC
Organism: Sequoia sempervirens; assembly: GCA_007258455.2. Classification (NCBI taxonomy): domain Eukaryota; kingdom Viridiplantae; phylum Streptophyta; class Pinopsida; order Cupressales; family Cupressaceae; genus Sequoia; species Sequoia sempervirens. The sequence goes on along the minus strand of VDFB02086081.1, from coordinate 100,337,828 downwards.
CAATGTTGGGGTTGTTCCTAAACTTGTTTGGTCTTTCCTCTTCAGTAGGCTTCAATTTGAGGAAACAAATTAGAAGGTCATGAATGAGTTAAGGAAAGTTGATAACTTGTATTTAATAATGATGTAAAATTATTCTAATAGCATCTAATGAAGTTAACCATGAGTATTCTTATTGACTATGGATGGTTCACTTGTTGTAGCTATGTGCCTAATTTGGTTGAGCTTGAGATGACATTCCTTAATATTGCCTATGTCATCTATAGGAAAAAACTATAAGTATTATTGAGTAAGGTTGGATGTTACGCCCTTGAATTTTTCTAATAAATAATGTGCCTTTGAATAATGTATTTTTGAAGAAACCTTGGATGAACTTGTATCCATGGTCGTTGTGGTTGTCTAATGATGGAAAAGAGTCTCCCTTTTCATTGCTTGATTTGAGAATAATTAATGATAAATTGGACTTAATATCACCTTGATTTAGTGTTGTAATGTGTTTGACACATTCACATTAACTCTTGGGCCCTTGTGAACTAATGAACTTAAAATGATACCTTGCTAAAGTGTTGTGAAGTGTTGTAACACACTTTCACAATTTTATGAGGTTTTATTGATTAACTAAACCTAATAAATCTATTTTTAACCTTAATCATACCTTGTTTAAAGTGTTGTAAAGTGTTGTAACACACTTTCACACTTTTCTAGGGTTGTCATTAATAATTGGGATTTTTTATGCTTTAATTGGCCTTATTTTGCATTCACAAGCCCCATTTAATGCATCTTTTCGAGGATAATCCTGACACAAATCATTACCCAATCATAATCCAGGTGTTTTCAGTTTGTGTGGCCCAGATTTAGTTCCCACCTAGGTTTTTGGGTCCCAAACCTGATTTCACACCTTTCTAAGCATTTTTAAAATTGGTCCCAAAAATTATGCCTAGTGGGACTCATTTTCCACCTTGGGCAAATGAGTCCCATGTGGCCCAAAATCAAAATTAATTCAAATTTTTGGCAAGATTTTATCCTCCTAGATCTGATGTCAGCTTGTAGTGTTGTAATTTTGGGAATTTTTTCATAATTGAGTATAAATACAAGGTTCTTTCACTCATTTTCACCCCAAGCATTCAAGTATTCATCCTTATAGCAAGTTTGAGTTCACAAGTGCATTCAAGTGTTTACAAGAGCATTCAAGGGAAAATTATCAAGCATTTTAGAGCAGCATTCAAGCATCAAGCATCATGTCGAATATTTCATGCATCATGTTTATTTTGGAGCTAACAATTGTGATGTAGGGTTTTATGATTGAAGCAAGCATTTCATTCAAGATCTATCACCTTCAAGCAAGATTCAAGATCTACATCCATTGGAGCCATCTCTCACATGTTTACAGCACTTCATTGATAGGGTTTGGTGAGTTGCAACATCATATTTTGTTCATTCATCATTCTCCATTCCTATTTCATTCTATTTCAGGGTTTGATTACCAAAACAAGGTTTGACCAAGGCAAACCCCTATCCACTAACCCAACAACATTTTTCCCTCTCCTTTGTGTGTGACTTGCAGGTCTAGGTTGCAGATTTCCTAAGGAGCAAGATTGGAGAAAAGTTGTCAAATCATTCAAAGTTGTCAAAGTTGTCGTCAAGCCTTGGAGAACATTGGAGAGCACCTACAGGTTGCAAATCAGGGTTTCAGATATGGAAATCAATCAAGAAGGACAAAGCAGACAGAGAAGAGCAGGATCAGACTTTAAAGCTTCAAAAAACCCTAACTAGACTGATTCACCACTTCTGGCGAATGAGTCCCAGTTTCAATCAAAATTCATATTTTTGTAGATTCGAATACCCATTTGGCATATTCTTGTTCCTGCACAAAAAACCCAGATTCTGGACTAATTCGCCTAGCTTGGTGAATGAGTCCCACTCAGCATTAAAGTCAAAGTTTTCAGCATTTCAGATCTCCATTCAACCATCTCCATATTTCCAAGTGCACACAGTCCTTTTTGTAGCTTTCTGTGTTGTTTCATTTACATTTCTAGGTCATTGCATTGAATTAGGGTTTAGTATGCATCTTGCATTTCATTATCTTTTCCAAGCTCTAGCTTGGTGGTGAACCCCTTATTAGCTTACAATCAACCCCTAGGATAGTCCCTTAGTAGATCTATTTATCCCATTCTCATCATTTGATTGAGATCTCTAGGGCATCCTTGAATGTGGAGCATAGAAAGTTTGTTGACCTAGGTCTTAAAACCCTAGTGGGGACAATTTTCTATCTTACAAAGTGAATGTGGGAAAATGCCTCTAAACTAAAACAATCAATGTTTAGGTATTGAACCCCATGGCTTTTATTTAATGATGATGTCAACATAAGCCATTATAAATTGAGGGTGTGAGAAACTCTTGTATATATGGATGAATTGTTTGCTTTTAATATACACTTTGATTTGTGTTGAGCTTAGGATTGAGTTCCTAAGGGTGGTTTTTTCCAATTATGAGGGAAAGTATTACCAATACGGTATGGCATTTTATTCAATATTATATCTAAGGATTAATCATGTCTATTGAATAATCTATTTCAAAATAATAATTAATTGAAGTTTAAATGGACTTTGATTCCTTGTGATTTTGCATGGGTTTATGTATGTGATTGGATAGAGGTCATCTTACAAGGGTCCAATGTGATATTTATGTGTTGGTAAATTATCCCCAGACCTATAAGATAATTGAATAGTTTACCAAATCCATTTTAGGTAATGTAGTCAAATTAATTAGCCATGGTATAACCCTTCCCAATATTTGTTTTTGTTTGTCCTAGTTTTCTCTAATGTCACAATGTTGAATTGAGATTGATATATGAGCTACCTTCTCAGGCAACACAAGACAAATGAAGTAAAGACTCTATAAGGGCATAGGTAGAGATTGTATACCCCCTAAGATGTATACTATTTCTCTCCTTCTGAGGTGATCGTCGATTGATAAATCTTATGACCCACATAAGGTAAGATTATTGATACTCAAGGTTGACAATAGTTAAGGAGCATGCTTTACTTGTAGATTGTTTAGTTGTATCCCATATATAGCGGGATGGTTTCTGCTAGTGACAAGTGCACCTTAGGGCTAGTAAGATGTAGGTGATGGATGCCTCCTATTACTCTAGAGGCCTATATTGTTTATGTTAATGGAATGCAAGCCTTAGGGTTAGTAACATGTAGGCAATGGATGCCTAATGTTACACTAGACGGTTGCAAGGTTTCCGCCAATGACATGCGAGCCTTAAGGCCAACGACGTGTAGGTGATGGATGTCAAGATCTACCTATCTCAATAATTCAATATTATCATTGGTTTATCTAGAGAATTTGAGTGTTTTATGTGTGGTGTTCTCCTAAGGATTTTTTGGTTTGATTGTTAATTCAATCTATGTGATCGATAGTATAGCCTTAGGTCTATGGCATAACCTTAATACATATTAATTATGTCACTTATGCAATGGTTTGATGACCTCGATGATTAATGAGTTATGTGAATCTTGTTAATGGCCCGATGGGATGCTTGCCTATCATTGTGATTGGTGCAAAATATCAAGGAAAAGGATGGGACCCTTGGTTTAGTATGTAATGTACCATCATTCCTTTTTTATTTGGGATGCACTAAAAGGGTAGGTGTTATTCACTCATTATGGATGTGTCAATCACTCACAATGTATATGTTAGCCATGCATGGTTTACTTGTGTAAATGGCCTTGAACATTGTGCACATCATTATACTGGTGCTCTTACCAATGATTACATCAAGTATTATGGGATGCTTAATTTTAGTCATAGATGGTAGTGGATTAGGTAAAGGATGGGACCCACAGTGCAGTGTGGAATGCATCAATATTCCTTTTCTAGATGAGATCTGCTTACGAGCTTAGGTGTTAGTAAACTAGGTAGTGGGATTATGCATATAATTTGCATCCACTTTCAGAGTGTCAATTAGTCTTTGTGAATATGTGATGCATGTTTGGATTGTTCATATTGGAAACATGTGAGGTATGCTTAAGTTAGTCAATATGGTAATTGTGATGTGTTTATGAACTAGTCATTGTTTATGCGATGTATGCTTAAGCTAGTCAATATTGTATTTGTGATGTGTATGAGCTAGTCATTGTTGTACCTATGATGTGGGTATGGGCTAGCCAATGTTTTATATAAACATAAAGTACACTAAGAGTTATGTTTTTCATTAATTTACATCATTTTAAAATTCAAAAAATAAATGTCACTTTTAGACAATCCAAATCGAAAATTTGTATTTGTGTTGGTCATTTCCTTTATAAAGGTGTGAAACAATTCTAAACTTTTATTTTGGTTATAATTTTTATGTTTAAGAGAATATTTTAATTTTAAAGTATAGCAAAAAATATTTTAATTTTTTCTTCTTTTTTTTCCTATTTAAATATAACTTGAAAAATATAATAATTTTTTTCTTTTATTTTTTTTCGTATTTAGATATAACTTGAAAATCTAGTGCATAGAGAAAAATATTAGTTTTTAGTGAATTTTTTTAAGAAAAATTTACTCAAAACGTCCTAGTTTCAATGGGACTTTATTTTTTGTCTAATTTATTTATGATTAAAAAATATTCCCTTTTGAAGAGGATTTTCTCATCTAATGCACTATATTTGTTTAGTTTCATGTTTGATTATAATGACCTACTTGTAATAAATTAAATATATATATATATACATAAGAACTAATTTTATATATAAACATAAATTTTAGCTCCCTTCATGGAAGAAATAAAACACTCAAGTGTGACTTTTGACCTTCCAATTTATTTGAGTATATTTTTTCAATGTTAAATTAATCTTCTTGAATCAATTCCCAACATACCTCATGTGATCTAAAGTTTTTTAAACTAATTCTTTACAACTAAAACAATGCAAGAACCATGTCTAAAATTTTGTATGTTGCAAATCTATAAAATTGCCTCAATATGTTGTGCTACACTTTTGACTAGTATGTCCAATGATCACAAAAATGTTCATTATAAAAGTGACCAATGTATGCTCAATTTCTCAAAACTAGAAATAAAGAAGCATGTGTTATCTACCATTAGTTTTTTAATCTAACATTGACATGTCATGCTATTTGTTATGACTATCCAAATTCTTGCAAGGTCAAAGTGTCGCATGCTCCACTACACTCCCAAAAGGCTTGACTATCATGTTAAGCTAATGAAAATTTATCTTCACAATAGTCTCTAGAGTTAATGATTCTTATATCTAGAAAATCATGTTGATTGAAAAAGTTGTATGTGGAAAAACTATTCCAAAATTAAAAATATTTGATGAATTACTTTTGTGCATGCTCATCAAAATTTATTTGAAATCTACAAACATGCAAACCCAATATTGTACAAAGGCTACATTCTCTCAAACTAACATGTAGCAATCTTTGAAGCTCTCAACAGGATATGTCACTAATGTCTCCTTAATCACAATAAAAAAAAATCAAATCAAGTATAAAATATCTAATCCTAGCAAGAGTAGTCTCCAAATATGACTACCAAGACAACCCAAAAATCTTGTAGAAATATGGATCCTCTTGGACCTATTAAGAAGACAAATCCAAGTGATCAATCTCAATCAATAAAGGGTTGTGAAAATGTATAGTGCATATCATCTCTCAATTCAAATAATGTGCAATGTATTCAAACCCATCTCTAAGCCTATCACAATTTGCAAATATAATCATATGCATCTCTAGAATATCACTAAAATACTTACTGATAGACAAAATACAAACTAAAGCATTCAACTTACAATGGTTATGCAAAACTCCATGATGCAAATTATTCCCCTCAAAATCTAACCTTTAATGCTCCCCAATTCGATGAGAGTGGAAAATATATATAAGATTACCTAGAAAAGAAATTTGTCATCTAAAATACAAATTCCAAATCAACAATTCAAATCGAACATTTGTATACACAATATTGACTATGCATAACTCAATGATGCCCTTTTAGGTTTTCATTACAAGTCTTGAATAAGCCACTCTTTTGGGTTTTCAACTTGATGGGAAGATTTATTAAATCATCATTTTGGATTTTCAACTTGTGATCTAATGCAACATATGGGCTACCTATCTCCCCTACTAAAGCATTAAGAAGAAGCACAAAATACCAAATCCACTTAATACAACAAAAATCCATACAAATCAAATATCATAAGAGGATCAACACTAAACTCCTAAGCCTCAAAACTAGGATATGTAGATACAAAATTAGTCATATGTATTACAAAATGGCATTAAATCATCTATGTGGATCTAGGATAACTCTAGAATTCAACCTCCAACTATTCTTCTATCAAATATGTCAAGTTTTGTGTCAATGATAGCATATTTATGATCAAAAAAAGATGGGATGCACAAGCATTATCTAGACAAGTACAAGTAGGACTAGTATCAACATCTTTAATCATAGTAGTGAAATTATAATGAATAGTAGACAAGGACATGGTATCATTGGAGAAAGTGTCACCATCATCAACAATGAAATGGACTCTCCTATAGGATCTTAATGGTTGATTCTCTAACCTCCACTTGGGTTGATCAATCCAACCAAAATGTACATGTCTCATCAATGTTGTAAGATATTGCTAAAAATGATAATAATGTCACATAGTGAGTGGTCTTGCCACAAGAGATACATTCATGGAGATCAAAACATGAACAAAAGACCACGACCTTTTCTAAAATGTGAAGTACATGCTTTAGAAACTCTTGACATTAACAATTGATCATCCAATGAGTGGGGGATTATTTTCACAATTATTTTGGCAAGCAAAGATGGGGATTTAATGTTTTAATCAATAAGATGACCTATGGGCAACAATGAGGGACCAACTTCATAATTTCAAATAGCTTGCAAGGATGATGAGGTGAAAGAAAAACCTATAATAATATGTGAGAAAGAGACTCCACATCAATCAATTAGAAAATCACTTGACACAAAATGAGTTGGTTTATAAATATTTAGGTATATAAAAATTGGCATGACCTTTTTACCCTTGAAAAACATATATTGTGTTATCTTGCAATGTTTCTCACAATATCAAAATGGACTTTTACTTCACATCCTCATGTGATTCTTTGGTATTTTAGAGCAATAAATGGTTAGATAGCAAGTTTGAAAATGGGAAGATTCTAGACATTTATCAACAATTTTGATGTTAGACTCAACAATTAATGTGGGCCGAAGTTTTCTCCAACATTCAACTATCATGTCAAGTTCATAGCTTGTTTTCACTTGAATACCCATGAATCACTTCATTTACATTCAATATATTCAATGTGTAAAAGGAAACCCAATCATTCTCGATCAAGGTTGATTTACTCTCCTAACCTACACAAAGATAAGATTCTATCAAAATATATTATTAACCCAGTGATTTGCAATGACCAACCATAATGCACCACACTTTCCAATCTAAGTCGAATACAGCAGACTCCATAAATTTCTTGAACATAACCTTAGCACTTTCTACTAGCTTTTTTTGCTTCCTTGTTTAATTCAAAAAAAGTTTCTACATTCAAATGTGCTAATTTTTCAATACTTCTTTTGTCGGGAAATGTCATTAATTATACTAGCAAATATGCCCAAAATGATTGATAGATAAACTCCTACACAATATTTGAGAGTACCAACATGTTTGAAGTAAGCCTTTCCATACAAAAATAATTGATCATAATGAGTTTTTTCCTATAGGTGGAGAAAGTTGTAACCATTTAAATTTGTCTATTTTGTTTATAGCCAATTTTTCCTTCATGTGCAATTTCAAAAATCTTACTACATTTTCAAATTTTTGAACTTTTATCAAGTCAAATGTTTCTCATGTGACATTCAACAAAAAGTTTATTGAATCTAGTTTTTAAATTTTCATATAATTCCTCAATGTGATGTCACATGAGATAATTATGCTTGAAAAGGCATTATAATGCCTTAGAAACTTGATTAACATTAAAAATAAATTTGATTAGCATTAATAAATTTTCAAGGCTCCAATTGTTTTGTTGAGGTGGTCACTAATGGTCGCAATGTTGTTCCAAGCTCGTCCTCTTCTCTATGGCAGCCTTTCTAAGTGTGGTTCTTGCTAAGGCACTCTCCCATGGCATATGTGAGAAGACTTTTGATTTAGGTCATGGGTCATTCACCACTATGGATAGGTTGAGGCCTTACGCTAGCCCTATACATAGCCTGAAGCTCCTACCATGTTTTCAATCCTCCCATGTCCTCATATGTGGATAGGACATGATTGATGATGATAAATATTTATCAACTATTGGATCAATATGCAAATTTAATTGTTTGTGACCCTCTTTCTTTGACTTGTATGAATGGGTGTTCATGGAGACCTATCGCAAAGGACAAAATTGAACTCTATCCATGCACTAAAAAAATCATTTCAACTTTTTAATCTATTGTAGATAAGGATGTGGTCTTAGATGGCAAGTTGTGATTGTAGGTTCAACATCCTCTCTAACTAAGGCCATGATTCCCCTTGTTCAACCCTCTTTCTAAACCTCTCAATATTGTGCCTGTCTAGGTTAGATTACTTAACCTCCCTCTCCACGTTTGGGGTGTCTCCTACCTTGAAGATATTGCCAACACGATTCATTGGTTTCTTAGGATTGATATTACTTCTTCAAATTTTGGACATACAACATTTGCATGTATCTTGGTTGACATTGATGTTTCCAAGGCACTCTGAGGGGAAATTGTCCTTATGGTGGAGGATAGACCCTAGACTCAACTAATTAATTTTGAGGGTCTTCCCTTCCATTGCAAAAGATGTTTTCTCCTACTAGCCACCTTGCTTATGATTGCCCATGCTCTCATTGCAAGTTGGCTAGTTTAGCTACTTAGTGGAGGAATGCTCATCTTGAACATTTAAGTATCAATGTTTTTTGTTTTTTTTTTCCTCTTTTGAGGATTGTGGTTCTCTCTTAAGGCTTCCTTGGATCTTAAGGCTCCTACCCAAGGTGTGGCTCCTTTGGTGGTTGGTGTTGCTGCTTCACCTCCAATTCCTGATGGAATGCCTCTTCTTGACCTTGTTCTAGCTACTACTCCTTTTGAGGAGTGTGTTGGTGGTTCTGCTATTCCTTGCTCGCCTTTGGTTTTAGTGCTACCTATACCATCTTTGGTTAAATGCCCTTCTTCTTCACATGTGTTGGTGCAATTCAAGGCTTCAAAAGAGGATTCCCCTCTCCTTTCTCCTTGTTTTGAGGATTAGGATAATGGTGTGTCCTAAACTATTGTCCAGAGAAGGAAACAAGGTCTTCCTAAACATGTTTATGTTTCTAAGACATAATTTTGGGTGTGCAAACTACTAGGCGAAGACCTAGTGTGGTTTAGGGGGTTGATCCTTTGGTTGTGTTTACGTTGGCATTTTTATTGGCAAATGTTATTTAGGGGCAACTTGGTTGTAGTTGTTTGTTCATCTAGTTTTTGTGACAATTGTTGTCAATTATAAAGGGTTTTGAGATCCTTCAAAAACTTGTTTTACCTATATAATCAAAAGCATTAATGAATTTTCAACTTGAGTTGAATATTTACTCCCACATTTATAGAGTAATTGATAAAATCTCTAATCAAATAATGTCTTTTCTAGATTTCACACAAAAGCGTTTCTTTTCAAATGAATTTTGGAACAAGAGACAAGTTGGGGCAATTGATGTAGATTAGTCTTTTGGTCTCCTGTGCCATTTTGTGAAAGGGTTATCTCTTTATTTAGATATAAAATCAAATAGTGAAGCAAATGCTTTGGAAGGGCTCAGAATAGCAATCTCATCTAGTTTCAAAAGCTTGGAAGTGCAAGGGAACTCCCCTTGAGTGGTCAACAACATTTTAAGTGAAGCTCAACTTTTGAGCAATCATTTTGATATATTACTTCCTAGAAAGTGACATGGTAGCCAATTACCTAGCTGATACAAGGGTAGATCAATTTCCCTTCTCCCTCGAGCTCAATGGGTCAGATGAATAGAATTTTGTGCAATTGTTATAGAAGTATCCATTCGTGGAAAAGATATCGTAACACTGAACTTCGGATCTTCCCCCATTTTCCTCATGATTGAGGATAATTATTTATTTTGGTTGCATTGACTTATATTGAAAAGTTTTCATGTGATATGATAGCCCTCACGTTGTTTTTCGCTCCTAGGTACATGCAGCAACTATGGCTCGTGTGGATCCCTACTCATAGTATTCTCTTCCTCTTTCCAATGCATTCTTTGTGTTTTAGTTTTGTGTTGAGAGCTTTTCCCTTATGTAGGGTTTTCTACAAATCATTCAACTTCAACTTGCCGTAAGGACCATGAAAAGAGATTATACAATTACATGTTTTCCTTTCATTAATCCAATTTAAGACCAGCTTTTAAGGAAAATATTCGGCATTAACGATATTTTAATTCCATTTCATGGAAGAGCTGTAGGGTAAAGAAGGGCTTGCCAATTTGGGAGTCATTTAGATGAGTCATCTATTGTTGAAAATTTCATTTACAAGCTAGAAGCTTGGGTGATAGATTTGGTGGCAAGGGAATGGATTCTCAATAGAATTCTCCCCTATGTTGATCTCATTCTGTTAGGGTATAGTGTGGTCGACAAAATCCATGTCACCTCATTAGTGGAAGCCCGTCTCCAGCAAGAGGTGGAGCAGCTGCAAGGGCACCACATTCCCTACTGAAAATGAAGAGTAGCCTTGGGCTTGTATGGCCAAGACTTGACTATGGAAAATTTTAAGGTGGTTATTAGGGAGGGGTGTCAAAATTTGTAGCGCCCATCACCTTCCTCCCATTGTGCGGGCTGGGGTTTCTTGAGCTGTTCGTAGAATCTCCTTGGAACTGGGTGTTCATGTGGTTTCCAAGGATGATGGTGCATCGGGTTTCACGTGTTGAATGGGCATGTGGGAGGGTCTCATTTTGGTGATCAGCATTCAGCAGAGGCTTTAGTTGTTTGGCTAGTTTCCTTGGGCTCAAGTCGAGTGGCTTAACTTTGTAACCTTTAATCTGTTTGAGACTTATCCAGATTTTCTTGGGCTCAAGTCGAGTGGCTTAACTTTGTAACCTTTAATCTGTTTCAGACTTATCCAGATTTTCTGTGGCTCATACATGAAGTTTTGAAGGAACGAGAGGATCCCCATAGAACCCTTGTTTAACCTATCAAGAAAAATTATCCTAGTTTTTCTTCTTTTTTCCTGACTTCTTTGTGTCCACAATTTCAATTGTGTCCACTATTCATTTAAACACTACCGACAACCACTGTCAAGGATTTTTCAAAATACTCAAACATAATTGAAAAAGAAAATGAATCTTGCAATTTTGGGTGGCATTCTGTATGCACCTTGCTAGAATTTTATTGCAGGCCTAAACACATCTCCAGAGGCATTTCAATTCCAGACAAGCAATGTTCCTCACACGCTTCCACAGCCCACAATTCTCACCTCTTCAAACTACACCTCAACCAGATGTGTCCGGCATAAGCTTCAAACGCCAGCTAATATGAAACACTTACACCTTCCTCTGATTTTTTCGCACATAATATGGCCTTTGTTAGGATTCTTTCGGTTTCATGGCAAATTTTCTATTTGAATACAAAGATTTCAAACAATGACAGATTATTTATTTGTCTTTATGGGGAACTATTGTTTTCGTTCCATCTACTAACCATCTGCTTGCCATGTATGTAAATAAACATGTGCATTCTTGCATTTATAAGGAAAAACATATTTTTAACTACGCACATGTCACAAATCACTATGTTTTGATTTTCATAAATATGTAATAAACACACTTAAATAATGACGCTGAGTAGAATATTATTTCACCGTTGAGAAGAAAGTTGCACGATTTGAGAGATTTATTTTCAAAATCAAATTAATTGTAACGTACGAGCTTGATTATTAGGCACTTTTGTTTAAATTTATTGAATGTGTCTGCCCAAATTATGCTTAGCCGAGGTTAGTTTTTCTTTGTAATATTTTATTATATTTTTAAGAAAAAAATGAATGTATCGTATCACACTTTTTTAAGAAATAGTATATCGTACAGTTACTTCAGTGATCATGGTGGGGGCTTTGGTCTTTAATTACACTAGAATGGCTTGGTGGCCCTCGTGGCAAAATATATAGGTGGGACAAAGTTAAAGAACTGAAAAGTTTGACCCCTACCTCTAAACCCAAGTATGTGGAATCAAACCACTTGCCCCAAAACCTTCAATAAAATATCGAGGCCGGAAGATACAGAGCATGGGATTGGCTCAGGTCCTTAATAGTGTGTCACATTTAACTGTGCCTCAAGAGGCCCCCAATGAAAACACATAAAGGTAATAGTTATGCCAATATATTCTACATGTCCTAATGGCCACTATAAGGTCCTTACCCATCAGAATAGACCCGAAGTTTGTTCCTTGGGAACCCAGAGATGGTTTTCTGATTCATCCACCATGAAGAACTTTGGATTTAGGCTTACCTTTTTTCCAAGGTAACAACTAATTTCTAGCCACATTGGAAAATGCAGTTTAAACTGTTATGGGCTTAGTGGTAGAGGATCTTGAAAAAATGTTCTTTGTTCAGTCAGCTAGTATGAGACCCCTTCAATGAAATCAGGAACTGTTGAAGAGGCCATGGTCTCCCATAGAGGAAGGACTGGGTAAGCCCTCAGCCTCTCAAAATAGACTGGCTGTACACAATGGCTTTCCAGGGATGGTGGGGTATTATGGAGTGAAAAGGCACAAGCATGGGAGATTCAAAGTTTCATTGAAGCTTGATGTGGAGAGTAAGTCTTTCTGACTAACCATTCTTCACATCATTAACCTTCTATGTGTGGAAAACTATTTACTAAAGTTCATCTTAAGAAAAACAGCATACATTTCATTAATACAACCTTTAGTAACTTCGTCAAAATTTTCTAGAATTCTGTTTCCAACAACACAATTTAGGTAATGTGCAATGCATATATCAAAGCCAAAACCCTGAATTAAGAATGTGTAACTAACATTCAGCTCTTTTATTATCCATTTACATAAAATGTTGCCTCCTATGATAAAGGCATGGCTTCTTTGAAGATAGACCAAAAACACCTTCCTTTATCGTGGTTAAATAGTTTCAATGAATGTCATCAATGGGAGCTAGACCTCAGGCTCCTTACCTAAAGAACTACAATATTTTAATATGTTGTAGTCTTACGGTTATTTGATACAGAAGTTGGGGTAGTTTCTTAAGGTAATAGTTACGAAACTCAAGTCAGAAAAAGCATAAATCTTGTTACAGTGAATGAACAAAAATAAAAGTATTTTCTCTTGTCGATACAAACCCCAGCTTAACAAGGCATACATCTCATTGCAATCATAAAAGGTACAATTCCTGGCATATCTCAGCAACAGGATGAATAATTGTGATTTATTGTATTGGAATTACATTGCTGGTAAATGCTGTGAAAAAACAGCTTAGCATCTTCCAAATCAAGTCTTTTTACCTCCATTTATAGTACAAGGAGTACATCATACACCAAATATCAAATCAACTATTCTTAATATAGTTGATTTGGATGGTGAAGCAATGGCCCCTGAAAAGCGTTGGCCTTTCTCATTCGATTGTTGCAGATAGTATGGTCGAGATGATGCCTTTGCAGCTGAGGTTGATGTTGCAACTTTTCCAGGCGATCGAGGTGGCAATACCATGAAGCCAGACTTTGCTTTTTCAATAAAGCTTTGGCTTTGAAATGGATCCATAGGTTTCACTCCTACCATCAGCGACAAACTGATCTGCACTCCATTCTTTTGAAGAGCTTTTTGTGCATCATAGGTATTCTACAAGCAAATAGAAATGATTCATAACTATTGGATGATAGAAGCCAATCAAACAAATACCAGTGAATAAATACAACTTCATATAAACTAATTAGACTAAGAAACATTCCAAGATAGTTAGCAGCATGGCATTTCACTGCATTCTAACTTGGTGAAACTGCAAATTTGCTTTCTCAGGGCCATCGAAGAGAAACACCATGTCAAATGGTTACAAAAGTTGAATCTCTGTCTTCTCAGCACCAATGACACAAAATCGATCAGGGTTTTTTTATCTTTGTCCACAATTTTCAAAATGAGAATTACACCATTGGCATTAATTGTAATTCTTGTGATGAAGTTGACAAAACATTATAAAGCCCTCCGAAGTTAAAAAACCACTTCCAAAATGGTTCGCTCAAATCTTGGTTTGTTTGCAGCATTAATAATGAAAATATCAATAAGAATTCTTTATCATCGTCAGTGAACATCAAAATAAGACTAAAGACAGCATTTTGAGTCTAGAGATCAAGCTAGGTATAACTGAGAAGAATATGGAACTTCTGAATAGGAGTAGCAAAAACAGCTCCAGAACACAAACCAGTGCTTAAATCATCCGTATAATGCAACACATGGACCTCACAACAAGCAGAGAACACAATATCATATAAACTTGATATACAAATAAACATCATATCAATAAATAATGTTACATCCCAAATTATGACGTTACAATTTACCATCACTAGATAGAGTAAATGTGAATTCTGGAGGTGAATTAATGATGCTTGTACCTTGTTTTCAATATGAATGTTGTTTCATTTGATGTTATTCTTGGTGAAATACTGCTTAAAGAAGAATAGAAGGTTATTGATTTGTGAAGAATCTAACTTTTGAAATGTTTCATGTATTCTGCTTCGTTTTGAGCATATGACTCCCGTTGTTGTGTCGCGGTGTGCAGGAAAGAGGACCAATCCTCCAGGTAGAGGAGAAATATCACTCGGGGAGGAACTTGGTCCGGTAAGCAGTAACGAGTACCAAATGAGCATACACACACGTCAGTATAGGTTCTGAGAAACCAAGTCAGTTAAGTTAGTCTTGATAAGTCATCCATAGGCTTAGGAGTTTGATTTACTTCCTTATGCTTTATGAGTTATGATTGTTTTAAATGTCAGACTTACTATACTGTGACTCCCTGTGTATGAATGAAGTAGTTGATATATGATAAAGGTCGAGTGGGTACGTATACACATGTATACATTGTGTACACGTATCTAAATGTATAGACATATCAATACATACGTACGTGAAGCAGATAGATATGCCTGTACACATGTGTCAACATGAATATACGCATACATATGTATACACAAGAAGTATATATGGACATGTTTATACGTACACATTCCGCCTAAATATCTTTGAAATAGATAATATTCAAATAATGTTGTCTAGGAGATTTACGTATATCTTTATGTGTAAATATATATATTAATAAAGTGATTATTAATATATACATCAATACATAAGGAATATGTAAATAATTATATATTTATATATTTTATAAAATATGTGTTAGTATTAAAATTAATATATTCTTATATATAAATACGTTTATATATAAAGATATATTAATATTTAATAGAATACATTTATATATAAAATATACAAATAGATATATAATTAAAATTTAAATGAAGGAAAAGATTTGCAAATGTTTAAAAGAATAAACATTATTCTATGAAGGATATAATCGCAATATATATATAGAGGAAGTAAATATTTGAAAATGTAGCCACATGAAATATTTAACTCATTAAAATACATTTCAAAAAGAAACGAACTTCACAAAGGAAATATTCGAAAAGTTTAAACTTTGGAAAAATTGAATGGAAAACAAATATGAGCATTCCCGTGAAAATGCGGAAGCTCTTGCGCAGCAGAAAATGCAAGAAGAAGTATTCAAGCTTAAAGATAGGAAAATGGCGATGGATTTCTGTGCTGTAACAAGCGGAATGTTGACCTAAAAATGCAGCAATTAAACCATTTCGAATTCATACGACTGGCAATAAAACGTGTACCTGTAGGTGGCGTTTTTGATTGTTGAGTTGAAAAATTCTTCAACTGTTGGCTCCATGAGGTCAAATCATCCTTGAAAATCATGACTAAGGGTTTAATAACATGCCAAGTGACGTTTTGACTGGGTAAGCATGTCAGTTTGTCATTTTACATGCCCAGAAATGAGGATTCTATTGTTTTTACGGCTTATAAATACTTACCTGCTCTCCATTCGAAAGGCATTCTTTTATTTCTCATCTTTGGCGTTTAGTAAGATCTTATATTATAATTTTGAGCTTCTGCTGTGAGTGGTAACACTGTTTTGCAAAATAGTAAATTCAGTGAGAGAGTTAGAGTCTACTTCAAACTGTGATTTTTAGACTGTGAAGAATTGGATAGCAATTTTCCAGTGAAGAGGGTTTTGTTTAGAGAAAGTGTTTTGGAAAAGAGCTTTCTACATTGGAGGAAGAAGGCAATTACATTCTGCCATATTCAATTGAAGGCTGCTGTCAGAAGTGCATTGAAAAGGAGCTTAATTTTACAGGCATGTTGGAATTTATAGTTTAAACTGTGTTCTTATTGTCTTAAATTGCTGGTTGCATTTGATATGAAATAAGTAAACTATCCTTAGCAATCAAGTTTTGTTTGATAGGCTGTTAATGCATAATGGTTCAAGGGATTTCATTCTAAATAAGGGGTAAAAGTTTAGGGAATGAGAATGTAGCTAAAGGAAAATGCTTGAGCAAATCATTATAGTTAATTGATGGATTTAAGGAAGATTTTATAGAAATTGGGGTTTTAAAAGAAGGGATTCTATTTGATTAAAGGGTTTAAGAATAATCTAGCTTTATATGCATTATGCTAAGAGGGAATTGTTTGTGCATTTGCTTGGATTTACAAATTGTATGATCTCCGTATATGGGAAATACGTAGAGTATATATTAACTTCTAGGAACGAAATGTTGTCAAAACTAAGTATAATCCTAGCTTGTGTTATTAGGTTAACATTAGTAAGCTTCACTCCTAGGATAAAGATTTCCGGAAACAGGAGTTAGGATAGTAAATACTTGTTTATAAACTCATTTCTAGTAAATTGTTTGAGGTAGGAAGTCTGGGGTAAACTAAACCCATTGAAGGACATGGCCTACGCATAGAGTAAGATAGCCCAAAGTCAAATCGGCCCTGAGTAGTGTTTATGATAGATGACCATCATTCGAACTACTGAATGAGAATACTTTGGCCAAAGTAGTGAAAAGTACGACATCCACCTAGGTGTGAGATAGTTGAGACTACACTGTTAGTTCATTGTGATCCGAGCACTAGATCGAGATTGTGAAATAGCAAGGTTCTAGTTGTGTAGGACACAGCACTATGCTCAATTGGTAATCGTTAAAGGATACCCTACCAATCTCTTCTTCAAAGGGAGGGCCATCTATCTAACGATAGGTGTGCAGGGGACAGCATTATAAGTCCGTGGTTGGCGGAAAGCGCCCGAGTGATGTTTCTCCTCCACAACAAGCGGCCGATGTACCAAGATTTGAAAGGACGGACTCCTGGACCTTCTTACTTCTATTTGTGCAAAAGCTTACGAGCTATGTATGTAACTGTATTACTTTTGAACTCTGATTTATATTTGCAATGAAAATGAAATTCATGAGGAAACATATTGTAACTTGTACGTATTTATCAATAAAGAAAGGAAGAACTTTATTGTATTATCTTTGTTACTTGTTACCTTTACATGTTTTAAGTGAGAATTGGAAAGTTTTAATTTACGCAAGGGACAGGTCGTTACAAATAAGAACTGAAAATATAACCAGTTGATGGCAAGGCAATTGTCTGATGTTACCTAGCTATCAAGTAAATTAACAACAAATGATTTAAGTAATCTGTCAGCTTACATTACTTGTTTAGAGCAGTGGACCGGACA
Organism: Sequoia sempervirens; assembly: GCA_007258455.2. Lineage (NCBI taxonomy): Eukaryota > Viridiplantae > Streptophyta > Pinopsida > Cupressales > Cupressaceae > Sequoia > Sequoia sempervirens. Next base: position 100,320,018 of record VDFB02086081.1, on the reverse strand, counting down.
GATCACAACTAATCCCGATGTAGTATCATTACCCAAAATACTGGTAAAAATCACTTCACTCCATTATCTTGTAATCATGCATGGTCAGAATCATTCACAGATTACAGCAATGTTATTAGAAAAAATAACAGGAACTTTAACCCATGAAGTGCAAGAATGACTAAGGGTGGACAATAATCCATTATAATAAAATGGTCCAAGGAAGAAAATGAGCAAATCAAAACAACAAACCAACACGAACTGTGATCTAGTTTAGTTTCATACAAAAGACAAAATAAGAGCTTGTAACAAAGAGACAGGATAACATACTTAAAACCACTAGGACATGCAAAGGAAATCTTGTTTCAACCAATAGGACATACAAAGAAATAAAAGTGTGCCAATTAAACAAATCAAGGATGGACATGAGACTCAATTGGTTCAGAGCAACAGTTTCAAGAGGTAAATTTGGATTATCCCTCACAACTCCCTCATATCAGTCAAATGACGTTCAAATATTCAATCAGCCTATTCTAACAAACTCAACTATTCTCAAGCATTCCAAATATAAGTGCTTAAAAAGATTAAGGAAAAGTTTCATACATCTTATAAGAGCATAATTTGCATCAACTGCCTTCTTGCAGATCAATGATACCCTGTCTATGGTTACACACAAAACAATTCAAATGGGCCAACCATGGACCCTCAGAGAGCTAACTGTCAAAATGACTCAACAAACAATTCACTATACTTTCAACCTACCACACAAGTGCATTATTTCCCTAACGTTGATCAAGATCATAATCACCCTCATCCTCCAACACCTGCTTCATTGACACATTCTATCAGCTGACAGCTTAAAGGTTTATAACAGGGTATAATCTCTTCAGGATATTATTTTCTGGAACAATGGTTGTAACAAGGCTGCCAATAAATATCTTAAAGAGAAAATATCCTGTTGATCCAAGAGATTATAAAGAGTTAGAGAGGAGGTTTTAGAAACAGGCTTCCTTACTCCAACCCTTGTCAATTGAAGACTAGATTGATTTTAAAATGCTACCATTACTGAAGCTGAGTTAAACCAAGCAGTCTTTTTGCTGAAACCAGACAAGAGTCCTGAGCCAGATGTTTTAACCCTCTTCACTATTTCAATATATATTGGGAAACCATAAAACCTAATCTACTGGAAGCAGTTAATAAATCTCAATAGTTGAGGCAAATTCTTACGCTAATAAATGTTAGTAATTTTAGATCCAACTTTCTAGAAATAGCAGATTTTTAAATGCCCACCACCCCATTTCACTTTGCAACACCATTTGCACATTTATTGAACAATAATGCATCAGTTGCAGCCTATTCTGCACAGCAGATTGCTTCCTCCTTCCAGGCAAGACTTGTGAAGGTTAGAAATACTTCTGATGGAATAACTGTCACCAAAGAGATTCAAGATGTCCTTAATCGGTAAAAGCAAGTTGCCCATTAAATTGGACATCAAAAGCTTTTCAACAAAGAAAATACACTTTATTGTTGAGGCGGCATGAGAACTTGGTTGTCACAAGCATTACTTCACTGTTTTTGAAGTTCTACTTTGGCCTCACCATCCCAAGCACAAAGCCTTGACAATTATTATCATCTATGCATATATGAACTGACAATTAGATAATTGTAAAACTATAACAAGAGCTCTTCTTCACTTGGAACTGTTCAAAGAATCAAGCATCCATCAAAAGCCTCCATAGAGATGTCCTTGGAGAAGTTTCATCTTTCAGTCTATTGAACGAATGTTGTGGCCCTGGTCCCTAACCATACTTAACATTCACAGAAAAACATCCAACAGACTTAAGAATATTTAGCCACATCATTCATAAGATTCATCGCATCATACTTCATAGCTGCACATTATATTTGTCTTGGCACAAATAACAAAGACACTTCATATTTATCAGAATTTTCTATATTTTAGCGTGCCCTAACCAGGCCAACCCATTAAATAATTGCTAATTTAAATGCATATATTAGTTGACATGCCTCATTTTCATCATCATTGCAAAATAACCTGTCTAGGGAGAAGCTCAGGAAAAAAAAAAAAGGTAGAAAGACCATACATATACTTTGTGGCATCAGCAAGCTTGGAAGTGATGTCAACATGCTGCATGTTGGCTATTATAATGCTATTTTGATTTAGATTTATTGCCAACTTCTGCAGGGACAAGTTGTGGCATAAACAGGGTATTTTCTGTTATTTAATTGTTCTTTGACTCCATTGCTTGCTGGCATCAGTAACAGGTACAATAACATTATCAGAGACATAATGTGATAGTCTATTGCTTGACCAAATTTAATTAAAGTCTGATACATTTGAAATTTGAATGCTATGTTCAACAGGGTACAGATTAAGTTTTTGGCCAAGAGGTATGAATTGATTATCTCAACTGTTTTTTTCTTAACGTTGAGTAATGTAAAAGAACTATCTGATGTTCTTAAATAGCTCGGATCTTTATTCTAATTTACTCTATCTAACATGGTTGAAATAGAAATACTTTGAACTTGGCATTTACTTGATACAAATGAAGATTTTGTCACACATTTGTTCCCCCACCCAAAAAAATATCTCAACTAGCTCAAGAGCAGCTTGAAAAGCTGCTTTGGCTTTGAAGCCTGTTTTCCTTGCTAAGTTTTTGCTGGTCATGCCACTTTCCAATAGTGCAACAGAATATTTGTATATTTCTTACATTTATTGCAGAAGCTTTTAGTTTCCCTCAGCCTCTGGGCACTTAGCCATATTTAAATGGTACCCAAACCTAACACTTCAGCTGTTAATGCTAATGCAGTTGGTATTGGAGCACCACTTGCAAAGAAACCCATTAAATTCGCTCCAAAGGTGCTTCACAAGTTATGGGGCTCAGAAGCTCGCCCATCTGTTGTTCTTCCAGTTCCAAATTTTGATAAATTTTGCAAGTGGCTGGAGCCTAGAAAAATTTACTCACATAGGGTATTTTGCAAGAAGAAACTCATCTAAAAGCATGCTTAATAGCTGGGTGAATAGTAAAGACCACTTGGGTCCCTCATGGTGTTAAACTTGATGTGTTCCAAAATTTAACCAAGAGCTTTTTTCTTCCACTTAGCAAAAACTAACAATGTAGACGCTGTCCTTAGGCATGGCCCATGCTATCTATGCCTGAAACCCATTACTAGTTTTCTCCCTTTGGACTAGGGGTTCTGTTGTGTCTAAATACCACGTCCTTAAGGTGCTGATGTGGGTTGGACTTCCTATTCTACCTTTGCCTTGTTGGTTATTTCTGAACCATATTGCCTCCTCTTGGTAGGATGGTTTGTGTTGAAGCAAACAAGTTTTACTCAGCACATCCACCATGCAAAATACTTGTGGAAATAGACCTTTACTAATAAATCAAGGAAACCATTGCTATACAGATTGACAACATGTGCCATGTTCAATGAGGGTATTATATCAATCTATCAAATACAGGTTTCAAGTGCTAATCCTCCCAGCACACAATCAAAGATTCTCCTTTAGCCGCCCATAAGACCAAATCAGCCTCTAAACTAGTGAGTGAAATGCCATGTCCAAAAGGTGACAAAAGCTAGATTGCAATGTGGATTAAGGTTATCACTCACATTCCTTTCTTTTGAGGATCTATGTCTGCTAGCTTGCTAAGATTTGCTGCAAGTCTTACATGGTCATGTCCTTGGAGCTTAAACGACTCTCCATTCAACTCAAAGTGACACCCTTCCACAAGCCCTTGCAAGTTCAAGTGGCCAAACTTTTCCCCTAGGTGCGAGTCGTTGATGCACATACTAACAAAGGAGCTCAAATTAAAGCCAAACTTCACTAGTTAAAGGTTGGTAATAGAGCTTCCAAGGGATTTTCCAACCTTCAAGTGTGCATAATCCAACCCAAACGACCAAATTTGAAGCAAATAAGCATATTTAAAAGCTTCTTGAGGTTTTGAAAGCCTTTGTTCAACACTAAAGTATTTTCAAACCCCAAGACCCTTCACAGACTCATGAAGCAACACCCAAGCAATGTATTGATGCGGTCCCTTGTCATCTCCCTTCCACTCAAATAGTGGCTTGCAACAAACTCTTTTCTCAAGTGATGTGTCAGCATGAAACAAGAACTACCACTTCACCATAACAAAGAACCTATAAATATTACTATAGATATTTGTATCAAAGGTAATATTTGACAGACTTGAAACTTTTTATTTTCTGATATTATTTTGTCTCATTGTCATACTGGGCCATTATTGCAATAGCTTCCCACGAGTGCAATTGTTACTTGTCATGCCCCAAAAATACAAGTGTTAAAATGCAAATAAATAAATAACAATATACAAATATTAACAATTTAATATTATTATAATTATTATAATATAATATTATAAATGTTAAATATCTACATAATATTAAAATATAAATATTAATGCTAATAATGTTATATGATATAACAAAATATATACTAATTAATGCAGATTATTATCGCCCAAACTGAAGGACTGGTTTAAGGCAGCGCTTCATACACTAAAGGACAAAATAAGCAGTGATTATATTATTTATGAAAGCAGCAACTATATCATGGAGGCAGCGAGTATATTATTCAAGGCAGCAATGAAAGGGTATGTATTTATTTAGAGTTCTTACCTTGCCAATAGATGCATCCATTCATGAATCACTGCCCCCCAAGGAAGTATAAAATATTATTGAGAAATCTGAAGTTAGGGAGGGGGAGATACACACGGATATAGAAGTGATAAACAAGAAAATTAAGAGAACAGTCTATGTAGGTATAAAGAAGTTTATAATGGAGAGTTTTAGAAGAATAATAGGGAAGTTGGAATATATTTCAGAGCGTGAGAAATTAATAAGGAAATCTGAACTCATAGCAGCTGTTACAATTCATATTGTATACTCAGATTTAAAGGAAGAAATAAGAAAGCCTGATCGATCACAAACAGTGAATCAGGACAGGTGCCAGGAGTATTACCTGAGCATAGCAGCAGACATCATCAGATAGGTATAGTACTGCAGAATATATGTAGACAGTAAGTTTACACATAATCATAGATATATTTATATATACTCATATACAATATGAATACATAAATTATATGCGATTATGCCATAATGATGCTTGCAGCAATTATTAAGATTAAGCCTTATAAGTTGTCATGTTTCTTTAAATACGAATATGGCCAATAGATTCCTATGTGTTGATTTACACTAACAAACCCGTGTATCACCACAGGTTGCTATTATCAAATATATCAATATAATCAGGTGTATTTCTGCTATCTATTATCCCACATTTGTATAGGCATGATCCTGCATAATAAAGGAACATTAGATGTGTAATTTCTGCAAGTAATTATATATATGCATATTGCTCATAAGTTTACAAAGAAAGGTTTCTTATAATTAAATCAGAATTACATTGACTGTCTGAAACCCACCCTGTGGGAAGGGCCAGGGGTGGAGTGGTAGAGGCCAAAAGCCCACTTGCAACCTCCGCCCAATTCCTCAAGAAGGAAGGGCCAGGGGTTGAGTGGTAGGAGCCAGAAAACCAACTTGTGACCTCCACCCAATCTCATAGGATGGCAAGTGTTTTTAGGGGTTGTGACATTGATGGGTAAAGCAGGTACAAGTCGCCAAGGGGGAGGACTGTGGTATACACCCTCTTAGGCTTGGCATATGACTTTGGACGGACCCATCATGTCCCTTCTCCCAATGTCTTAATATGTTTGCATTGTTGATAACCTTTAGATGTGATGCAATGATCTAACCCTAACAGGCATATATAAATATTTGCATATATTGTTCATGTGGTGAATGCAAGATTCCATCATTAAAGAGATTTATTTAATAAGGTGAAACCCTAACCCTAATTTGTTGCAACTTGTGATCAATAGGCGAATTCTAGGGCAAATCAGGATAGGGGGCATTACATTACTATAAGTGTACTTTATGCTGGTGTCAATTTGAGAATGGTACTGAAAATTTATAAATGTTGCAAATCTGATGTGTGCTTTAAGGGCATGGCAATTCAACAGCTAACAAAATTTTCCAATGCTCCATTTAAGTGAACTCTAGAAGGTTCCAAGGTGAACAACAAACACTGAACTGTATACTTTTTTTTTTACTTCTGTGACTTTCTAATTTAGTTGCAAACTCTCTTTTGAGATAAAAGGATAAAAAGGAACGAGTAAAAATTTACCTGATATAAAATATGCACAAAGTTGGCACCTTCTGGTCCTGAAACATGTTTCAAGATTGTTCCACATTTTTCAAACTCGCGCACCACTAAATTTGTGTTTTGTGGAGTAAACCTGAAAAAAAATAAAAGCTGCAATATAAGCAAATTAATGGGGCACAGCACTAAAAAACTATCAAGGACTGATAATAGAAAAAAATGGTTCAAAGTTCCAAGCAATTATTTTGTGATACTAATCCAAATAAGGATTTAACTGTGGATCCATTTTCTGTATTCAATGGAGAGATGATCAAATAAGAAAATCATCAGATGGATGAATTTTGAAACCAACAACTTAAAGAAATGTCACATTAAAATTTTCCAGCCTTGTGCTTTTTGTATCACCTTAACTGGGCATCATTCCTTCAAAAATAAAGTATAGCCGACACCATTAGACAAGCCTAAGTGATATGAGCTTAGCAAAGTGATTTGCAACGCAAATTTGGAATGCATATAAAATGTTAGCACCAATAGCATTACCCTTATAGGAAAACCTCTGAAGCAATAAATCATGCATGCATAATAAATATTTCTATGCAAGTTAACAATCGGAGTGTAGAACACAGAAAGAAAAATGTGAACTAGATACTGTTGCAAGTATTACCAAGTGACCAGGTTCACAAATTAACATTTAGCTAGGGCCTATCAAAAGGAATCATGATTGCAGAACAATACATGGAAAACTAAGTATCTTAAGTAATTGTAAGGATCTAAACATGGGAGAAAAGAATCTGAGAATACAGGCTTAGAAAGACCAAGCCCTATCAAAAATGACAACAACTTAATGATTCTTCCCAGATGGTGGGAAAAGGTACAAGAAATAGTACATCAATTTCAGAACGATCAAAAGAGCAATATAATCTAACAGTCTAACCATTGTCTCACCAGAGAACCAAGATTGTGTTGTGGAATCCATGTATAATAATTAATATAATCTATCCCTTACCATAGGAAACCAAAAACTCAACCAAACCAAGTTTGTGTTAGAGGATCTCACTAACATCACACACCTACAGCCTTTTGTTTTGGAAAGAATGGATACTCATTTTCTAAGTTACTGATTCGCCACTCCCAGCCCCTAGATACGATACGATTCGTACCAGATTCAAAATTCAGATTTGGTACGATTCAGATTCGGACAGGGTATGAAAATATGACTGTGGATTCGCCTTGGATCCGAAACACCACTTTGGATTCATCCAGGATACGCCCAGCTGAATCCGCGACGGATCCGACTCGAATCCAGACGTCAAAACGCCCAGGTTGCGGAAAAAGTGCCTTTTTTTGCATTTTTTATTATTTTTTTGACTAAAAGTTTTGTCAAGATCCTGTTTTTAGAAATATCTACTTTGGATGTGAAGTCTATTCTTAACCATTCTAGTTTTAGTGTCTTATATCTGTTCTAAGTTCTGACTAACTTTGCCTGCAATGCAGGTTTGTGTCAGTATGATCAGCAGGTCTCTAACTGCATTTTTATTATCTTTTGAGATTAGGCCTGAAGATTTGCATATATTAAATTATTTCAACTAGTAAAGAAAGTAGCATTCAAGCATTATACTAGCAGGCCCAGTGTTCCTTAAAACTTAGGAGTTAGAAGTACAAACATGCAGGCACTTAAGCAAAAAGCATATATGAGAAATGAGAGAGAAATAAACAATTAATAAATCTAGAAGTCATTTAATTACAACCATAGTTGGCAGACTCGCAGAAAACTCGCCGAGTTTTCAAAAACTCGCAAGTTTTTTTGAGTTTAACTCGCGAGTTTTTTTGAGGACGAGTTTTTCCCATTTTTTTCGAAAAACTCGCGAGTTTTTGCCGAGTCAACTATGCAGAACTTAAAGCGGAAAATGTCTTTTTTGATGTTTATTAAGCAATTTCTTAAGTTCCCGAGTTTTTTTGAGTTTTTCCCGAGTTTTTAAAAACTCTCCAATTTTTCCCTTGGCGAGTTTTTTGTTGGGGCGAGTTTTCCAACTATGATTACAAAATTGAAATAGTACTTATACATGCGAGGAAGCTACAACCTTATTAGCTACACTCTAACTCCTTAAATGACTAAGATCTAATTTTGACCACTTAACCCTTAAATGACTAAATGATATTAGCCCCTGCCCTCTGAATCTCAAAGTTATTTATATCATGACATTCAAGTATCACTAATATTTTAATAATTGACTATGAAAGTGGTGGTGTATTTTTGCTATGTTATTTGACTATTAATATGGTGGTGTATTCTGAACTTAATTACTGCTGCAAATATGTATATATTTCTGATTTTTATATGTTTTTTGTATTAACGAACCCAAACCCAAAAAAATTGACCGAATCCCATACCGGATTCACGTACCCGTACCCGAATCCAAAAACGAATCGGTAACTTAGCTCATTTTTCTACCCCATTCCTAAACAGTTAGCTGTATCTTCCAAAATGGGAAATGAACCCAAACAGGTTGATCTTTTGATCTAAGTTTCCCGTTCTAGATAGTGCACCCACTAAGAGCACCTCATCCAGCTATGAGTGAGTTTTACTTTTCACCCTATTCCCCAGGCTCTAAAATGGGAATCGGGGAATTGTATCTAAGCACACTCCATGCACCTTGTCATCCACAAAAAGTACACTTTAGCAAAGTCCAAAAGGCTATACTGTAATGGTAATAGGGGAAACTTCAAGGATTTGACATGTTACTTATCCCTGCAGAGCGACACAGCTGCCCAGGTTTCTACTCGATGTGACAAGATTCTGGTGTAACCCTAGCTAAGAGACTTGGAAAGTCTCATAAAAATGGTAAAACTTGCCAAGTCCTGCGCTGAGTGAATCCACTGACTTAGTTTGGAACTTTGGAAGGCTTGGTACTTATTAAAAACCAGGCAAGGATATAGAAGAAAAAAGACCTTACAGCTGCAAAACCACCCTTCCTTCTTTAAAGGGACATCTAAATTTCCATTTTATAGAACCACAAAAGTAAAATACGACTTGCCCCATGGCAGTTTTCAGTATTTTGGTCAATTTTTTTGGAATTTATTAATGAGTTTCAACCAATTTAATAAACCGTGCTTTCATCAATTTATTTGTTGATGTATCAGAGTCCAAGCCCAAAATGGACCTGCCAAGACCTAGTGTAAATACTTCAGGTGTACCTACTTTGGGGTGCAAAGTAGTTTCCTCTAAGTTTCCAAATCATATGAACATAATTCAAGGTTCAATACCTTGGATGTACGTAATTTGGGGCGTATTGTATTTTCACCCGTGTTTTCAGATCATAAGAGCATAGTTCAATATGCAATACTTCAGGTGCACATAGTTTGGGGTGAATTGCAGTATCATCTATGTGTGCAAGACATAAGAACATAGACCAAGGTTACCATACAACCTGCTAAAGCCATCCTTAACCTGACTCAATTAATGCTTAACATTTTTTTCCTAAACGGGAAAAGGACAGGTCCTTTTAAGCTCCATTATGTGGTGCCCTGTGCACTTAACTGAGTTGAGACTTGAAGGTAGGTTTTGACACCCAGCTGACAGAGTATCCCTACACTATGACTCGCACATATCCTACCCCGTTCAGCTTCAAATCTCTGCATTTGGGAAACTATTAGCAGTCTGGACCCCAAAAAAGGGGACAAGTAGCTCAATAGTATGGCGCGCGAGCAGCAATCTAATCTGGAGGCCCTGGGTTCGATTCCTTATTAAGGTAAAATAAGAACAGAGAAAAGAACGAAAAGATTGCGTACCCGTAAACAGTAACCCAGCACTGCCCGTCTGCCGCTCCGTTTGTCTGGCGGTGAGGACGTTCCACTTCTTCAAGCGGTGGGAGTTCCAGCAAAGCGCGGGGCTCCTGCTGCGACCCGTCATTTAAAGGACTTTCGTTCTCCTTATGTAAATGACTTTCATTCTCCTTATCTCCTTCGGAAAAGAGGGGAGATCTGCGGATCGAATTCCCGGGCGTTTGAAAGCTGAAACCTCGTCCAAAGGAGCCTGCTTCATCCGGCGGAGTGCTTCTTCTGAAGGAAACCGACGAGGAAGCGGCGGCGGAAGCTGAGGCAGGCGTCTTTGGCGGCGGAGTTTTTAAGTGGTGGGCTGCGGGCGAAACGTCTTCGACTTGGTCGTGGAGAGAGAGCGTTGGAGGAGGCGGAGGACCATCGAGCCATGACCCAGAATATGAAGAATGCTGTGGGTGGGAGGAAAAATCAATCTTAACGGGCGAAGCCAAGTCTCTATAAAATCGGGAACGGCTCGCCGCTCTTCTGGAGGAGCTTCTCTGAGACGTGGAGGTGAAGTCCATGTCCTTCGCCACAGATGTACGTCCACTTTTCTTTAACGCTCCGCAGACGGAAATCTTTGGATTTCACCTCCCGCCTTTGGGTCAGCAGCTGCGCTGCGAACACGTTGCGGTTGGGGGTTTAGGGTTCTATCGATTCTACATATCTATTAAGACCACCCACAACGTGTTCCAGATATTTACCCGGCAGGCTATATAGTGTGTTATTTGACCTTTAAACAATTCCACTCTTTTTTTAGCTATTTCAGGTCTATGTTTATTCAAGGGAGAATGAATGAATGAATGGTTTTTAATGACGTCCACAAGACCATCAGTTTATGGGATCAAGCACCGAAACTTTAACCATTTTCAAGTTCTTTTCCATGTCAGCCCTTCTATTATAGATCTTGATCAGAAAGCTAGCAGTTTTGAGGAGCCTAGTTTCCCTAAAAAGTTCATTTAGATTATCCACCTTCAAATTGTCTTCATATTGGATACGAATATCATCATAAGCAGGACACTCAATCATGAAGTGCCATTCAGTCTCGACAGTCCCTTTGTTGCAAAAAATACAAGTTCGTTGCTCCCAAGCCTCCTTGGGGACAGCCCACCTACCTATCTCGCATCTAAGATGGTGTGACCCGGTTCTTAATTGAGCGATCAAAAGCCTAGCCTTGCCTTTAATTGTAACCCTTAGATAGTCTTTCTCATCATGCTCCCACGTGGGGTTGAATTCCTGGATATAATGAGACTTTTTACGGCCAACCTGCTTAGTCCACATAGTAGACCTAAACTTTTCTAGCACAAACTTTTTTATCTCAGCATTAGTGTTGGGGCACTCATGTAGTTTAATGTTCCATTTGTTCAACCACTTGCTATTTTGCTTCATCCAAGTCTTCTTTCTACGGTTTAGCTCCTCCCCAACAACCATTTTGGGCCAGCGGTGCAAATCCATGTTCTCAACTTTTTTTAAATAACTTATTAACCGGATGACAGCAGATGCCTCCAACGGGAACATACCAGTTTCAGCCAAGAGAATCTCATACGGAACCGAAGATTTGACTTTGATGTTAGTAGTGATCAAATGTTTTTGAATTCTTTCAACTTGCCTCCACTTGTGGTTTGACATGCTACCCCCCCAAACCTCACAACCATAGAGGACAACCGGTGCCACCAACAAACCAAAAAGGGTTTTCTTGGTTTTCCAATCCCATAACTCTGCTTTCCTACATCTGTTCTGTAATAAATAAGATGCCTTCCAGCCACCCTGAATCCTTTTTGCCCTGCAAGTCTCCCAGCTGAGCCTATGGATGCACTAGTTGAGCACCTTAATTTCGCGCTTCTCAAAATCTTACGTGAAAATTTCAAATCAGTTTCAATTTTTTAGGATCACATCATCAAATATGATGCCACATTAACATGTTTTTTGTCAAGGTGTCCAAAAAGCCCTTAAAAAAAAGTGAGACCAATCTACATCATGTTTTATTAGGTGTTGATGTGGCATCACATGATTGGTTGCTTTTTAGATCTAAAAAATACATTTTATTTAATTATGGGTAGTCATCATCAACACTAACAACTTTAAAGTCACCACTATTGGTTCAATATTGTTAAAAATGTTGGACATTTTATAAACAAATGCTACCACAACTATTGGAACATGCTCAAGTACTCGGTCTTTTTCCCCTATGTTGTTGAACTTGTTACTCTCAATTATTATTCTTGTGGTTTTTTGTGTTAAGGGGTACAACATTCTGGAAATGTTGCTTATCTAATCAAAAAACAAGTCTCGCATTGTCAAACAACTCTTGAGTTGTCATTAAACTGTGAAATAATTTGTCGGTTTTCAATTTATGTTGATGAAATAATGTCATGTGTGAAAACACATATTAACTCGCAACCAATATTTTTTATTTAGAAAGCTACAAAATCTTGTCTCGAGCTCATGAACACTTTTGAATTGCATTTATCAAATGACAAAGAGAATTGTAGGAGTGTATAATAATGGAGAACACAAAGGTCTTCATGATTGCTTGGTAAACATTTAAGGTTAGGAGATAAGGTGCCCCAAGTAGGATCAACTTTCAAGTGGTTAGAAATTTGATTTAATGCTAACATGATTATTTGAAATTTCACTATAGTTGCTTGCATAAAATATCAAGACTTCAAATCTCCACATTTATGATATTTAATATTGAATGATCATTTCACATGCAACTCAAATTTTCCATTTACTCGAGTTGTTTGATAGCCCTTTGAAGCATGGTACATTATTGAGGCATTGAAAGGCAATAATGGACAGATCTCAAACTTATAATGCATCTTTCCCAAAATATCCTTTCATAACAAGAACCCTTCTGTATAAGATGGTTGGATAAGCAACCATCTTCATCTATTGTGTACTTATCGTTAACTTTCTATTTCAAACAAAATTAAAGTTGTTATAAAACATTCCTCAATTGATTATAAAATAAATATGTATACAAGTATATGTCAAATACCACCTTCAAACATATGTTTCTCATCATTATTAGTGCTCTACAGAATAAAAATAAAACTACAAAAAAAATATTTTAAACACAAACATAACAATATAATGCATCATTCGTTAAATGTATTTAAATATAAAAAATAGAAAATAAAATAATATATCTTCTATCCACAAATTGAATTGTAATCTCTAACATATCAGTTTATAAATATTTTTCTATCGGTGTGACCATTGCACCCTTCTCGTGTAAAATTTTTTTTTGCTCGATAAATCACTGCTAAGGGGCAGTACCCTATATTGCTTCCAAAAAAAGATTGCATAGGTTTGCATATTCTTGTTGTGTACAAACATTCACAGAAGTCCACCTTAACACCAGACTCAACACAGGCCATGAAATTGCAGGACTATCATTGCAACCATACCCTACCCTTTCATTTGCTTTATAAAATGGTTGAAACAAGACGGTCGAAAGCTAGACTCAGGACCTACTCTTACCCTTAGATTTTCTATTCATAAAAAGTTAACAGACTAATAGCAGCGTAACACAAAAATATGCTTTACAAGCCCGCCTCCGCTCAGTCATCATCATCCTCTGCTTCCTTCCTCTTCTTGTACTCCAGATAGTCCACAATCACTGGGTAGTCTGCACCACATGCATGGTGCGCAGGGTTGTTTTCCTTTGTCTCCAAGTCCCTGTCATCGTTTGCCACCCATTCTTCGCTCGTTCCAAGTTCCCAATCTTTTTCATCGCCCACTACACCTTTCCAGCTAGCCCCTCCTCTCCAGATGCTTCTACACCCAACCCTTGGGTGGAGTTTTCAATATCCTTTCCCGCCCTGAGTAGGAACATTATGCTTCGTTCCTTTTCATCCCACAGCTTCACCAGCACCATCGAGTCGAGTGACCTTACCACTAGAAATTTCTTTACCTATGTTCCATTCTCAAATGACATATAGTAATTTTGTGGCATTGGAACCAACAAATTGTTGTCCACATTATCAAGCGTTTCATCTATCTCTCCAAGCATGGAATGAATGAATACCATCTGGCTTAATTTCTTGCTCTTTGCCTTGGAAACTCCCAAATACAACAACATCGCCAAGACATGGTCGATATGTCTGCATTTGCCCTGAGTCTTTGATGCGCTAGCCCTTGGACACTCCCATATACAACATCTCCAAGAACATGGCTGATATTTATGCATTTTCCCTGAATCTTTGATGCGCTAGCAAAAATTCCCTCCCCAAAATTTTCTTGGTCACCCAAAGGACCAAAGGATGGGAGGAGACCAAGATCCCTTTCAGCCTTTTATATATAATCTCACCATGGAAGGATTGTTGTTGCTTTGTAGTGTTAAAAAATAGGGGGTACATCCATTGTGCTTCTCTCACAAACCACTAGCTCAACTTTGTATTTACTTATGCTACTACCACCTTTTGATTTTTAAAGAGAAATGTCCCTGCCCCATCATAATGTTGATCTTGGTGGTCGTGACATTTGAATCATGCCATTAAATTTGTAGGCTAGCCAAAGGATACGATTTTGATTGCCATCTTATGGTCGTGCAATGCCCGTCATTTCCCCTGTCTTGGAATTTTTTATAGTGCCTTGCGCCTTTCCTCCTATTTATGGTTGTCTCATTAAGCCTTCCAACGCTGGATCCAACAATTATTATGGTACGTGCCCTTTTTGTCGCCAATTTTTCCAAATCATCGGCCATGTCATTCCTCCTATTTATGTTTTAGTGTCCCATCATCCGAGAATATTTTGATCTATCCCTCATTTTGATTACCTGCCCCTTCCGCCACTGATTTGGCCAACTCATCTACCATGTTGTTCCCTTTCCGGTATACGTGGCTTACTTGGAAGGCTTCAAATTTCTCTGTTAATTGTTTGATGGGACGAAGTAGGTGGTTTAGTTTCTAATTTGGTGCATTGTTCTTGTGAATCACATTGACTGTAATAAGGGAGTCTCCCTCCAGATGGATGTGTTTCACACCCAATTCTAGGCCCAGTTGTAATCCTAGTGTTGCTTTGAATTCTGCTTCATTGTTAGTGCACGTCCCCAGAAAAATGGATTTCTCTGCCAAAATCTTGCCTTGTTCATCATGGGCTATACATCCAGCTCCCCCCAATCCTGGGTTACCATGAGAGACTCTGTCAAAATTAATTTTGACCTAGCCTTCCTCTGGCGCCACCCATTTCACCTCTTTTCTTTTTTCTTTATGTAGATCGGATCTATTGCCTCCGCAGAGTAATGGAGGTTTCAGCCTTGCTACGAGAACCTTCATTGACGAGTTCTATGGTTTCCCCTTCAATCTTGGCACATAGCCTTTCTACCTCCATTTTTTTACCTTGAAAGATTATTTTGTTCCTTTCATTCTAGATTTCCCATATGACTGTGGATAGAGTGACTTGCCAAATACTGCCAAACACCAATTTTTTGTGTTGGAATGGCCACATCTTAAACCAAGTCTCAATGTCAAACGACAGGGGACATTGCAAATTTAATTTACCCCTAAAAAATTTCCAACAGGCATTCACGTATGGGCATGTCAGGAGTAAATTTTTGTTGCTTCGTTACTACTTTTGCACATCACACATCTTCCAGGGCCTTGTATTTTGAATGTTGCTAGCTTGTCCTTTATGAGAATCCATTTCTGAATTTCCATCCACGAGAATACCCCTACTTTGGGGAGGCAAATTTTTCCCCAAATTATTTTACATGGCCAATCTTTCCTTGCAATGGCCAATTCTTTGATTTTGTACCCGAACTTTACTTTGTAGGTGTCTGTGGTCGATCCACACCACTGAACGACATCCCCCTCATTGGAGGGGTTAAAGTGTCTATTTTTGAGAATTTCTGCCAAGGTGTCTTTATGAGCTTGTGGAGCATTGATGTCCTGAAGAGAGTTCCAATTCCATCTTGCTACTCCATCCTGATGAATTACCTTCCCATAATTATAGACCTTGGATCCCCAGACTTGGATTATTTATGCCTTGATTTCTACCATTCTCAGTATATTCAATGGGTGTCCTGCCACACCAAGAGTCACTCCAAAAGGATGCACTTCACCCATCCCTAATCTCCCAAGTGACACGCTTGGTCACTATGTCCCTGCATTCCAAAATGTAGTTCCAAATCGCAGAGCCTTTCGAGGGAGAAATCATAGTCAGGATGTGGGTGGGGTCATCTGAGTCCAAGTACTTCCTTCTCAAAATTCTTACCCATTTATGTTCTCCTCTTGCATTTAGGTCCTAGACCAACTTTTCTCCCATTGTGTGGTTCATTATTGTTAGTTGCTTTAGTCTTGCTCCACCTACCTCCTTTGGAGAGGAAACTTTGTCCTTGGCTACCAAAGGGAATTTTTGTTGCTCCCCCATGCCACTCCAAAAGAATTTCTTGAAAATATGGTTGAGGGTCTCCTCTGCTACTTTTGGTAGCTTCATACATGACATTGAGTAGACTGGAATTTAGTACATAGTACTGAATTTACCATTAGGAGCCATCCTGCCGAAGATAGACATTTCCCTCTCCAAGACCTTTGTTTTCTTTTGCAGTTGTTTATCAAATTTTCCCAGTAGCATTTTTTGTTGATCCCTACAAATAGAGGCATTCCCAAGAAGCGCTTGAGGAGAGTTGTCACCTTCAAATTTAGGATTTTTTCCAGGTCTCTTTGCAGACTTGGTTACGTGTTGAGGAAAAAGACTTCAGATTTTCCCCAATTTATATTATGCCCGGATGTCATGCAGTAATCATATAGGTAGGTCTTGATCACCCTGGCTTCTCTCCTATGTGCTATCTTGAACAAGATGGTGTCATTTGCAAACTGTTGGTGTGTAGTGGGTTCCATACCATTTGCTACATGTTCTCCAACCCATTTTCCTTCTCTTCTCAAGGCCTCGATGCCTCTTCCTAAAAATTTTGCCATGATTATGAATAGGAAAGGTAAGAGGGGGTCACCTTGTCTTAAACCCTTGATGATGCAAAGAAGCCATGTGCTACCCCATTCACCAATATTGAGAATTTAGTTGTCAAGATGTAGCTCTTTATCCAGTTAATCTAGTTTCCATTGAATCCAAACTTTTCCAAAACATCCAACATAAATTGTTTGTCCACCATGTCATATGCCTTTAGGATATCTAGCTTGAGCACCATACATGCTTCCTTTATCTTTCTAATTGTGAGGATGGTTTCGTGGGCTACGATTATGCCCTCAGCTATTAACCTTCATTGGGAAAATCCACTTTGTTCCTTTGATATGACCTCATTTAGGACACTTTTGATCCTGGTGGCAATGATCTTGGTGACCACCTTATACACTATGTTGCATAATGCAATTGGCCTAAAGTCACTCATGACTTGTGGTTCTTTCTTCTTGGGAATCAAGGCAAGGAAGGTGTGATTTATTGACCCCAGCATTACCATCTTCTTCCTTTACTCCTCCACGGGTGTTGTCAAATCTTCTCCTACTATATCCTAAATTTTTTGAAAGAATCCAGCCAGGAAACTATCTGGTCCCGGGGCTTTGTCTGGATTCAATTGGAAGGTTGCTCCTTTAAATTCTTCCTTATTAATTTTTTGGTACAAACGTTTATTCTTCTCCTCACTTATGATGTTTGGGATTGTATTTAAGAGTCTTTCTCTTATTGTCCTATTGTTCGGGCTCTCCCTGTTTAAAGTTGCTTCAAAGAACCTAATAGCTTCTTTATTTACTTCCTCTGTGGATTGGGCTATTTCCCCATTCTCTTTCTCGATTTATGATATTATGTTCCTAGTGTGTTTGGCAATTGTCATTCTATGGAAATACTTTGTGTTCTTGTCCCCCTCCTTTAGCCAAGTCTCCCTTGATTTTTGGTGCCAAAAGCATTCTTACCTTTTCAAAATCTCTACTAGCTCTTCTTTTAGGATTTTCTCATTCTCAAAGTCATCTGTCTCCATCCCATTGTGAATTACATGTTCATTTAGTGCCTTTAGTTTTTGCTCCACTCTTTATTTCTCCTGGAAGATTTTTTGAAGTGTGCCTTATTCCATTCCTTGAGTTTAATTTTAATGTAGCCTAGTTTCTTAATCACTCTAAATAAGTTAGAGTGGTCTCCAATATTGATTTCATTCCACCATTTCACTAATAGTTCTACTAGATGTTCATTCCTTAACCACATGTTCTCAAATTTGAATGGACTTCCTTTTGGAGGGTCATCCTGTTTGAGGAGTAGTTGCATTGGGAAGTGGTTTGAGCCTATGAACAACAAAATTAAGGCCTCATGAGTGCCCATAGAATCCCCCCATTCTCCTAAAATTAAAAATTTGTCCAACCTTGCAGTAATATTGGTGAAGCATTTCCTCTTGTTTGACTAGGTGAACACTCCATTTCTGGCTTGTAGGTCCATTAACTGATTATTGTCTACAAATTCTTGGAAATCACGCTGAGTGCTAGTGATTCTGCCCATTCCCCCTTATTTTTCTTCATTTTTTAGGGTCACATTAAAGTCTCCTACAATTATGCCTTTCTCATTCCTATGATTATCAAGCTCACTTGATATCCTCCTCCATACTTGTCTTTTCTCAGTCGTGGAGATTGGCCCATATACATTTATGATGAAGAATTGCTTGTTTCCCTTCAGGCCCTTGAATCTTATAATCTTCCAGTTGATTTCCTCTTTTATGACCTCTCCTAATGCAGTTAGAGGATTCCATATGATGCCTATTCCTCCTGATGCACCATCTACTTCCTTAGATTGCCCCTTCCATTTCTTCCAATTGCTTATTCTTTTATCACTTTCTTCTTTGCTCCATTTGGTCTCCCGCATAAGTAGAATGTCAGCCTTTGACTAGTCAATTTGGTGCTTGACCATGTGCCATTTGTCAGGGGAATCAATGCCCCTAACATTCCAGGTCACGATCTTCATTTCCCTCTGGGAAGGATAACATCCTTCCTAGATCTATGTTTCCTTTGCCCTATTGCATTTGCTACAATTTCCAGCTTGGCTTTGTTTGTTTTTTGACCCCTTTTGCCTTTCTTCTTGATGTTTGGGTTTTTAATTTTGGATTGTGTCTGCTCCAACATCCTTTCCTCAATCAATTCACCTTCCTCTTCCTCTTCCTCCTCCTGATCCTCATCCTCTAATTCTAGTTTTAGGTCGCTTCCTTCCTCCTCAATTTGTGAAGCATTTTCCAGTTGTATATTGATTTATTCTTCCTCCTCTTTCTTATCTTCAACATTTCCACCTACCTCTGGTGTTGTCTTCACTTTATTTAGAGATTCTCCTACCTTCCAATCTTGATCTTCCTCCTTTGGGCTATTTACTTCATTTGATATCTCTTCTAACTATTGGCTAATGTCTTTTTGTAGCTCCCTGGCTTGTTCCAATAGATTATTTAAGTCTCTTTATGCTTGTGTTGCCACATTCATATTGTAGGCTAGTATTGGGCACAATTCCTTCCTTGTCCCCATACAAATCCCATCCAATTTCCTCTTTTTAGATCCTATATCTACTTCTTGACCAAGACTTCCACAAACTTGGGTGGTGACAATCTAAGAGTGCTCGTTATGGTTTTCCTTTCCTATTATCTCTTCATTTTCTTTTTGTCTACCCTTAGTGGGGCTAGCCATTACATTGTTCTTGTCACCTACCATCCCCCAAGAGCAACCTTCCCTTATGGATTCTTGAATAGGCATCTCCCAATATGTGATCCTTCACATATATCCACTTCATGATGCCAACTTTCAAACTTTGTTAGAATCTCCAGATTTTTATAAATTCCCACTCCTTCCGTAATTTCCACAAGGATATTAGCCTCTGCTTCTTTTTTTCTATTTATAAAGTCTTCATCGACTCCCAAGCACACCCCTAAGGCATCCCCTATCTTTACCAAAGCTTCCAAACTCCAGTACTCAGATGGAAGATCTACCAATTTGATCCATGTGGGGGTCTTCTTGATCGTGTAATTCCATAGATCAAAGTTTGGTTCCCAATTTAAACAATGAAAACTATAGCCTTTTAAAAACATGAGGTTTCCATACATAATTTCCTATTGTAAAATTATATCTATACATTCAATGAGAAAAAATGAGCTCGGTAATTGGTGGACACTTACCCGATCCTTGAAGTTGTATTTCCACCAGTCCATGATGTCTTCTTTAGGGCATCCTGGACTGCTCCATTTTGCAAATAGGGCTTTACCTTTTAGTTTGGCGACCCTCAATTCTATTATTTATGTTGACAACATGAACAGTTTGCTCCCCCACAACCTAAGTTTGGATTTTGTGCTTCTCCCTCTCCTATTTCTTTGATATTTTTTCCTTCCAATTCCTCTTTTGTCTTGGCTCAAAAATTGTTCGGGGTTCTTCCTCCAACCTATTTGCTTCCCTTCTTTTCCTCCTAAGTCCTTGTTGCCCCAAGGTCTAGGATTCTCCTTGGTCACATAAGTAGGGTTCACGTTGTCCTTCCCTTTCCAAGGGCTACTAGATCTCTTCAAGGTCCCAACCGACTTGCTTCTCTAGTTTGACAATGTCTCTACTTTGGGGCTTGTTTTTTCCCAGAACCACCCACGCCTACGGTCTGGTGCACAACCTCAAATGCTCCAAACTTCTTTGCGCCTATCCCATTTGTCTGGATTTGGCCTTGAACGCGACATCCTACCCTCTGGCCCCTCCACTTGGTTTGGTGTTAGGGTCTCAGGTTGTGATTATCCCACTTGTGATAGCTTGGATGGCATCAGTCCACCCATTTTCCATTCATGAAAATCCATTGTGGGATATGAGTATTTTCTCTAGTTCTACTTTCCCCTGCCCCGCCTTCTCCTAATCGGTTGTCTTCTTTGACGTCTCCCCACCGCTTCCCTTCCAGGTCGCCGACCTTTTTTTGCTCCTCCTCGCCACCTTGCGCCTTTTTTTATATTAACCTATTTTCTTCTTTTTTTCGTTCAAACTTGCTAGTTATAGTTTTTAAAAGTTAAGTATGTATATTGATTTATTTTTACATTAAAAATTTAGTAATATTTAAATTTATTAGTTGTTTGATAGTATTTTTAGGTGATGTTACAAGTTTTTAAGAATGTAATAACATGATAATGTAAAATAATTTCAATAATTTCATTAAAAAAATAACTTAAGATGTAATATTTTTTGAGATTTTATTTTCACATATTTTAAAAAGATCAATTTTATTCATGAAAACAAAAACATCTAAATTTTTCAAATTTATCAATCTAACTTGTAATTTTGATGAGACAAAATTATAAATCTCAAATTCAAATTTTTAAAATTGAAACTTCAACTTCTATGAAAATAAATTGAAAACCCATTATTGATTATGCAAAAATAGATTATTTGATGTTTAAGAGATATCTTAAGTTATTAAAAAATGTTAGAAGGAACTTTGGCACAATTTCTTAATGAAACTAATTACTTAACCAATATATTAGGTGAATTAATTTCTTATATTTAGCATTCCCAAATTGTATGTTTCAATATTTTGCTTGATCTAACCTTTTTAATGTTGTGAAACATATGTTTACTCATTGGAGTGTTGATGAGAGATGGATATCATATTAGCTATTGATTCAACCACTATTGTTCATGTGTTAAATTATTTTAAAAAGTTTACAATGGCCAGTTTAGAACCATCTAAGATGGTGGCTATAGGATTGGTAGAAGGAGATGGTGGAGGAGAACTAGGATGAGGAGAGGAGATGGAAGTAATAAGGCCATTTCTATAATTATAAGAGACATCCAAGAAATTAATAATGCAAACATAATCTTCTTGAATTATTTTCTTGTTGGTCCAATATAGAGGAAAAGAAGTAGAGTATAGGAAGAGAGTGTGAATGGGATTTGAATAAATGTTAGTAGGAATGACCTGGTCTTGCCCCCCATGTGGAGGAGGTTGATGGATGTGAAAGATATGATATTTGGGAGGTGAATATATTATCATGTTAGGAGTTTTCATTTCACATATTAGTTTATTAGTCTATGAAGATATGATTGGTTAGCATATTTTTATTTCCCTTCTGAATAGATTCTTGTAAATTGAAGTTAGGTCCCAAAGAGTAGTTCCAACTAATGCATCAAAGTGTTATACGATAATTATTAGAATGTCTATAATTATAATGATACCAATGATATTTATATTGGCATGTGAAATTTTAAGAAACCTATAAGGGAGGCACGAGAAACTTAATGTCATCAATACTTTTCATTTTTTAGTTGCATAAAATATAATTCAATGTCTATGTGATTGATCAAGATACCATACTAAAATATTACTTTGGATGGGTTACCAAAGAAAGCATCTTGTTGGTGGGATTGATTTATGGTCTCTTCTAGGGTTTAGGGATTAAATATATAGACTCCTTGTTACAATATAGAGCAAAGAGAATAACAATATGATAGATAAAAAATTGTGGTGGTCTTAAAGAGTAAGAGGTTTCCATCGTTTAATGGAAATTTTAGTAAATTCCTTATTTTCAAATTTGAGATCAAGAAACTATCCCAAGTTATCTTGGGAATGTTTTCAAGCAAAAATTGTGACTCATAGTCTATGAAGAGATCATCAAATGATTTATTGATTGGTTCAAAAGTGAAAGATAATAAAAGAGGACCAAATCAATTAAGGTGTGAGTGAATGATTCATAGGTTATATTGGTGGTGGTTGTAAACCAATCTCAGTGATGAAAAAAATGATTAAGGTTTAGGCTAGGGTCAAAATTTCTATCAAAAGCGAATTTAGGAAGAAAATAATTGGTATCAACTCATGAAATGTCTAGGGAGAAGGGTTGTTGAAGCAAGTACATGAACAATGATTGGGAATAAGCTTTTTATGTTGGAAGGGTATATGAGGGGGAGGAATAATAGGAATTTCAATACATATGAAGAGGTAAATTATTTTTAAATTTTGAGAGAGTAGTGTTGAAGACTTGGATTTGATTGGTGATGTGTCATATGTTGAATCTGATTAGAATGAGGGAGGTAAGAATGATTAGCTATATTGCTAAGTGAGTTGGAATGGCTGGAAAAAGGAGAGGGAAGTTGGGTGGTATTCTAGAATGCTTGGATGACATGTTTAACAACAATTGAATGTGTCTAATAGTTCAAAAAGTATAAGTATCATGTTGAAAAGTCCCTACAAATGGATGTAAAAAGGAACATGATGGATTGGAAGCACTCAATAGTGCTTAAAGAGAACCTTTTGGTGGAAAATTAAAAACAATGTTTCATAAACATAGTAAAAATATGAATATATGCAATTATGTTTCTACTTATACATCTATAACCATCCCCTAAATTTTTTGGAGCTATAGTTGATATAATTCCACTAGAAAAAATAGCTAATACATTACTAAAAATGCAAGATAATACTAAATCAAAATATTTTGTAGTTTACTACCAATGGTAATAAATTCTTAATTGTCAATATATATACCACTAAAGATTGACATAAAAAAAGGCTACTAAAAACAACACTAAATTTTGGCCTTATTTTTAGTGGTTATTATCTAATGGTACATATTTAATAGTATAAAACAACTACTAGAAATTTATTAACATTTGAAGCAAGTTGTAAAATCACTAAATTAGGTAGATTTTTAGTACTTTTGTAGCATAATTTAATCTATTTTATTTTAGTGATTATCATAATAAAATAAAAAATTAACATTTTAAAACATTGTAATGTTTTGTTCTTGATTTTTCTTATTTAAGTATAATTTTGGCTCACATTTTCATTATAAGTTCCTCAAGTTACAATTTCCATAAATGTTTTTGATTAAGGGTAAAAAATGGGTTTTGATGGGGCCTAGAACCTAGAACAAAGGAAATCAAGTTGCAATTAAGATAAACCATAGACCATCGACAACTCCACAACAACCTCTAAAAGATTAACAGGACTGCACACGCTACATATTATAGACAATCAAGGGCCAAAGACCCTTAAACAAACAAACCGAGACTAGAAACCCAAATAGTTACACCAAGAATCCGCCTGCATCTGCCAGGCATCAACAAACCACCCACTCATGGAAGACACCATTGAGCCAAGAAAGATAATCAGCACTAAAAGAGCAAAGAACACAATGGTGTGAACCACCATTAAGACCAAACACCCCTCCTCAATAGGGGCTTTGAGATCCACCATTGAAAATTGCAATAAATCAGCTTCCCTACAGCTCAAACTCACTTGGTGACAGGAAACCAACTCCATCTCCACCTCTAAAGGAGTGAGCTCCCCTCTATTGTAGAGGAGGATACGATCAACAAAACCACCACAACCAGACATCACCAACACCCTCAACCTCCACCTCCATTGGAGAATTTCCCACCTTAATAAGAACAGCTGCTAAGGGGGGGACCACCTCCATAGGACCAAAGGAGACATCCAACATAGTAGCCAAGCAAGCAACCGTAGCCTCCTTTGGAAAGCCCTACACAAGGAACAAAACCATCTAGGGTCTAGGATTAAAACTTGAGAACCACCCAGCTAAGAGGACAAGGCCACAACTGATCTGAATAGATTCCAAAACATCAGGACCCTTCAACCAACAAGTCATCAACAAAAACACCTCTAACAAAATGTGAGTAGAGATCCCGTTAGAATTTCCATAAATGTTCAAAGTGGTTATTATTTCATTTAATTTATTTGTTGTTTGATGAGATGTATAACCCACTAGGATTAGTGTGTTATTCACCTTGCATATTTGTAGTTTGAATTGTTCATAGATGATTAATTACATGCCATTTTCAAAGTTCATAGAATGGGTGAATGGGATACCCATGTGGGAACATATTAATTAATTTATTATTCTCTCAACACTTGGAAATATTATTTCTAATAAGGTATTTGAATTGTAGGATACATAGTGGACTTGCAAGAGCATTTTTTATTACTAGTTGGGTGTGGGATGTAATTTATGCTTAGTGGGGGAGTGCTTGAGAGTTATATACACCAAATTACATAATGTAATTCAAAGATGCTTGTGTAGGGAGTTACATTCTATTATGGAGGACACTCTCTTGAGTGGATCATGAAAATTCTTACCGTGGTATTTTGGGCCCTTGTATGGGGCCATGTTGTCTTTTGGTGTTTTTTTGGACCTCCATGAATCTACATATTGAGGGCTCAAGACATACATTATGCATTCTTTGATATGGGGCTATGCTTTTGGTTTTCCTCCATGATTTAAGAATATTGATCTATATGGAAGGCACAAAGCCTAATATTGTATTATAACATTGGTGTTGTTAGGAATACATTAGATTCACTATTTTGGAGGTTAGGTTTTTCCATAAAGAGTTTTCCTAGGGTATATTTGTGTCACACTTATTCTTGTGTTTGATTTTATTATCCCTCACATTATTTTTATTCTATATTGTTTAGATACTAAAATACTTCTATTTTTTTGTAGATTTGATTGCTATGTGTTGATGGTGTTTTTAGCACTGCAACAACTCAGATAGAATACAAGTATCCTATCTCTCTTGAGAGGTATATTTCTATCAACAATCCTCAAGAAACAACCTCAAGGTCTCTAATGTCAGGTCTTGACAATGCAACAAACAACTCACTGAAAATGTGATTTGCTGGTAATCACAAGGGGCCTTACAAATTAACAATGTTGAAAGCTTCAAATTCATCAAATATAACAATGTAATGATGCTTATGAATCCTATTCTAACAATAATCTTAAATAAATAGCAAAATATGAGGGTTTAGAGAGATATCCTAATCTAAAACCTAAGATCACTCATGCAAATAATAGAGCATTCAAGGTGGACCAATCTTCCAAAACCAATCCTTGCTTAACCAAGATTAAATCTAAAATATCACAAGAATAGTGCAATCTCCAAAGGTATTAAAGATTTTTAGATTGTAAATATCCAAAAGCATGAAATGCATAAACATTCACAATTGAACTTGAGTGCAACAAAGAGTAGGCCTGGGCTAACTTTACACAACAATCTACAATCAACAAATTTCTAAAAGTATGGACCAAAGATTCCTCAACACCTTAAGCACTTTATCATTAACACAAATGAACTACAACTAGCTCTAAGATTAATCATGAAATCACTTACTCAAAATGACTTATCACAGATTTGAAACATGAGAACCATGCATAGATGAAATAATACAAGGAAGAACACCAAAAGGCAATGTCTTCAATTGTATTCACTTCACTAAAATTTGCAACAATTCAAGTATCTCATGTCCAGTAGCAACAACAACAACCTTACAAATGAGGAAGAGGCCTCAATATATAGGGAAGCACTTAACATTTCAGCCTAGGAGAGAAATTAAATTAGGTCTTACATGAGGTCGGCCTTGGCAGTTTTAGCAATCCTAATTTAATTTTACAATAAAATATTACAAGGTCGACCTCAAAAGGAATTTTAGAATTAAATAAAAGTTCTTGGCACAAAAATTTAGACACCGCCAACTTGTAACCTTAGCAATTTGGATGTGGTATGCACATTATTCGAGGAAACTAGGTTGGGTCATCCTCCCTATCCTTTTCTCCCCATCTAGAAAGTTCTTTAACCTTTGAAAGCACACCATCAAGGTCGACCTGATTTGGACTTGGTATTAATTTTATTCTCAACTTGAAGGATTTAATTTCATCTTCATATTTAGCCAAAATCTTCTCCCAGTTGCCTTGAAGCCCTTGATATTTATCCAAGTTAGAAATATAGACAACTGCATCCTCAAGTTGATATGTTATTATAGGTCCATTATCAGCTAGAGAATATACCTCATGCCACCACTTCTATAATTTTTCTACCTTTAAGTTTTTCTTTCCAAATTTCTTTCTCCCTGTGACAATCTCCAAAAATGTGATGCAACTATTTGATATTTCCTTGAATTTGCTCTGGATCTTTGATGATTTCTTCAGTGATTTTATCATAAGCTCTCTTTGGAAACTAAGTGCCTCTATCCATTCAATTGGCCTATTCATATTCTCAGCTATGAGGATATTCTCCTTAATCAATACATTTCCTTGAATTTCCATTACCCTTTTCAGTGCAATGATGGTTGTATCATCTATTACTTGGCATTCAGAGCTAAGCTAAGATATCTCTTCAAGAAAGGAAGAAGCCTTTTCATGTGTATGCAACACCTTCTCTATCATGTAATCTACTCTTTGACATACACTGTCTATCCATTGGTGAGTAACCTGCAAAGAGGATCTCATCTTTTCAATCTCTAAAACAACATCTTTGGACAACAACTCTTCTAAAAA
This sequence comes from Sequoia sempervirens, assembly GCA_007258455.2. Lineage (NCBI taxonomy): Eukaryota > Viridiplantae > Streptophyta > Pinopsida > Cupressales > Cupressaceae > Sequoia > Sequoia sempervirens. Next base: position 100,292,788 of record VDFB02086081.1, on the reverse strand, counting down.
TGAGGCACCTTCACTAGTCCATGTCTGCAAAGGCTTAACTAAATGTTGAACATATCTTTGCACCCCTTTCAATTTTTGTTGCAACTTTTTCTTGATCTTAGTTTCATTATCCAACCTCCTAAGAATGACCTGTATAGGTTCTTGTAAATCCTCCTTCTCTTGTTCCTTTGTGGATGGGCCTAAATTGACAGTTTCTACTCTATAATCAGATGGCCTAACCTCATCCTTGTGCTTATCATTCATAGTAGCAATATGGAGAACTCTATTGTTAGCTTCATCTCTTGTCATTCTAGAAACTACCCTTGCTTTCTTTCTCTCCTTTGATTTTCCCAATCTGACTAGAAACTTACCCCGATTTGGAGTCTCTTCTTCCACAATGATTGGCTTGGGCTTCAGTCATTCTTTCAACCAATCAGGAGCAGTTGATTTTTCCATATATGTATTATCTTGATAAATATTTTTCTCTTGTTGATCTTTAGATGGAGTTTCCTCAATATTCTCTTGATTTTTATTAAAGTCATCTTGATCTTTCTATCCTTCATCTTTATTTTCAGTATCAGACACATCTTCATGTTCTTCCTCGGGGAATTGAGAAGGCATTTCCTCTATTCTTTCTGGCTCTTTTTTCTCTTCCTTATCAATTTGTAGCTCAGAGGTTCTTTGCTCTAATTCTACCTCAAAGTTTCTAAGCTCTCCACTCTTTGGAGTTGACACATCTTCTTGTTCTTGTTTAGGGAGTTTTTGGAAACATTTTCTTCTTCATTCACAACTTCTTCATCAACTTGTATATTTTGAATAGGAGATGTAGGAGGAGTATTATTTCCTATAACTGCTCTCTTTGCATATTTAGTTTCATCAATAGATGAATTTTCAAGACTCTCCCCATGCTCATTCACCACATCTCCAACATTTTTTGTAGTAGGAGGAATTTTCTGCTTAGGAGAGTTTCTTCTAACATATACTTGTGGCTTTTCTCCAGAACTCTCTATTTCAACTACCTTAGCTTGAGTTGTGTCCTCTTCACCAACCTTTATTTTCTTTGACCTGGCCATCTTTTTCCCTTCAGTAACAATTCTTCTTTTCTTAGAGGGTTGAGCCTCTACACTTCCTTCTTCAACAATTTCCTTTGTTAACTTTCTTCTTAGGGCAACAAGTTGTCTCTTGGGATCTTTATCTTTAACCTAACTCCTAGTCCTTTTAATCACCACATGTGCTTCTTTGGTATCTTCCTCTTCATGAGGTTCAACAATGTTATCTTGTGTATTCTTAGTTTCTTCCTCTAAATGGGATTCTAAATCACCCAATAGGTCATAGGTAAACTTTGTGCCCGTTGCTTCTAGCTCCAACACCTTATGCTTTACCCATTGTTTAGAATACCTCAGCATAGGAGCAGTGAGTTGATCCAATCAACAATTTCATCCTCTGACCAATTGACAATAGGGAGTGGCTTGTCTTGAAATTGCTCATAATCATGATATTGCATTGGGTCTTCTTCATCATCCACTTCATCAAGAACATTAGCCACTCTATGAAGTCTAATCAACCTTAGAGGCAATGTAGAGTATCTTCTTTTTATTACTTCAACTTCATCTCTACAATTGGCCCAATAATCCTCAATATGGTCTTTATGTTTGTATCCCCTATTTGCCATTTTCTGTGCAGTACCATAGGGATCAAAATTTACTCTATCTGTGTGAGAGTACAAATTGAAATGAGTCATTTCGACCTCAGAATGATGGGCACTTTGTATGGAAGGATAAGCTTCCAAACCTCCAATTATTAAAGGAAAATTACCACCGACCCCTATTTTGTGTATATCCTTCAAAATGACATCAAATGTAGCTAACTACCTTGTCAACTCTAGCAAAATAAGCTTGTTTGTAGGATACCTGGGGAGTCTAAAGGGCACCTTTGGAGATCCATGTACCCTGATATAAGAAAAATTTAGAAATTGGATGAACCAATAACCATATTTCCTGATCAATTCCATTGCTTCTGTTGAAATTCTAACATGAAGAGCATCCTGTAGAGCCCTTGTAATATACATTAGGAAAGCATCATTGACCCTCCTATAATTGGAAGTATTGAATTGTAACTGAGGGTATACATCACAAACTCTATCCTTACCAATGACTCCCTTGCAACTCAAACCTTTGCATTTTTTTCTTCTGGCAAGCAAATACACTAGATATGAGGTCATAGTGAATTTCTTTGTCTTGCACATTCCTCAACTGCAAATCCAAATTGTCACTGATAGTGCCTGCCCAGTGATAATGAACTCACTTTATAATTTATGAAATAACATAGAACATCCATTCTTTAAACATAAATGCCTCCTCTAATCCCATTACTCTTCCCAAAAGAGTAATCATATCATTATATTCTAACTTGAAGCCACTCCTATATAATTGCTTAGGTAGCTTAGAGTAATGCGATTTGGGTTTCTCAATACAAGAACTGTTCATGATCTCCAAGGCCTCAGTAGGATTAGATTCATAGAATTCTTGAGCTACCTTCAACTATACCTTTACCAACTTTTGATGTGACCCAATGTTGAAAGTTTCAATTATTGACTCCTTAGATTTTCCATTATCCTACCTTGAGGGGCAACAATTACCCTTTTCTCCGAGTCATAGTGTTTTGTACATTCCATAACAAGATTAGGACACTATACTGAAGGTGGGAACCCAACAACTTGTGTTAACCTTGTATGGACAATAATCTGGGCAAGAGGGGTTGATGCATTGCAAAACATCCTTTGTTTGAAGTCTTCATAATCCACATGGCCCATATTAGTGTCTCCCACTTTCCCCCATGTTGATATGATCTTTGAATCTGAACTCATACCTTTGAAATCATATTTCATTTTCTCAGCTCTGGTGGTGGGCTCCTCTTTAACAGGTTCAATAGATTTTTCCTTAAAGCCCTTTCCTTTGCTGAATTCTACCTGTATCTGGTTAGAAAAAGCCACAATTACCATAATGCCAAGCATAACAAAAAATTATCACACAAAGGCATCATTAAATTTATCAATTAAGCACATATGCAATATAAGTAACCTCAAATACTCATTAAAACCATCAAGAAGATCAAGCAATAAACATTTTTGGGTTTTTACCAACTTCGTGGATTTTGACTATGAACAGATTTCGGGGAATCCACCCCTCCGTGGATTTCATGAAAGGTGAGACCTTTAGGCATTCCTTGCTTAAGCAGATTTCATGAATCAATAGAAACTTAATAAAATTTCAATCATCAAACATCCTTGATATCATAAAACTCACCTTACATAGGTCCCAAAATCAATCTTAAAAAGATATCGTGCATCTCACAACCTTGGGGATTTCAAGCCTTCATGGATTTGGGAATTTTGGGGCTTCATGGATTGAAGAAATCTGGGGCATCATGGATTATGTGAAAGGATTGAAACTCGAGTATTTCGTGTCCACTCAGATTCCACGAAGGGCACAACTTTTGGGTTTTCCACTTGATGATGGATTTAACAAAGGTTTAAGCTCTCAGGTTTTTCATGATGCCAAGGATTCCACGACATACCTCAAACTTTAACTTCATGACCTTAATGAAAATAGGACCCCTACTCTTCTCAACTAAACTTAATTTGAACTCCAATGAAGATACTTACAATTTTAAATCATGTTCAAGTTGGACCTCACCTAAATCATGAATCATTCTTTCAACATTACAATCATGATGTAAAGCGCCTTGCCAAAACTGACCATAAACCCCTAAATTTTTGCCTTAGGAATTTTGACAAACACTTGTCTTGCAACCTTCTGTCTTGCTGGTAATGGTTTCAGTTTGTTTCTTTTTTATTTTAATTAATGCTAATGAAGTTTAAATGCTTCTCAATTGATGCTAGACAACTACCAAATGGATAGAAATGATATGCAAGATGTGGATTAAAATCCTTAGATCTCCCTCAAGGTGGTTATTGTTGATTTGATTTTGCATCGGCCTTGACCCGCGCTTCATATGTTTGAATATTCTCGACCCCCTTTTTGAAGTGCCTTCATTCGCTTGCACCACGTGTTAGCCACATGGGCCTTTGAAGGTTTTCTTTATTTGCTTCTCTCTTAAGCTTCACCCTTGCACCACATGTCTATAGCGTGAGCCTTTGGAGTCCTCTCTCCTTTATTTCTCCTCTGAGCTTCGCCCGCATGCCACGATTGCATCCTCTTGTGGGCACCTTTATGGGCGGGCCCCGCAGTCAAAGCTTATGCATTCACTGTGCCACGTGTCTTCTCCATAGGGATTTTGAGCACAAGGGAGAGATGGATGAATGTGAAGCCCCGTCGCTGTGCCACATATCCTAACCAACTCTATGGGTGAGTGACATGTGTCATCTTGAGATTTTGTTGCTTCCACCCTAGGACCACATTCATCATTTGCAGAGGGGAACATCTTGTTCAAAGGTGACTACATACTACATTTCAAAATATTTTTGTTACAACAACCTTTGAGAATCATTGCAATGAGCGACATCGCTCGTGCCTAGGAATCTTTTTGGCTCTCTGGCGGTGGAATGATCTATATATACTACTTCAACTCTCTAAAAAATGGTTAAAAAAATCATAGAAAAAAGTGAAAAAGACTTAGGCCTTTTGTATTGATTTTGATTATTGTATTAAGACTCACAGACTGTGCCAATTTGTTCAGCCTCTTTGTTTCTTAGTTAATTGTTAAGACATTAGACTGTGTTGTTTATTGTACCAAGTAGTTTATTTGCAAGACTTCTATAGTTTCAATATAAATTTGTTGATTCAGATCATGTCTTGAACTCTTCTTGTTCAGTGAATGCATATGGAATTTATGTTATGTTATTTGATGAACTTCTTGAGTTTTTCATCTATTCTTTCTATTATTTTCGGACATGCAGATTGCTGAACGGGCCCTTAAATCTCATCCAAAAGGAAGATTTCTCGTGTCCATACTTACATCTTGGTGCATTGCCTTAGATTAGACTTTATTTTATATATCTACTTCCTTTTCCCATTCCAACCCCCCAAATATAGAAGGAGCCAGCTTCTTTAAAAATCCAGAGGTCACTCAGTTTAGCGTAATTGGTCCCCCATTAATTGAGTTTTCCATAAGGTTGTTTGCCTAGCAATTTTAAGCATCAATAGTTCTTTTTTTGGCACGCCCAATGGGACTTGTTTGAATGTATCTAAATTTAAAGTGGGTGTATGAGCCATAGACCTGTTACTAGATCCCAGACAATGAACAACCTTTGATCTATATAGGATCTAGACTATTTGCAGAATTTGAATGCTTAACTTTTACAATGATTGTTCCAAGCTAATAAAATCAAAATTAACTTACAGAAATAATCACAATAATTAAAATGTCAAGGTGATAACAACATAATGCAAGAAAGTGAGAGAAAGAAAGAGAGATGCAAACAGAGTTTGATTACGGAGTTCGCCACAAACGTGACTACATCTCCGGGTTGGCTCCAATAGAGTACGATCGATCCGATTAATCTCCAAAATCAAGTACAATAATGCACCGAGACCATTTCTTCTAGCACTTCGGCAGCATAACAATACTCCGATGTATGAAAATGGCTCCGAAAATCTCCTAGAACTCCTCTCTGTATCACCTAGCCCCTGTTTCACTTGAAAATTATGAGTTAAAAAAAACACTTAGCCTCACTCTCACCCATTCACCCCCTTTTATACAAAAACTTTACTCAATATGGTATAAAACCATATGATTTACAAAATCTCCCCTATCTCCATTTTTACATAAAAAATCTTAATAATCTCTCTTACTTTCATATTAGGATTATTAGGTAATCCTAATTAATCCTTTCAAACTAATTGAGCCCTTCCACTTATCTTTTCGGGCTTCTATTATTTTGTAAGATTTTAACTAATCCTAAAGAAGGATTATTGTTTTTACATTTGGAGGGAAGCTCTTTTATTTTAAGGCAGTCGGTTTGCAATAATCTAGCAAATACAACCAATGCCGAACATATATTTAAAGATATTTGATGGCTCAACGGTGAGTAGGCTTTTAGATACCCGGCCGGTTCGGGGTTCAAAACCCCCGCCGACCATTTTTTTAGAACAAGTTTTCAAACAAATTAACGACAAAACAAACCCGTCATTATCCATAAATCGCTCGACGCTTTTGCGTAACGGGTTCACGGATTCTCGCGATCTAGAATGAAATGAATGAATGATTTAATTACGCCCGTACAGGACCAACCAAATTTATAACGGTGAATAAAAACCACAAACCGCCTTTTACCAAACAACAAACCACAAGACCAAACTACCCATCGTTATTTTCAATCTCTTTACCGATGTTTCTTCTATCAGGAATTTGGTCAAGTAACTTGCTGTTTTATCATTCTTTTCCTCTTCAAACAAAGCCGCTAATGATTTGACTTTTAACAAATCTGAGTAACAATATCGGATGTCCTCATAAGCTTTGCACTCCATAACGTAGTGCCACTCTGTCTCCACTAAACCCGAAGAGTAGAAACAACAAATTCTATCCGTCCACTCCTCTTTGGGTATTTTCCATCTTCCCGTTTCGCATCTCAAACGATGCGAGCTAGTTCTCAACTGAGCTATCAGCATTTTAGCCTTCCATTTTATATCTGCCCCTATGTAAAATTTTTGTTCATGATCACAAGTAGGATTTAAATGCAAAACATAGTGCTCACTCTTCCGGCCAAGTTGCTTCAACCACATGGTGTTTTTGACTTTCTCTTTTACATACCTTTTCATCTCGACTTTTTTGCTTGGACACTCTTGCATGTTGATCCCCCATTTTCCCATCCACTTGACATTTTGTTTCATCCACGTGTTCTTCCTTCTAGTTAATTCTTCTTCCACCACAGTTTTGGGCCAACGATGTTCTTCCATATTCTCTATTCTTTGCAAATCCTTAACAACCCCCTTTTTTTTGTTTTTAAACAAACAAACAGACTAACCACCGGAGGATGAAAGAGAGGCCACGTGGCATGCCGAGGAGGTGCCACGTGGCAAAGCCCGACTCGCCTAGGATGATGACGTGATAGATGACTAGCTATTGACGGGGATGATGACTCATACGCTGACGTGGACGATGACTGTGTTGATGACGTGGCGTACGGTTGCCACGTGTCCGCCTCTGACTGGTTCCGTACAATGCTGACATGGATGTCACGTGTCATATTCTGATTGGTCCACTTCACTATCTGTACATTACGGAATGATGACGTCAGCATCCGTACGGTCATCCTCAAAGTCAACTGCAAACTTTGACCGCTGATAAGTTGAGCATATGATGTCGGATTTCGACGAAACGAACACTTTCATAATCGTCTTAATGAGCTCTTCGCGATGATGCCAATTCTGTTGATTTATGAGATAATCATTTTTTTCACTTCTTGGATGCCCCCTGATCCCAGTTTGACCCAAGGTTTGACTGGCAATAACTTGCACAAACGGGCTCCTTTTCGCTCCATTCGAGTTGCGTTGGAATCAGGACGCTGAGATATTTCTGATGGTGTAAATTTTGGAGAGAAATGAGACACTTCAATTTTCACTGAAAATATCCACCGGATCAACCTTGGCCTACTAGTGCCACCACTGGTAATAGTAAGAACAAGAACCCATCCAATAAAGGTCTCGACCCGTCCACTAGCCATGTTACTGATTGCTAACAAAAAAATTGTAGCATGGGACGCCAAAAGCCCTCTCATAGCAGTAGTAGCATTGGTCATTTGGGCTCCTATCCCAACCTCTTCTTTAAAATCTTTACCAAAATTTACCGGTGAAGGCTCAAAAACACCATCTGATCATCTACAAGACGTGGCGGATGTGTGTTTGGTGCATGGTATAACTGATCAAAATGTAGCATTGAGATTGCTTGTAGCCTGTTTCAAAGGCAAGGCACTAGACTGGTACCGCACTTTGGCAGTCAATACCATCGGTAGCTCGGGGAGCCTTTTTACGAGTGGTTTTCAAACAATAGAGATTGGTCTTCTCTATTTCAACAACTGGCAACCATAAAGTGGGCTCCTCAGGAAGCCATGACCGACTTCAATGCCTAGTTTCACACAAATTGGCAAAGGATCCAGCCTATTATTTGTCCACCCTCCGATTTGGCATTCATGTTCTATCTAAAGTCTCTTAATGCTAACATTTCAGTGATGATCTAGTCCCTTGGTGGGAACACCTTGCTGGATGCGTATAACATTGTGGTCAAGGTGGAGAATAATCTGATCGATGTTGGAAAGTTACCACCTCAGCCCGCTATGCCTATATTTGTAAAGTTTTCAATTCCTTCCTAGGAGATAGCTTCTACCAGTACATATGCTCCTCCCCAATCTATTTACACATATCCAAAGGCACCGCAAAACACTACTTCTACATCTAACTCTTCGAAAGATGAGATGAGCGATGTCAAGGAGTTGTTGTGTAACATCTCAAATGAAATAACTAGCATCAATCATAACCAATCCATGCCTTTGAATCCAGCTTACCAAAATTATCAAGGTGGAAGATCTTCCTACTAGAAAAATCAGTTCCAAGGAGGTGCACACACGAATCCATAGGCTCAAACAAATAATTAGATAGTGTCGGTGCTTACTCCATTGCAAAATGTTCGCCCAAGTTCGAATAGAGAATTGGTAGCGAGGAAAAATAATCTTTCTAATGACATCAATCCTTGGTGCTTCCCCTGCAATGAAGTGCATATGCCCTAAAATTGTCTGCATGACAATCTACAACAAAGAGTGGCGGAACAATGCAAACAAGGTGTGGCATCAGATTTAGGAGGTTATTTATTACCTCTCCACAAATGGAAAACATGGTACTCACCGTGCAAATGCAAGGAATGTCCCTAGAGCAAGAAATAGATATAGCTCCCAATCACACACTCTTCTCATGGATGGAAGAAGAAGAGACGATGTTTGCAAATGATGTGTCTACATCAAAGGTCCCACAAGTGCAATCAGATTGTAACACTCACTCAAATAGGAGATTCACGAGTGAACTAGTCGCTCCACAACCCAAAAGTGTTCTTGACCAAGCTCTTAGTACCTCCTCAATTGTACAACAATCTTAGCCATGCAAGGAGGTTGTTATGAAAAGGTCTGAGGAACAAAAATATTTGAATCCACCGCCATTCAATGTGGTGGAACAATTGAAGAAATCCTCTACTAATGTATCTCTTTGGGGTATCTTAGCTATTCCAGAGTAGAAGTCATTGTTGTAGAAGGCCCTACTGGAAGATGCAAGCACAAAGCGAACAATGCAACCATCCAAAGTAAAGGTCGTTGATCCATCACCTCAGGCCAAAGTCCTCACATACAATGGAGAGGAAGCCTCTACCGAAAGTAAAGGTAAGCCTAAACCGAAACCCTTCTTCTTGACCCTCATAGTGGGTAATAATTTGTTGCACAATTCTATGATTGACTCTAGTGCTAGCACCACAATTATACCCAAGCAAATAGCTGAAGCCTTAAGACTTAGCTATGAACCTTTAAATAGAGGGGTTATGCAGCTTGATGGGAATAAGGTTGAAACTGTAGGTGTCATCAAGAATCTCCCCTTGACTCTGTTCTCTTGCCCTAGTATCACAGTCCCACAAGATACCACGATCATTGGCATTCCTCCCATGTTTGGTCTTTGCTTATCCTGGAAGTTCACTTCCAAGATAGGTGGATATCTTTCCTTAGATTGGTCACAATTGATCCTTATGACCAAGCATGGAGCTAAAATGAAGATAGTGTCTGAACCTTTACATTTGGAACATGTAGCAGATGAAGCAATGATCAAATTTGAGGCTACTCATACCTCTATCACTAAGGATGAGATGTATTATACTAAGTTACTAGAGGATGAGAAGGTGACCAGAGATCAGATAGACAAAGAAGAGGTCCTCTTGAGTGAATTTATAGACAATGATTCTTTCAACAATTATCATGCCACCAAATTGGGAACTTATGTCATCTATGATGAGGATCAAATGATTCTAAAGGTGATGAAGGAACCCCAGGGTGATCACACCTCAGAGCTATGGACGCTATATTTTGATGGAGCAAGATGCAAAGTTGGTGCAAGAGTTGGGATATGTTTGAAATCCCCATCTAATGAAAGGACACTCAGATCATTTCACTTTTAGTTCACCTATTCAAATAATGAAGTTGAATATGAAGGCCTTGTGCAAGGTCTAAGTCTTGCAGAGCAAATGCGCGTTAAACAAATAATGGTGTTAAGAGATTCCAAGTTAATAGTCAATCAAGTCCAAGGATTCTCTACAACAAAGAATTTTCGTATTAGATCTTATAGACATAGAGTCTGGGACTTGATTGAAATATTTGATGCCTTTAATATCTAAATGATCCTAGAGAAAAAATGCAGTTGTGGATCGCATGGCAATGATAGGATCTCAATTTGACCCTATTTTTGACCTAATTGATAACGTACACTCTGTGTGGGTGATTGTCTAACCACAAATCCTAGATAATGACCAAAGTTGGCAAGTGTTCGAAAGTGATGAACACATCACCTCATTCATTCAACACTCCAGAGAGTTTGCAGATCAGCTCCAACCAAAAATTCTAGAAACTTATGAAGGGAAAATTATTCAGCTAAGATCCAACAAGCTTCCAAAAGGACTGGTCACTCTCGAAAATCTATTCGATTGTGAAGATGCAAGGAATGGCAATAGGAAGTTTGTAGCAGATAAAGGTGATTATGCAGATCTTCAAGTTAGAGATGGAAGGAAGCTCAAGGTTGGAAAAGATGTCCCTCAACATTATAAAGAAAGGCTCATACATTTTTGTGAAAAATATGAAGGAGTAGTAGCTTGGTCATATGATGACGTCAAGGGATATGATCCTGAAATCATCTAGCATACTAAAGAACTAATGAAAGGAGCAAAAATCATCTGCTAGAAGCAGAGGCCAGTGAATCCAAAGGTTGAGGCATTAATGGTGCAAGAGTTGACAAAGCTAATTCACTCTCGGATCATCTTCTTAATCAAGCATAACACATGGGTGTGCAACCTGGTTCATGTCCGAAAGAAGAATGGAGACATCCGCCTATGTGTTGATTTTTAGGATCTGAATAGAGCATCCTTGAAGGAACATTACCCGTTGCCTTCCATGGAGTCAATCTTGCAAAAAATGATTGGCTAAGAAATGTTTTCTCTACTAGACAACTTCTCCGGTTACAACCAAATTTGGGTTAAAGAAGAGGACTGACACAAAACAACGTTCAATACCAAGTGGGGAACGTTTGCTTATGCAAAAATTCCCTTCGGCCTCTCAAATGCAGGAGCTATGTTCTAGCGTAAAATGGACATTGCCTTTAGGGAATTGATCAATAAGATCATCCTGATCTATTTGGATAATCTAACAGTATTCTCTAAGTTAAAAGAGAATCATTTTGATCATCTAGAAATTGTTTTTAAAAAATGCCAGGAGTTCGGGATATCCCTAAACCCAAAAAATGTGTTGTCGGAGTTCCACAAGAAAAACTATTAGGACACGTAGTGTCTAAAGATGGAATTTCAATTGATCCAGAGTAGGTGAAGGAAATCAGGGAACTTCCCTTACCAGTCAAAAAAAAGGGAGTTTAATTCTTCTTGGGAAAGGTAAATTTCGTAAGCAAATTCATCTAAGATTTTGCAGGTTTAATTAGACCTATCACCCTGATGCTCAAGAAGGATCAATTGTTCAAATGGAAAAAGGAAGTGAGAGAAGCCTTTGAGAAGGTTAAGGAGGCTATTTCTTTAGCTCCTATGCTGGTAAACCTAGACCTATCAAAGGACTTCATAATGTATTTGTTCAATAGAAAATCCAACATCGCTACTATTTTAACCCAGAAGGATGATGAAGGAAAGGGAGAACATCCGATAGCCTTCCACTCCTGGACCTTAAAGGATTATCAAATGAACTATAAATTCATTGAAAGGAAAATGTTCACCATTGTTAAGGGGCTCAAGAAGTTCCATCTCATATCTTGTAATAAGGTGGTTGTATATGTCATGCATTCCAGTGTACACGAGTACATAATGGAATGAGAAATCATAGAAAAAAGGGCCAATTGGATTACTAAGATCCTTGAATATGACATCGAGGTTAGGCCCACAAATATTGTGCAGGGGAGAGGGTTATGTGAATATCTGATACGTGACGAAGAAGTGGCAGCTGAAGAGGAACAACCCGAGCTTGTTCTATTAAATGAATCAAAGTTTGAACGCTGCTGGTTGGTGGATAGAATGAGGTTTATGTAGACAAAAAAATATCTGTTGGGCCTTCCCTCCCAGAAGAAAAGATTTTATAGGTTACAAAATAGTAGATATGTACTTATTGAAGGGATCCTTTTCAAAAGGAACTTCAATGGTGTTCTTCTACAGTGCGTCACTCAGGAGCAGGCGCAAAAAATTCTAGACATATTTCACAGCAGTCTCACAGGTGAACATTTCTCTACAAAGAATATTGCTATTAAAATTATGTATGTCAGGTACTTATGGCCTACATTGTTCAATGACTCACACTCTCTGGTTAAATCCTGCAAAGAATGACAATTCTTCACAAGGAGGAAAAACTCAGCAATGCCTCTCAATCCGATAGTGGTTAAATAACCCTTCATGCAGTGGGGACTAGATTTCATCAGAATGATTAATCCCACCTCTAGTGCCAGACATAAATGGATCCTCACGGCCATAGATTATTTTACAAGATGGATTGAGGCCATGCCCTTGAAGAACGCAACTGAGGCAGAGATTGTAAAATTCCTCTAAGAACTAGTAACAAGGTTCAACCCACCAAAGATCATCATCTCCGACAATGCGAAATCCTTATTGGGTTCGAAGGTATGTCAATTCGCACTTAAGCATGGCGTATTTTTAAAGACATCTTTGAACTATTACCCGTAGGGAAATGGTCTGGCCGAGTCGACTAATAAAATTTTTCTCCGACTCATTAAAAGAATCAAGTCAAAACATAAAAGAGAGTGGCATCAGAACCTTAAAGCAACACTCTAGGCAGACCAAATAACCCCCAAGAAAGTCTTAAAGACTTCGTCGTACGAGCTGGTATAAGGGAAGGAAGCACTATTGGCTATATCTATGGAAATTCCCACACTGCAGTTGCTCAAGTCTTTCAAGGTTGAACAAAATGGAGCCATGGAGGTCCGGTTGGCTGAGTTGTTAGAGGTACAAGAGAAAAGAGAAAATCCTTGACAACCATGTGTAACCATCAACAAGTGGTTAAGAAGTGGTTTGACAAGAAAACCTCTGACTAGGGCCTTAAATGTAGAGACTTAGTGCTAAAATTCAATGAGAGCCACAAAGCCTAGCCAACATGGAAAAAGAAGCATTGGGAATTCCTATCAATGGAGTTCACTTAAAATTGTTTAATTAGCTTTGTTAATCATTTTAATAGTGTAAATATGTAATTATGTAAATATACTTTTTGTGTGTTTTGTTCGGCCTGGTCTTTTAATGGAACCATGATGCAAGAAGCAGAGAAAAGCAAAAGCAACAAAAATTTGACAAAAGGAGCTTTATATTCATTATATGGTAATATATACTTTGGATATTACAATTCAAAATGGTTCTTGGGCCATACTTTTCGAGTATATATATATATTAAGCAACTTTTTGAGTATATGTATTAAAAGCTTTATGAGGCATATATACAAAAAATAGGAGAAAAGAGTTCATTCTTCAACTAGGGCAGCATCACCATTAGCAATGTCAGGAACAATAGTAGGTGCAATAGTAATAACAACAAGAGCATCAACGACAACAATAACAAGTGGAGGAGGAAAAACCAAGTTTCTAAAGTTGGTATACCACTCCACGTCATAGAAAAGTACAACATTGTAGCATCTTAGTAAGAAGTGGCAGGCACACGAAACCCTTTGGCAGTGTTCTCCAATAGTCATAATGTGAAATTTGCTATGAAATGGTACCTAGGGCACCAATGCATCCTCTTCAATGTGTTGGAGGAGATCACTTGCCATTGGAATACCAAGGCCATATACTACATTCATCACAACTTCACCAAGGCCTCCGAGGTAGCGCTTTGGAAAAAATTCCATGGTGAGCCATAGTATCACCTATTTTGGCACTTGAATGTCAAGCAAAGAGGCAACAAAGTGAGAGCAAATATCATTGTTTACCCTATACTTGTCCTCATACTCTATACAATCCCCCCCAATACCCAATTCATTGCAATTATGGCCAAAGAATGTTTATTCTTTGTCATGCATGTCAAACAGCTACTGGAAATTTCCCCAAGGAAAGCTGCTTGAGACCTATTGCTGGTTAGCCTAATGGGAGTATTCATTACATCTATCTATAATCCCAATTACCAAGTGTAAATTTTGTTGTTGTCCTTAGGTCCATTGATAGACGTAGCCAGGGCACAATGCATGCAATAAGCATGATGATGATCAAGAGCAAACTTGAAAATCCCACTGAGAGCAAACTCGAAAATCCCACTAGGTGCAAACTCGAAAATCCCACCAAGTTGCATTTGCTGCATACGAAATGTTGCGTGCAAGTTAAGAAGAAGTAATTAATTGGCTAAAAATGGTGGTAGGAGCAAGTGATAGTCTACATGGTCAAGTGCTAGGTGTCATGCTATGGACGCTTTTTCAGTCTCCAAGGATGAACTCAAATATTTTTGTGTAATTATTATGCCCTCTTGCTTAATCATTCTTCTAAAGTTATTAATTGAAAAGCATGTGAATAGTCTCATACGCCTTCAATTTGTGGATCAATTTCCCAAGGGATGGTGCTGTAGGACATAATGGCTAATTGTCATTATGAATTGATGTCTTTTCAAAAAGAGTGGGAATTCATTTTGCATGCACGAAAGAGCTGGCAATACGTGCCGAATTTATTTCTTAAAACAACTATTATCTCCAATTCCAATTCGAGAAAAGGCTAGTGTCGCATGCAAAAGAATATCATTGTGAAGGGTTTTGAGTGTATAGTTTGTTGTGAAAGAACCCAAGTGAGTTGCAGAGAAGTCAGGCATTCACAAAAATCTATAGAATCTTGAAATGGCCAAAATCCTCAAATGGAAGCACAAGGAGAGGTGGTTGAAAGTTTATCTGACGCTAATGGCCAATGTTTTCGGTGACATATCTTATGCTTCACTTGGGATGCTAGGAAAGCCAAGGTGGCCTCACACACATGCCATGGAGAAGACAAACCACAGGAGCAAAGCCCAAATAGCGGAAGAGTGGGACATCCATGCTCTTGAACTCAAAACCAACCCCAAGAGTCTTAGGGAAGTAGCTTGCGAGAGAATGAAAAAGACTAACATCCAAGAGTCTTTGGTGCACAAGTTGTGGTTCTATGGTCTTCTATAGTATATGGTCCCTTTGGTGCATCACTGCACGGAACTAGTTCATGAATGCGCTAAAAATTTCAATTCAGATACTGATGAAATAAAAGGCCAAAACTTGAGGGTGGTAATCAATGTTGAAGCTATTAGAGATATGCTATGCATCCCTATAGGAAGGGGAATAAAAGAGATGGAGATATTCACTGTAAGTGACTCAGAAGAATTCTAGAGGACCAAAAAATATGCTTTAAGCTTTTATAATCAAGAAACAAAAAGAGCCAAGGACAATAATAGCCCACCACCATTTCCGGTTGGGCACAATGTTTTCGATTCGGACTTGTAGGACACCTTCTCCATGTTGGATTTTGTTTGTGGCATGGACAGTGACAAGAATGTGCATGAGTTTGAAATGGGCTTGGGTTTTTAGTTGAGGAGACAACATTCTTTATTCTGGTATGACTTCATGGAGGTCATTGTTTGGGAGATGCTAAACCAATTCAAGGAATACCACACAGAGTTTAGATTTAGGTTTTCTTCTTTCCTTGTTCACATGTTTTTGCACCAAAATTGAAATTTCTTTAGAAACCATATGGGTTTGTCTATTTTTTATCAAAATGGGGTAAGAAAGCTGGTTTCTGTGTGGACTCCCCTCCTTCCCATAACTTATGATTACTATGCATTTTTTGAGTTTTTTATGACTCCAATATTGTGAGATTTTGATAAGGGGGTGAGGGTGACTGGTATCGGTTCTCCGTCGAGCAAGTAAGGTGGATGCAAGACTTTGTTCCTCCTTGCGACTAGTTCCATGGGGAAGATTTTTCATTTGTTAGGTTGCAAGGATTTACTGAGGAACCATTCTGGCTCCCAGTATGTGTCACAAACAGGGTGTTGGCCCTTGAGGTATTTCGGCAACTGGTGATTATAGACACTAGGTTTTGTGGGGGAAAGAATAAGAAAGGTTTCTTCAAATGCCCTTTGAGTTTTGGTATGGTAATAATGGTAAAGAAGCAAACACATGGTCTGCTAACTGCGAAGCTTGCTCATCTAGGGTTAGTATTAATTTGTGAAAATGGGAGTATAATCTTGATAATGACTTGGAAGAACTAAACATTAAGGTAACTCACAACTCCCGACCCTATTGGGAAGCTCGATGGAATCTGCAATCAAGGGACATGAATAATTTTGTGGACTTGGACTATGCTCCTATTAATGATAAGAGGCTGCCATGGCTTTCTTTCTATTTTCCTTTGGACAAGCCCAGTGAAAAGTGTAAAATTGGGGCCACCCTTTATAATCAATTGGCCAAGCACTACCAGTGGAGTAACCATAAAATTGCACAAGTCTAGATTTATCATCAAGAGACTAGATACCTTGATGCCCTATTTTAGGAAACCAACATGGATGACAAATTTGATGATCTCTGGAACAAAGAACATGATGAGACTGATACAAGTGGAGATGAGGATGTAGACCCATAGAAAACAACTGCAATAATGAAAATAAAAGAGGTGAAAAGGGCCCAAATACAAATAATTGGAAAAGCAGCGGAATAACTCGACAAAGCTCCACTGAGCGTGCAAGTGATTGCATCTCATTCAGAGGCCTTGCTACCACATACATGGGCTACAAAGAGACCTAGGGCATCCCAACAATCTTAAGAGGTCATAGAGGTGGACAATTCTCCACCCGAGAAGAGGCCACACATCGATGCAACTCTTGGAGAAAGCTCACAAGTACTTGCAACGAGCCAAGGATCATAGTCTATAACAACTCAGGTATCTTTCTCTCCCTCTCTTCTCACTTCTCAGTCTTTGGTTTCCCCTGTTACATTCGGGTCCCCAATTGCTTTGAGTGTCGATCTATCATTTTCTGCTTCCGCAGCCATGGGAGGATTCTCCCAATTCTCCCAAATTTGACAAGCAGCTTTTAATTCCCCGTGGTTTGTTCCATCTTTCATTGGGCCCCAATTTGAACCTTCCATTACAACCCCTTTCACTTTTGTTGTGTTGGATCCAACTCATCTTTCCCAATAGATGGTAACCTCTACATCTCCGCTACCGCCACCACTCCCTATGAGTCCTTCCGTCACTTCCCAAATGGGACCCTGGCATAATATTCCCCCTTTCTCCCTATTGATAGTCACTCTGCCAAAGAGATATCATCCGAGACCACAATGATCTCATTCTCTTCTTCTCTTCCTCCCGGTGCACCCTTCGTTGGTGAACTGATTAGGTCACTAACAAAATTTATTGATCAAAGCAACAAGACTAAGGTGACACAAGCTATCAGGGTCCAAAAGAGAAAAGGAAAAGATGCAGCAAAGCCTGTTGAACGATGCGTGCAGACTCTCTTTAATGAAGTTAAGGGGTCATTAAAATTTGCAACAATGACTCCTATTACCATAAAACTACAAGGGGAGATGCAACCTAAGGATTATACAATCCATACTATAGGGATCGACCTAAACACAACCCGATTGCAAGATAAAGTTGAGCTAATGGAGGAGAATTAGCAGGTGGTGACTACCAACTTCTTGAAGCATAGTCACCAATTAAGGAAGAGGGAAGAGGAGATCAAGAATGTTAAGGAAATAATGAAGATCCTACACAAAAGGGAAAAGGCTAAGGATGCTAAAATTGCACACTTGTCTCAACAAGTGCAGGCGGAAAGGGAAAAAATCTAGGAGGAACTTGCAAAGTTCCAGTCCTAGGATCCCAACCTAGTTACCAGATTGCAACAAAAAAACCAGGAGTTACAAGACCGATTGACTCAAGTAGAGAAAGAAATGCAACAGAAGAATGAAGAGCTTTGGGATCAATGAGCTCAATTGGAGCAGGAAATGCAACAAAAGGATAAGGAGCTCCAAGATCGATAGGCTCAATTTGAAAAGGAGATTCAGGAAGTAAAGCTCTCTCTGGAAAAAGAATCTACAACCCAAGGTTAGGCTGAGGAACTATTGAAAAGAAAAGATGCCGAGTTGGGGACTCTACTGGAATGACTCTCCACAGCGGAAAAGAAAATTGAAGAGCTGACACAAGATGTTAGGTTTAAGGAGGTGGAGATAGGTCTTTTGAAAAATTGTTCCCACCCCCCTGGTCCTCCATTAGATCTCCTTTTGGTGGCTCAACAGTTATATGCCTCATACTGGTAGAAAGTCAAGTCTTTCTATTTGACCATGCAACCAACACTCCAATTCATGGCAGATGCAACAAATTTAAGCAAGGAGGTGCGTGGAACGATTGAACAAGTTCCACAGTTCATTACTGAAAAGGTGCCCAAGGCTGAGAGGTTGCTGGACAAATTATACATTGTGGCAAATGTAGACTTGGAAAAGGTGGGGATCGATGACCGGAGGTTGGCTGCCAAGAGGGTGAGGGAATTCATCCATTGTCATGCAGCCATCCTCCAGGCTAAAAATTGATTGGTAATATTGATTCAGACTATGAATAATATGCGGATGCAATTCTCCAAGTTGAATCAAATGGGCTTGCCTTCCCCCTTTCTCCTTGACGATTTAGTAGCCACAATGGAGCACATTGCAACAAAGATCAAGGAAAAGCAGTGGGATCTATTCACTTTACAATCATTCAGTTAACCTCCCACCGCAGCGAACATTGAAGGCACCACCCATCAGATAACACGAAGTCTCTTTCAGTTTGAGTCCAGGACCAGGATCTCCATGGAGATTCTCTTCAAAGAAATTATCGATTTGCATGAGGTGCAAGAGAATCTATGCACCTTATCAATGCCATCTGAGACCGACTGGCTGCCTTTGTAGATTGCACTCTCAAAGCTCTAACTTCGTTGCCCAATGGATAAGGCTCTGGTCTTCAAACCATAAATTTTGGGTTCCCATTCTACAAGCGAAATTCCCCTGATAGTCACCAAAAGTTGTGGATTAAAATCCTCAGAGCTCCCTCAGGGTGGTTATTGTTGATTTGATTTTGCATGGGCCTCAACCTGTGCTTCATATGTTTGAATATTCTTAGGCCCATTTTTGAAGCGCCTTCATTCTCTTGCACCACGTGTCAGCCGCATGGGCCTTTGAAGGTTTTCTTCCTTTGCTTCTCTCTCAAGCTGCGCCCTTGCACCACATGTTTGTAGTGTAGGCCTTTAGAGTCCTCTCTCCTTTGTTTCTCCTCTGAGCTTCACTTGCATGCCACGATTGCATCCTACTGCGAGCACCTTTTTGGCCGAGCCCCACAATCAAAGCTTATGCATTCACTGCGCCATGTGTCTTCTCCATGGGGATTTTGAGAACAATGGAGAGATGGATGAATGTGAAGCCCCATCACTATGCCACGTATCCTAACCAACTCTGTGGGTGAGTGACATGTGTCGTATGTAGATTTTGTTTCTTATCGCGAAATCTTTATGAGCATATTGTTGTATATCTTTAGATTTCAACATCAATGGTTTGGTGAGTTTGTGACATTACATATTATTCATTCATCATTCTCTCTTTATTTCATTTCATTATCTAGGGTTTGATTACCAAATTGGGGTTTGACCAAGGCAAACCCCTATTCTCTAACCCTTAACCCTTTTCCCCCTCTTTGTATGTGTGTTTTGTAGGTCTTGTATGCAAATTTGTTAAAGACAAAGGTGTTAAAAAGTGGTCAACAATCCATCAAAGTCATTCAAGTCAATAAAGCCCTAATTGAAGCTTAGAGACCTCTTTCAGCCCATTTTCTGTAGAATCTGAACTAGACACCTGTCAAGAAGGGAAGTGTAGACCGAAAGCTACAAATTCCTATCCCAAATTCCCCGAGATTCCCAAGTGGAATAAGTCACCACCTGTGGTGAATTAGTCCCATTGCCAAGCCTGAAAAGCGATTTTTACATTTCTGAGTACCCATTTGGTAAAAACTTGTTCTGACAGAATCTCCCCGAAACAGGACTAAGTCGCCCGGCTTGGCGTAAGTGTCCTAGTTGGCTTCAACAACAAAATTTGCAGGATTGCAAAGCCTCTCTGCATCACATTTTAGTTTCTAGGTGCACCTCTCCAATCTTGTTTAATTCTATTATTTCTAGGTCATTTTGCATATATCACTGTGTTTACAAACAACTTGCATATCTTAGGTTTTGCATCCATATTTATTATCTTTTATCAGTTCTTTGCATTTAGGACATTGCATTTAGACATATTTCAATCATACTAGCATTAGTCTTTAGTAAACCTCCAATTTTTTGTGGGATACCTTTCTCCTTTTAGGTGAAAAACCCTACAAGTGTAAGAGAGAAGCCCCTACAAAACTTTGTGGTTCATTTTGATGGTGATAATTGCTATCCAAAAATTTTAGGTTCACCAAAATGAACCACAATTTTTTGTAGGCTAGGGGCTCTCTTGCACTTCTAGGGTTTTGCACCTAAAAGGAGAAAGGTATCCCACAAAAACTTGGGGGTTCACTCAAGACTAATGTAAATATGATTGAAATATGCTTAAATGAGATGCCCTAGATGCAAAGAACTAATAAAAGAAATGAATTATTAATATGAAACTCAAGAAATGCAAGATGTTTGAAAACACATTGTGATATGCAAAATGATAGATTGAATGTAATAAAGAACAAGATAAAGATGCTAAACAAAATTTGTGTACCTAGAAACTGATGAAGGCTAAGATGAAGATTGCAGATGCCCCTGAAATTCTGGAAAAAATTATTTTCTGACCAACTGAGACACTTACGCCAAGCTGGGCAACTTAGTCCCTTTTGAGGAATTTTTCACTTTTGAGAGAAAATCACTGACTTAATTCAAATTCTTGATGGATGTTGGCATGTGAAGTTAAAATAATGAATAATTAGATGTTGATGCCTATAAATACATGTTTTTAGGTCATTTTTCACAACATTAAGTCATTTTCAACAAGAAAATTCAAGAGTTAAGAGTCAAATATCTTTCACAAGAAGATTCATTAGTCTATCTACAACAAAGTTGAAGCTTTAAGGTAGCAAGTTAGGGTTTTTGTACGTCTTCAAGCTCACTTTTTTCCCAAGATCTTACATTGCAAAGGGTTGATCATGGATGCCTATGGAGAATCATGGAGAAATATAGGTTGAGGAGATGCAACTAGCCATCAAATCAATCCTAAAGACTTGTTTTCAAAGTGATTCCATCTTCCATTTTCTCTCTATTTTTTAGCCTAAGGAAGGTATTTTCATGGGTTCAGATCTAGGTTTCCGTTAGAAAAAAGAGTGTAGATTGTGGGTTTCCGTTTCCACTTTTAGATTTGCAAAAAATCCTAAGTGGACTAAGTCTCCAACAATGGCGACTTAGTCCCACTACACTTGTCTATAAATTTTTTTTGTAGATCTGGACACCCATTTCGTAGAAACAAATTTTTGAGCAATTTCCCTGATCTGGGACTAAGTCGCTCAGCTTGGCATAAGTGTCCCAGTTGGTCAGAAAATCAAAATTTCTAGAACTTTAGGGGCATCTAGACAATATTCATCTTAGCCTTCATTAGTTTCCAGGTACACAAATTCTGTTTAGCATCTTTATCTTGTTCTTTATTACATTTAATCTATCATTTTGCATATCACAATGTGTTTTCAAACAACTTGCATATCTTAGGTTTTGCATTAATATTCATTATCTTTTATCAATTCTTTGCATTTAGGACATTGAATTTAGACATATTTCAATCATACTAGCATTAGTCTTTAGTGAACCTCCAAGTTTTTGTGGGATACCTTTCTCCATTTAGGTGAAAAACCCTACAAGTGTAAGAGAGAAGCCCCTACAAAAATTTGCGGTTCATTTTGGTGAACCCATATTTAGAACATACTATTTATGATTTAGAGCGAATTTACATCTTAGGACTAGCTTGCATCAACATTGCATTAGGTTTTGCATTGTTTTGCATTCTAGGGTTTCCAAAATTGCATTAGTGAAAAGCTCAGTTAGGCTTGCATTATTGCATTTCATTTCCTTGCACAATAGTGAAATTATACATACACTTTAGATTTGTATCATACAAAACAAAACACATCAATATGCATCAGAAAATTCATAAAAACTTCAAAAATACCCTTACTAGGACTAATTCACCACCCTGGGTGACTTAGTCCTAATACACTTTTGCATCAGTGTTTTCATAATTTTGTTTCCAGCTTCTTAAGTTACTGTTTGTTTCAGTTCCTTTTCTGTTTCTGTTTAGATATTTTATGTTACATTCAAATCATTAGCATTAGCATTATTTACTTTCATGGCCATTATGAATAGCATTATATTTTTACAATTTTCATTTTCAACATTAGTTCCTAATTCATTTAGATTAGATTCATTAGAAAATGCAAACAAAAACTTTCAACAATCAAACGAAACAATCAAAACAATGCTTCACAAGTTAGGAAAACTATATCATCCAAACCTTTTAGTAGGATAAGTTAGATGAAGCTTTACAGGGCTTCCTCTCACTGAGTTCATCCAGTAAGGTTTGTGATGACAAACCC
This sequence comes from Sequoia sempervirens, assembly GCA_007258455.2. Lineage (NCBI taxonomy): Eukaryota > Viridiplantae > Streptophyta > Pinopsida > Cupressales > Cupressaceae > Sequoia > Sequoia sempervirens. Next base: position 100,270,000 of record VDFB02086081.1, on the reverse strand, counting down.
AAACCAACCAACAATAACTTATCTCCCAAACCTTTTAGTAGTGATGAATTTGACACGTTTGATGAAGCCCTTGAGGAGTTCATCTGACAAAATCCATCCACTAAGGTTTGTTGTGCGCAACCTAAAACAAAAGATGTCAATGTAATTCAACCTTAATTCATCCTTTACCCACCTTCACATCAACCTCAACCTCCACCTAAACCTGACTTTACCCTTTACCCACCTAAGCTTGATGTTGTTGCTCACACACATTACACTATAAATAATCTGCAACCACAACAATCTAACCCAACACCCTTACCTTCACCAAATCCCATCTTGCCTAGTGCTCCTCGCTTAAATTCACACCTTAGGGAGTATGATCTCGTCGAACAACTTAAGAATACTCCTGCAAAGATATCCCTCTCGAACCTTCTACTGAATTCACCAAATTATCATTCAATGCTCCAAACAACATTGCAAAAAATAGTGGTTCCTCCTGGTACAAACACAAATGGTGTGGTAGCTCTTATACAAGGAATGAATGCAATTAATGTAGAGATTACCTTTCATCAACATGAGCTCCCTCCGTTAGAATTAAGGAAACAAAATGAAGCCTTTATGATTATTTCTCAATACAATAGAATAGACATCAAAAGAAACCTTGTTGACAATGGCTATGCCCTTAATGTGTGCAGTGTAAAGCTCTTTGATCGGTTACCTATCATAGTTGGAATGGCTACCTTGCAAACTCCTATTCATGTCATGCCCTATGATCTTGCATACAATCTTCTTTTGGGAAGGCCATGGATTCACAAAATGCATGTGGTACCTTCAACCCTTCATCGATTAATGAAATATGTATATAACAACAAAGTTTATCAAGTTGAAATAGACCCCGAGCCTGAAAGTTGCTTACAACTTGAAAAAGGAACAAGAAGTCCTCTGAAAAATTTGATCCCGACATCTCAAATCGAACCTCTTGAGACCAATAAACAAGAAGAAGACCAGTGTCTAAATTACTAGGTGATGATTGGGGTACATTATAATTCACACCTTCATTTATGGATGAATACATAATCATGCAAAAATAGGACAAAAAACAAGAACAACCAACAATTATATCAACTCAGAATTCAGAAGAATCTTCCCAAACATCTATCTCATCTCCTTTGGATGAAAATACAATGTACACAACAAATTTTGATGAGATAGATTATCAACATCCCCCTAACCCGAAGGAAATGGAAAGACTTTATGGACGAGGTTATGAACTTATGAAACAATTGGGATACAGCGATAAAGGATGTGGAAAGAATGAACAAGGAATTCGAGTTCCTATAGAACCTAATACACAAGAGACAAAGAATGGTTTGGGATATTATTTTTCTAAAGCAACAAAAGCAACTCAATTACCATTGCTAAATATCAACATCATCACATGTAAACCAAGAATCAATCTTACACTAAAGAATCCCGAATTCCTTGATATGGATTGACCACCGTCTTGGGAGTATGTTGATAGTGATGAATCCTTGAAACAAATGTTAGGAGCTTCTGATAGGACATCTTCTTCCAAGAGAAGAGTTACCTGTGCTGTGATAAGCACCAAGAAAAAAGATATTGATATTAATGAGACAAACACGAGCATGGAACTATATGATCTTGAATTTCCTAAGTCTAATGCACTCCCCTTAGGAGACACAATTGATATACCAATGGACATAAATGATAAAGAAAAGGTTATTAATATTGGGAAGTGCCTTGATGATGAAGAAAAAGAGGATACTACAACCTTGCTTCATGATTTTCCTAAAAATTTTGCTTGGAAATATTCAAATATGCCAGGAATACACCTGAAGATAGTAACACATAACAATGTTCTTGCTGACAATGCTAAGACTGTTCGCCAAAAGATATGAAAAATGAACCCTCAAATAACCTTGCATGTTAAAGGAGAACTTGAAAAAATCCTTGACGCAGGTTTCATTCAACCTATTGATTATTCTCCTTGGATCTCGAACATTGTCGCCATTGCTAAACCTGATAATCGTATTAAGATATGTATGAATTTTTGTGACTTGAATAAAGCCTCCTTAAAGAACGGTTTTCCCCTTCCTAATATTGACATGATAGTGGACTCCACTGCGGGACATGATTTATTGTCATTCATGGATGGATTTTTTGGTTATAATCAAATCTTTATTAACCCACAAGATCAATATAAGACAACATTCACAACTGTTTGGGGAGCATTTTGTTGGGTTATGATTCCTTTTGGATTAAAGAATGTAGGTACAACTTATCAAAGAGAAATGATATTGATATTTCATGATTGCATACATAAAATCTTGGAAGATTATGTTGATGATATCCTCTCCAAATCCTTAACAAGACAAGACAATGTGATTGTCCTTTGAAAAATATTTGAATGGATGCATAAATACAACATATGACTAAATCCAAAAAAGTGTGTCTTTGGAGTAGATAGTGGAATTTTTTTGGGGTTTATCATATCTCAAAGAGGCATTGAGGTGGAGACAAAGAAAATTGATGCTATCATAAACATGCCAGCTCGTAGGAACATTTCTCAATTACACAGGTTACAAGGAAGAATCCAAGCCATTCATCATTTTTTTGCTTCCTCAGCTGATCGAACATTACCTTTCACACATCTCCTCAAGAAGAATGTGCATTTTGATTGGAATGAGGATTGTAAATAGGCCTTTGAGAGTTTAAAGGAATAACTTACAATTTTTCCCATTTTACAACCTGTTGTGACAAACATACCGTTCATCCTTTACATTGTTGCATCTTCCCATGTTCTTTCCGCCTTGTTGGCTCAATAAGATGATAATGGAAAAGAACATCTTGTTTATTACATCAGTCGAACTCTAATCAATTATGAAACACAATACACCCCAATTGAAAAATAATTTTGGCTCTTGTATTCGCTACTAGTAAGTTGTGACATTATTTACTAAATGTTGAAATACAAGTCATGAAAAAAATTGATCCTCTCAAATATCTTTTTACCAAAATAGACTTATCAGGACGTTTAGCTAAATGGGTTATGTTGTTGACCGAGTTTGACCTTATGTTTGTTTCACAAAAAGAAATTAAAGTCCAAGCCTTAATCGATCACTTAGCTGATGCTCCTTCCCCTTTGAAACTACCCAACAATGATTCTTTTCCTAATGATAGTTTGTTAACAACAAATATTTCTACATGGAAACTATATTTTGATGAATCCAAGTGTAGAACGGGTTTTGGTGCTGGGGTTATATTAATTTCACCCACTTGAAAGCCTCTTCCCTTGTCGTATCAGTTGAATTTTCTATGTATGAATAACACAACTGAATATGAGGCGTTAATTGATAGATTGCGTGCTACCTTAATCATGGGTATCAAATATATTAAGATCTTTGGTGATTTGCAATTGGTGATCAAGAAAATAAACAAAGACTATCAAGCTAAACATGATAAATTATCAAAATATAAGGATCTCATAATGACCTTATTGGCACAATTCGACTCATTCACCATTGATAACATCCCACGAAAAGATAATCGGTATGTGGATGCAATGGCGAGTGTTGCTTCTCTTATATCTCCTCAAGATACTTCAAAGGATGTCATGTTCATAGTTCATCCCATCACGACACCATCAATCAATGATAAATATGAAGACAAGCTAACATTAATGAAGGATAACTCAAGTGCATGGTATGATGCCATTTATAATTATTTAAAAGATGGTACCATTCTCGAACCTACAACAAACAACATCTGAGCTCGTTTAAAACAGTTAGCCACCAAGTACATAATCCTTGCCAATGTGTTATATCAACGATCCTTTGATGGAATTTTACTTAGACATCTTAAGGATTCTAGAATCAATGTGGCACTCAAACAAGTTCATGCAGGTATCTATGAAGGTCATTTTGGAGGAAAGACCTTAGTGCAAAAGCTTCTTCGTATGGGTACTAGATTGGAAAAATATGGAAAAAGATTGTTATGTATATGTTAAGCGATGTCACAAATGTCAAGAACACAACAATTTTATTCATGCTCCTGCTTCTAAGCTTCGTGCCCAAATTCCTATTTGGCTGTTCTCAATATGGGGATTGGATCTAATTGGAAAAATCTCACCACCATCTTCTGTTGGACATACATTTATCATTACAACAACCGATTATTTTACAAAATGGGTAGAAGCTATTCCTCTTCGCTCCACCATTGTTGATGTGATATGTCATTTCATCATGGAACACATTATTGCTCACTTTGGACTTCCTTCTGCATTAATTTCTGACAATAGAATTCCATTTAAAAATAATGATGTGAATAAGTTCTTGGACACCTTTCATATCCAACATCGTTTCTCAACACCGCACTACCCACAATCCAATGGTCAAGCGGAAAGCACTAATAAGATTCTCAAACAAATCCTCAAGAAAACTGTCAACCAGCATCACAGAGATTGGCACACATAATTACCATATGTGCTATGGGCCTATCGAGCAATTGTATGATCCTCTATGGGAACTACACCTTACAATCTTATTTATGGTACCAAGGCAGTCATGCCTTTGGAGTTAGAAATCCCGACATTAAGGATTTCTCTTCAAGGTCTTGTCGATAATAACACTTATAAGGCACAACAATTAAACCAACTTGAATTGCTTGATGAATAGCGTATTACCGCTCTCAAGCATCTCCAAGCTTACACTAAGAAATTACAACAAAAACATGATAATCATGTCATCCCTCAGACATTTACTAAGGGAAATTTAGTTTTATATGAAAATCAATGAAACACTACTATTGATTCTGTTGAAAGAGGAAAATTTAGTCCTAATTGGTTAGGACCCTATATAATCAATACAAATTATGGATCTGGCATTTACACCTTAACAGAGCTAGATGGTACACCCCTCAAAAACCCTATCAATGTTGTGCATCTGTGTCAGTATTATGTCTAGTCCCTTTTTGAATGGTATGAAAGATAAAGCAGTGTTTTTAAAGCTATTGGGTCACATCCTATATGATTTCACATTGCTTCGTTCTTGACAAACAAATTTTGCGTATGTCTTGAACACTAAAGTGGTTATTTAATTTATTTTTATAATTATTTTACCTGTTTCATACTATTCAAATTCATTTGTGTGTTATGATAATTTACATCCTTTAATTTAGCATGTAACATACTTAATCATCATGTCGCATCTAAAATAAACTATAATTTAAGTTTTAATTAGATCACATAAACTTTGTTAAACCATGAAGACATTAATTAAGCAATCTTATAAAGGTTATTTAATTAGTCACATTTCCCTTTAACATTCAAAAACATTAAGACAAGTCATAAAACATCAAATGCTCATATATATATATATATATCCAAAGTTTATGTACATATCATCACAATATACAATATCACTAAGGTCTATGGGAGCTTGACCCCTTAGGATCTAGTATGCATGATCCGGTAGCAGGACGTCGGGAGACGGTCGTATGTGATCGTGACCGCAATCCACCAAACCTAAGTGCAAACTCTAGGCCCTGTATCTGTCCAAGGGCCACCTGTTGCTCCCCTGCTATCTACTCCCTCAAAACCTATATTCGTGCTACCTCTTCCTATAGTCTCTCAACCTCTACTGGAGTCTGGGATGGCTGTCCTACAGTTTTGGCTCGGTGGAGTCATCTCCTCAGACTCTCATATGCTGCCCATAACCTTGCGAATGGTCTAAGTGACTTTAGATCCTACTCTATAATAGGTGGGGGCACATAATATGAGTCCATCTCCTCCTCGTTGATGGATGCTGACACTATCTCTACAACTGCTTGATGGTAGAACTCCCGCCAGTCTCTCGTCGCTCTTGAAAGGTAGAAACAATACACAATCAATACACATCATCATGATATAAATATATATAAAGAGCATAAACACATAGCACAGGTAGCAGAATTGACTCACCTCGTGATGATGCTCGTCATGTGCCACCTGGTCCCGTAGAACATTTAATTGCACAGGCTTGTAATCTCATCTACTCGGCATATTTCTGTCTTCACTCGTCAATCTCATGCTACAAGAAGGTAAATGAAATAGTAAGTGACAAAATACTTAAATTTTACCTCTTTTAACTCTTTTCATTCTTTTTTAGTCTTATGAATACAATTAGGGTTTTTCCTATCTTAAGAGTCAATAAAGTACTTTCTATTCAAAACACCATAATAGGTGCTAGGGAACTCCATTTTTGACGTCGTTTGATGCGTTGGAATTGTGATTCCGCACCTTACATCATCAATTGTCTATCGTTTTGTGGCATGGTACTTGGATATGTCCTACAATATGATTTTCCTTATTCGATGTGGCTAGATTTCTACCTTGATTCCACCTCCATAAAGCAAGCGGAATCAAGGGGAGCATACATCTACCCTCTAATTTGATTTCTAGAAGTTAAATAAGAGGATTTTTGGAAAACTAATGAATTTTTCTTGCAGGATGTGGTTCCTAATGTTGTGGTTTTGCAGATAACTACACTAAGGGATTCATTCTCCCATCTTTGAATGAGTATCCTTTTATAGTAAAGTGCACTGTTTAGAGTCCTTTAGCTTACATATGCACGTAGATTCATATAGGAGCTAAAGTGGGGGCTTAATGTGTCACCAAAAATTGTACACTGTTGAAGAAAGAGGCAATTTTGTGATTAATTTGGTCCTATTTTAGACACCCTTGTATTAATCACCCCTTAAAAATTGCATTTATAGGCCCTTAATGCTCATTCTTTTGGAATTTAAGGCCTATTCCACTCACAAATCATAAAAATCCCAACAAGCAATATTCAAATCATTCAAATTCCACAAAACCCACCTCAAAAACCCCTGGTGGGACTAAGTCGCCCAGGGTGGCAACTTAGTCCCTTCTGAGTGGGAAAATCACCGACTTAATTCAAATTTTTGATGGATGTCGACCAGTGAAGTTAAAATAATGAATAATTAGATGTTGATGCCTATAAATACATGTTTTTAGGTAATTTTTCACAACATTAAGTCATTTTCAACAAGCAAATTCAAGAGTCAAGAGTCAAATATCTTTCACAAGAAGATTCATTAGTCTATCTACAACAAAGTTGAAGCTTTAGGGTAGAAAGTTAGGGTTTTTGTAGGTCTTCAAGCTCACTTTTTGTCCAAGAACTTACATTGCAAAGGGTTGATCATGGATGCCTATGGAGAATCATGGAGAAATCTAGGTTGAGGAGATGCAACTAGCCATCAAATCAATCCTAAAGAATTGTTTTCATAGTGATTCCATCTTCCATTTTCTCTCTATTTTTCAGCCTAAGGAAGGTATTTTCATGGGTTCAGATCCAGGTTTTCGTCATAAAACAAAGTGAAGACTGTGGGCTTCCATTTCCACTTTCAGATTTGTAGAAAATCCTAAGTGGACTAAGTCGCCAAAAGTGGTGACTTAGTCCGAATGCACTTGTCTATCAGAAGTTTTTGTAGATCTGGACACCCATTTGGCATAGACAAATTTTTGAGCAGTTTCCCTGATTTGGGACTAAGTTGCCCAGCTTGGCATAAGTGTCCCAGTTGGTCAGAAAATCAAATTTTCTAGAATTTCAGGGGCATCTGCAATCTTCATCTTCGCCTTCATCAGTTTCCAGGTGCAAAAATTTTGTTTAACATCTTTATCTTGTTCTTTATTACATTTAATCTATCATTATGCATATCACAATGTGTTTTCAAACAACTTGCATATCTTAGGTTTTTCATTAATATTCATTATCTTTTATCAATTCTTTGCATTTAGGACATTGCATTTAGACATATTTCAATCATACTAGCATTAGTCTTTAGTTAACCTCCAAGTTTTTGTGGGATACCTTTCTCCTTTTAGGTGAAAAACCCTACAAGTGTAAGAGAGAAGCCCCTACAAAAATTTGCGATTCACCACCCTGGGACCACATTCATCATTTGCAGAGGGGCACATCTTGTTCAAAGGTGACTACATACTACGTTTCAGAATATTTTTGTTACAATAGCCTTTTTAGAATCATTGCGACGGGCGACATCGCTCGTGCCTGGGAATATTTTCTATTATTGGCTCTCTAGTGGTGGAATGATCTATATATACTACTTTTACTCTCTAAAAAAGGGTTAAAAAAATCATAGAAAAAAGTGAAAAATACTGTAGACCTTTAGTATTGATTTTGATTATTGTATTAAGATTCACAGACTATGCCAATTTGTTCGGCCTCTTTGTTTCTTAGTTAATTGTTAAGACATTATACTGTGTTGTTTATTGTATTGAGTAGTTTATCTGCAAGAATTCTATAGTTTCAATATAAATTTTATGATTCAGATCATGTCTTGAACTCTTTCTTGTTCAGTGAATGCATATGGAAGTTATGTTATGTTATTTGATGAACTTCTTGGTTTTTTCATCTATTCTTTCTGTTATTTTTAGACATGTAGATTGCTGAACAAGCCCTTAAATCACATCCAAAAGGAAGATTTCCCGTGCCCATACTTACATCTTGGCGCATCGCCTTAGATTAGACTTTATTTTATATATTTGCTTCCTTTTCCCATTCCAACCCCCCCAATATAGAAGTATCTGACTTCTTTAAAAACCCGAAGGTCACTCAATTTAGCGCAATTGGTCCCCCATTAATTGAGTTTCCCATAAGGCTATTTGCCTAGTAATTTTAGGCATCAACACAAGATATTTTTTGTATTTTCAATGCATGACTAAAAATGACAATTACAGCTACTAGACAATTTAGCAAACACTTATCATGCAAACTACTTAAGTTGATATGAAGATACAACCACTCCAGACATTTTGTCAAACAATTAGTGTGCAAACCCAAACTCCATTTTATTGCAAATAGGTGACCTCTAAACTGATTACAATCTTATCCCCCATGACTATGACTAATTTACATTATCAAGATGCAATTGGACAACAACACTATACTCCTCAAATGAAAGCTTAGTTTCATATGACATATTCCAAGATTACAAAAATATATCACTGTTTATGACAGCACTTGGACTAGCTAGTAAATGATGCAATGAACTAAAATATGCAAGATTACAATAGATTTATGGAACTTGGAAAAATGATACCAAAAGTAGTAGTTGCAGCAAGATGAAATAAAATCGAATCCTTCATAGAAGTCATCCCAAAGATGCAAGAGGCAGCGACTGAAGTGGATGAAGCCAACAAACAAGAATGAGGCCACAAATAATTTTTATCTGCTCCCTAAACACCAAATTGAACTCCTACCAGCAGCGTCAACCTTCTCCAAGATCCTACAATTTTTACCAACAAAATATGTAAAAATCAAACCAGCTCTAGAATGAAAATTTTGAGCTCCTCAAGTGCAAAATCATCCTCTCCAAAGGACTGCAAAAAGTCTCGACCAAAATCTATCAAAGCTCCTCAAATCGAATTCTCCAAATTTGGCCCTTGACCACAAATTTGCACAATGAAGAAGATTGAATATCTCCTTCTCTCAACTCCAGCTAGGATTGATATTTCACAAACAAAACTGATACCTTAAAGTCTTCAAACCCTTAGAAAGTCAAGCATTCAAGCTTCACCAATGCTGGTATGTGAATATGCAAACTCAAGATGTATCAATTAGTCTCCAATAAGCTCCTTATAAAGAATTCACAATCACATCCAAGAAGCTTCTAAAATAAAATATTATTTTATTCTCTTAAGTAACTTTTTGATATTATTTTATTTTTAGTCACTTTATTATTAAATTATTTAAATATAAAGTCATCTTATGATATTATATTTTGAGATAACTTTACAAATAATTAATTTAATATTTTATTCCCTTATTCCTCCTTTTAGCCTTTGGGAATAAATAAAGGCAAAAATAATATCCAGGTGGCTACTGAGAAGGGGACATTACAGTCCTCCCTTCTCGAAATTGCTTTTCCTCAAGCAATTGCAAGCTCGGGTGCTGTAGAATCTGCTCATTCTCCCATGTGGCATCCTCAGCTAGAAAATTTCTCCATCTCACAAAATACTCCACCACCTTGTTCCTCAACCTCCTCTCCCGAGTGTCTACAATCTCCTTAGGGACTAGTACCAAATTTCCCTCCTCATCCAATGGTGGAAGCTCTGAACAAGAAGTAACCTTCCGACCTAGTTCCTTTTTAAGGAACGAAACATGAAATACATTTTGAATCTTGCTGCTCTTTGGAAACTCCAACTCATATGCTACCTCTCCAACCCATCTGATAATCCTGTAAGGTCCATAGAATCTGGGCTTGAGCTTCTCAACTCTGCTCTTCTTAAGAGAAGACTGTCTATAGGGCTGCAAGCAAAGGTATACAAAATCACCAACCTCAAAACTATGCTCAACCATGTGTCTATCAACATATGTCTTTTGTTGATTTTGTGCCACTTGTAGGTTATCCTTGAGTGCTCTCAAGATATCCTAAATCTCTTGAATCCAATTCTTGGCCTTGGGAGCCTTGCTCTCTCCCAATGCCAACTCCATGAATGATGGTGCATCATAACCATACAAATCCTAGAAAGGAGTCATCCCAATGGACATATGATAAGTGGTATTATAACAATACTTGCCCAAGTGCAACCACTTAATCCATGCCCGTTTCTACCTTGTAATGTAGTTGCACAAGTACCCCTCAATCCACTTATTCACAATCTCCATCTGACCATCTTTCTGAGGGTGATAACTCGTGCTTATAGTCAACTCAGTACCTTCCAACCTAAAAAACTCCTGCCAGAATGCACCAAGAATCTACTATCCCTATCACTTCAACTATGTATTAGGGTAGACCATGTAATTTGAAAATCTCTTTGAAAGATAGATTAGCTACATGTGGAGCCTTGTACTCTATCGAAATAGCAAAGAAGTGAGTGTACTTCATCAACCGATCCACCACCACAAAAATGTTGTCTCTCCCACACACCTTGGGTAGACCTATGATGAAGTCCATAGAAATGCTTTCCCACTTCTGCTCTGGGATATGCAATGGCTGCAACAATCCTGCTGGATGCGTATGCTCTGACTTGTTCTGCTGACAAGTTACACACTCCCTGAAATGTCTCAACACATCATCCTTGAGGCCCTTCCAAGAGAACCTCTCTCCGACCCGTCTGTAAGTTTTGAAATAGCTTTGATGGCCTGCTAAGGGAGTGTTATGAGAAGCTTACAATATCTTCTCCTTCAATTGAGACTTTGGCACCAAGTAGATCCTATCCTTGTAGAAAATCACATCATCCACAACTTGATACCTATCATCTTGGACCAATCCATCCATCGCCTCATGTAGTGCCCCTCATGCTATTCTCCATTAGACAAATGATTGTTCTATTAGGATAGACACTATGACACTTGTTTCATGTTAGATTTTCTGCTTTGATGATACTGGATGACATTTGATGATACTTTGATGTTCTTGCTACTATTTGAGTTTATGCATATGCTTTGACAACTTTCAGGACTTATTGGCTTGTGGATTAATTTAATTATGAGCATTATGTGTTTATCTGATCATGGTTACTATGTGATTATCTAGTGATTGTCCCATGTCATTTGTTATGTAACTGCTTGTTATACATTGATGTGGTTACTTGTTTGATGTATCTTGGTGAGAGGAATAGTGTTGCATTACTCATTCCTGAGTACCCTGCTATGCTTCGATTTCCTTTCACAGCGTGTCTAACTATTTGATTATATAAATGTTGTTTGACAGTTTTGTTTGAATGTAGGATTGCATGTACTAAGAATCAACTCCACCTGATTTGTTAGGTCTACGCATGCCTTAAATCCAATGGAAAGTTGTTGAAAATGGAGATAACGTATGGTCCCCTACCCTTGCCATCATCCTTAACGAGGATGAGTATCCAGTTGGTCACCCACCAGTCTTGTATGTCGTTGTGGTCAGTTGTTCTCATTTGACCTTGTTTATTCTTGGGTGATTAATATTGATATTTAGTTGTTTAAATTAAATCTATTAATAATGTTGGTAGATTAGTTGATGAATTAAATAAATTATTAAATAGACCATGTTGATAAACTGTATTTGAGTTGCCTTGGTTAATTAATTAATTTAAATTAAATTTTCAAGTTAAAAAGCATTTTTATAATTAAATATAAAGATATTTATTATTAATGTTGAGTTTTTAATAAATCAAAAAGGTGGAGAAATATTGTAATCTAAAATAAAATATTAAATGGAATGAGATAATTGCTAAACTATAAAAGCAATTAAAAAGATAGAAAAAGAATTGTTTAGAGCACATGCGTGACTTCAAACTGCTTGTTGTTTGGAAACTTGTTATTTCATCAGTTTTTATTTGTTTTTGGGTTTGAAAATCCTATAGCTTCCTTTTGGGAAAAATAATAAATAATTATCATTTTTGGTGTGAATGTGGGGATGGATTGATTTTTGGGGGTTTTGGAACATAGAACTTTGTCTGCAAGAAAATTTGATAGGCTGTAAATATGTCGGGGGTTTTTGGGTGATTGAGAATTATGTTCTCCTAAAAATTGGATTCCATCATTTTCTTGTGAAGAGTAGATGTCTCTGGTAAATGGTATTTACATATTGAAATTTTACATGAGTCCATAGCTATCAAAACTGCAGTAGCAGGAATTCTTATTGTCAATTTGCGAGAATATTCATAGGTATGTAATCTTTCATTCTGCACTTCTTTGAAATATATTATGTGACACATTAAATCTGAGAGAAAAATAGTTAATTATCATACTTATTTGGGTTATGAATAACCAGGAAAATTGGGTAATCTGTACCTAATATTTATTATATTGGCATTTCTTGGGAATGTTGTTCAATCTAAATCCTTTGAGTTTGAGTTTAGGAATTATGCGTTGATAGGATCAAATCTTTATTCTTCTTTTATTTTTTAAAATAGAATTTCTTCTAGTAAGAAATTATTGTTTTCCTTAGGAATCACTTGGATGACTTCACCTGTGAGCTTATTCTTTAGCATATTATGATTAAATTCCATGTCTATTAAAGCTTTATGGAAACTTAATAAAATAAAATAGAGTCTGAGTAGGTACCTCTGTATCATCATTTTTATATTAATCACATCTCCAAACTTTACAATCTTTCTTTTGGTTTTGTAATTGTATGTTGAAATATTTTTCGCATATATCTTATGCAATCCTAACATTCGATGAGACCGAATTTATCTAAAGTATTTGATTAAATGATCCATGTGAAGTTCGTGAATTGACATTAATCTTGAGGCATTTTGTAAATCAGCTCCCGTGTTGATCATTTTGCATTTTGCATACATGTCCAACCGAGCATTTTGTTTCAATTGTAATTTCTGATGAAGCGTCTCCTTTTCGTTATGTCTTGTATTACAATTTTCTATACTGCGCCACACCCTTGGCACTATATCTTTCAAACTTTCTTTTCATCAGCTTATGTTTGGAATCAATGTTTTTGCTTTGGGAACACCCCTCCTGCATTTTCCGTCAATGTGATTTCTAACATGATAGGTGATTTGATTGAGTGATGTCTGATTCGTTTCAGGATACCAAATTCCATTTTGGATGCATAATTGTTAGAAAATGCTGAATACAAATTCTCCCCTTGAACCTATATCAAATTTGTTGAAGCTGAGTTGTTTTGGGGTCTGCTAATTTTGAGTTGAAATGATTGACAAATTTACTTCCATGTCATTTGATATTGTTGAATTTGTACTCCACATTAGATTTTGATGCATATATTGCAGGTTTGGGGCATTCGTTATCTGCATTTGATGAAATCACATTAAAATTTAGGCTGTGTATTTTCATGTATACTGCCTGGTGTCGATTCTCTCCATGTATCCTTTAATCCGCATTGAAGGTATCGATTTAAATTAAAGATTTTATTCTATGTTAGTCGATGCCTTCATTGATATCTGTGTTAGTTATCCAACCGATTACTCTTAAGCCCGTATTGATTTTACTTGACATACAATTTGATGAGCATTCAACCTCATATAATTCGTATAGATAATTGTTGGTATTCGATTTTCATTGGTATTTGTTAATCATGTCTTCTATGGGTAATTCAAATATATGGAGAGTTCAATGAATTTAGTGATCTTTTTATTTGTTGAATGTGTGATCATTGGAGATTGATGCTGTGAGTACCTATTAAAATCTACAAACACTAAGCTTCATGCATGGGTTAGTATCTACAAATTTCTCAAGAACACTCCTATGAAATACCTTGTGAATGCTTCCAAATGCAACAAATGACAAGAGAAAACTGAAAGCATTATGAAAACAACAACAAATACCTATTCCATAGTGGATTGGTGTCAAATGTGCAAATGACCCTTTCCCAATCCTTGCTCAAAAGCTAAAATGGTGAGATGCAATGGAGATGAAGAGAAAAATTAGTTCTCAAACCAAGAGAGTAACTTTGCATGTAAAATGTAGATGAGTTGATGGAGATTAAGGCCTTTATTTATAGATTTTCTTGATGAGAGATTGGCCAAATGGGTGAATGTGGGACTAAATGTAAGCCAATGAAAGAAGGCCACTTGTCAAGTTGTGATAGGCTGAAGGGTGTGCAAGATTTTGGAAATGTGCCCATGAGAGGGAGTTTCAAATTCAAATTTGTGCAATAAATTTTGAGAGGGGGACATGAAATGGAGAATTTATTGCAATGTCAGAGAGGACAAGTCAACTTGTCCTCATTTTCAAACTTGAGGGAATATTCCCCATAAATGCCATGTTGAAAGAAAATAAGGGATTTAATAAATCAATAAATTGTTTTATTTGTGCAAGTGGCATTATCTAGAGGATGTGATGGGTGATTAGGTTAGGCTAATTAGGATTAGGTTAGCTTAATGATGATTAGGATGTTTTTGACTTTTATGACTTAAATATTTGATTTATTTAATTCAGAAAAGGATGGAATATGCATTATGATTTAATTAAATGAATGTTTGATTTATTTGATTAAAAGGTTGATGATAATGTTTATTTAATTTTAAATTAATGACCTTAGGATATGGAAATTAATGAGATTACCTGATGAATGGATGAAGGTGAACTTGATTAATTGATGAATGGACCTAATGTGAAACCAAGTTTACTTGATGAATGAACCGATTGAATGCATAATGTTAATTTTGCATGTCTATATTTTCCCCTCTTTGAAGCAATGTACTTGTTGCGTTGGTTCAAAGAATAATCTTACCATGATAAAAATTCAAAAAAAAATTGATTTTTTGGATGCCCCAGCGGAAAGAAGTATACTGGTACATTGCCCCCTTGAGAGATCGAGCGAAAAAGATTCGATTTGAGGGTTGATCTCGCGATAAAGAGGTTCAAAATGGATGGTTACAGATGATGATGCAAATGAGATGGTTTTAAGAAAACCGGGATGGCGTGGTACTTAGTGTGATGAAATTTGACTCGACAATTAGATAGGAGTATTCTTCTTTACACCTGACATACAAAAACCTTGCTAGGATGCATTTTAGAAGTTTCAGACACCTCAGACCAAAACATGGAAAGGTAAACCTATCTATGCAATAGTCAACAAGTTACCCTAGACCTCTTCCATACATACCTAACAAAGCAAGTATTCGCTAAGGCTATATTACAAGAACGTCCAACAAGCACAACAGACAAAAGATAATGATCGTTGCCCCGTTCCTATTTCTCTAAATCCTCTGTTTTGGGATATCATCGAGACGTCCTTGGAATGAGCACAAATATGATAAGTCAAAAGATAAATACCAAGTAAATAAACAAACTGATGCTCTTCAATACTGCTAACGGAAAGAGGATGTGTTTTCTAAGGATGAGAACCAAAACTTATTGCCAAGAGATAATGCCCATTGTAGGAAGGATTCATCCTAGGACATGTTAGTGGATGGCGGCACATCATTTCATTTACCCAAAGTGTTCTAAGGGATGTTTGATATGGGACCAATTCAAATGATGAGTTATCGATATGAAGAGATGACCAACTTGCTTACGCATTGACTTAGACTTAAGACTTGACGTTTGGAGTTCTACTTTTAAGTTGCTAGACTTGTTTCCAACTGTTTCACCAAAGGTTGAGGGTGATGATTAGTTTATTATGGATGGTGTTATTGTGGGTGCAAGCGTGATGAGACAGATGGATTTTTTCAAATATTTGGATGTTTTTGATGTTTTGCAATGTTTTGAGGCTATTTTTTTTGGTATTTTTCAAGATTTTACAAATGTTTTGATTTTCGATCTTCCAATGTTTTTGGGATTTTCTAAGATTTTGACCAAGAAAATAACCTAAAGACCTATCCTAGGGGCCTCGAGGGCTGATCAACGGATGAGCCTTGCCTATGTTATACACGCAGAGACCATGTAGTTCGACTGACAACTTGACCGATTTACAGATGATGATATACATGATGAGATGTTAGTTTATTATGACGGACTCCTAAAGGACTGACCTAAGTGTCTTGGGGGATGATCAAAGATCAACCTTGCCTACATTCAAGCTCAGAGACGACGTAGTTCGACTAGATGACTCTATTTTTGACTTTTTGACATGTTTTTGGATTTTGATGATGTTTTGATGTTTTTGGATTTTTTGATTTTCTGATGTTTTTGGATTTTATGATTTGAGGACTTTAAGAATATTCACAAATCCGATCTAATAAGAACATGCCCCCAGCATGATGCCATAGACTACCCCGATAAAGGCAGCACAAACTGACCTTGAGGATGGGCCGAGTAGTACTAGGAGGGATCATGATACGAAAATAGGACCAAGCTATGGTGCGGATGCGAGTGGATGAGTGATGGATGGAGACCTAAATACGATGGATGATGGAAGTGAAATGGAGGGTGATGCCGAACAAGCCGTAAAGATCCTGGTGGATGGAAAGTGCTTATTTACGCAAGGCATCTATTTGCCAGGTTTTCACCGAGGTACTTGCCCAAAGTGCCACCAAAGTGGTTTTCATTAGAGGACGATTTTTCCCTTTACTATTTTTCAATCCTTTTTCTGATTTATTTATTTATTTATTTTGTTGTTGTTGTCACCAAGACACATGTTTGCCAGGTTTTTACCTAAGTAACCATTTTTTCAGGACTTTTTCTGATTTTTTGATTCTATACCTTGGAAGATTTAGGCATAATTTTTTTTTAGATGGGAGCTATTCATGGGCTCTTGTAGAGGTTCCCCTTTGAGTGTTGATAACTGATATGCCCCTGACTTATAACTTGCTGTGATGATGAAAGGTCCTAGCCAATTAGGTTTGAACTTTCCTTTGTTGCTTGGGTTCGGGACATTCTTCTGATTTTCTTTTAAGACCAGTTCTCCAACTTGGAAAGTCTTGCTTTTGATTTTCTTATTGTAGCTTCATTTGAGTCTATTCTGATAGACTTGCAAGTGATTTAAAGCATCTATTCATTTCTCATCCAGTAACTCCATCTCATTTAGTCTTGATACCCGGTACTCTTCATCCATGATGAGGTTATGCAGTGATATCCTGAGGGATGGGAGCTCGATCTCAATGGGGAGTACGACTTCTGATCCGTAGACCAGGGAGAAGGCAGTGGCATGAGTGGGTGTGCGGATGCTGGTTAGATAAGCCCAGAGGGCGGGATTAAGCTGTAGATGCCAGTCATGACCTGCGTCATTAACTATTTTCTTAAGGATTTTCAAAATGGTTTTGTTTGTAGCTTCTACTTGGCCATTTCCTTGGGGATAATACGGGGTGGAGAAGCGATGTTGGATTTTAAATTTCTCGCACAAGTCACGGACATCCTGATTCTTAAATGGTGTCCCATTATCTGAGATAATGGCTTGTGGGACACCATAGCGGCATATGAGATAGTTCAGAATGAACTTTAAGATCTGCTTCCCAGTGATATACATCATGGGTATGACTTCCACCCACTTTGTAAAGTACTCTGTTGCAGTTATGATGAATTTGTAGCCATTGGATGAGGTGGGTGAGATTTTTCCAATGAGATCGAGTCCCCACTGCGAAAAGGGCCATGGTGTGATAATAGGATGAAGCTCTTGAGCTGGAGCATGGATGAGGTCCCCATGCTATTGACATTGTAAACACCTTTTAGCATGATCATGTGCTTCTCTTTCCATTATGGGCCAGTAATACCCCATCCTCAATAGTTTCTTAGCGATGGTCATTCCACTCGAGTGTGAACCACATATACCATTGTGTACTTTAGTTAGAGCGGTTAATGCCTCCTCAACATTTAGGCAGCATAGCAAGGTACCTTCTATGCTTCTGCGGTATAAGGTATCACCTAGGATGACAAATCTAGATGCCTTTTTGACAAAGGTTCATTTTAGGTTTGATGGGAGGTCATCGGGTCTGACTCCTATGCGAAGATTTGTGTAGATGTCCTGGTACCAAGGATCATTGGGACCAATGATTTTGCACACGAATTGTGATTCTGGTACCTCGAATGCGAGAATGAGAAGCTGCTCAATCAAGAATTCATATTTTGGAACATTGTTGGGGATATTCAGCAAGGATCCCATTGTTGCCATGGCATCTGCTGCTCTGTTGTTGGTTCTAGGAATCTGCTCAAATGTTATTTCTATAAAAGATTCTTTGAGAGTCTCCACCAATTTCTTGTATGGAGTGAGCTTATCATCTTTGGTATGATATTCATTATTGACTTGATTTATGATCAACTAAGAGTCTCCATACACTTTGAGAGCCATGATGTTCCATTGCACAGCTATTCTGAGACCTATAGTCAAAGCCTCGTATTCCGCGATGTTGTTAGTGCAAGGAAATACCAGTTTGTATGACCTTGGTATGCAATCCTCTTGTGGAGTGATGAAGAAGACACCAGCTCTTGATCCATGCTGCATGTATGAGCCATTGAAGTATAGTTTCCAGTGGTCAGCTACATTGAGGTTAAAAATAGATTCATCTGGAAACTCTGAGACAAGAAGATTCTCAGAATAGATAGGTGCTTTTGCCAGTTGGTATGTGATAACCTGACCCTTGATTGCTTTTCTCTCCACATACTCGATGTCATATTCTGATAATATCATTACCCATTTTTCCATTCTGTCGGTTAACATTGCCTTTGATAGTAGATACTTTAGGGGGTCAATTTTGGCAATGAGCTTGATCTTGTGTGCCAACATGTAATGTCTAAATTTTTGTGATGCAAACACTATTGCGAGGCATGCTTTCTCGATGAATGAGTAGTTTAGCTCATGACCAACCATTGTCTTGCTGATATAGTAGATAGCCCTCTCTGTTATGTTTTCATCATGCTGAGCCAAGAGAGCCCCAAGGGCTGCTGCTGTTGCAGACACATATAAGATCAATGGTTTCTTTGGGATGGGTGGCATTAAGACTGGTGGTGTCAGTAGGTATTCCTTGATCTTGTTGAATGCCTCTTTGCACTTGGTATCCCATTTGTATGCTACTCCCTTGTGAAGTAGGTGAGAGTATGGGTTTTGTTTATCTACCAGTTGTGCTATGAACCTTCTAATGGATTAGAGCCTGCCTTGGAGACCTCTCAGTTGTTTTAATGTCTTTGGTGCTTCCATTTTGAGGATTGCTTTCACTTTTGCTGGATCCACCTTGATACCCCTCATTGATACTATATATCCTAGTAGTTTACCTGATTGTATGCCGAAGATGCACTTCTTGGGATTTACTCTGACTTTGTATTCCTCCAGTCTGTCAAAGATAGCACTTAAGGTTGCTATGTGATCTTTTCTTTTTCTTGACTTAGCTAGAATGTCATCAACATAGTCTTCAACTGTTTTATGAATCATGTCGTGGAAGATCAATGTCATGGCCCTTTGATATGTTGCTCCTGCATTCTTTAGGATGAATGGCATCATGTTTCAACAGTATGTCCCCCATGGACAAGTGAAAGCTGTCTTGTGTTGATCCTCTTTTGCTATCATGATTTGATTGTATCCTGAAAATCCATCCATTAGTGATAGCATCTCATGTCCTGCTGTCATATCTACTATCATGTCGATGTTGGGAAGCGGGAAATCATCCTTTGGACATGCCTTGTTCAAATCCCTGAAGTATGTGTAGATTCTGATGGCTCTGTCAGGGTTTGAAATAGGTACCAAATTTGACACCCATTCTGGATAATCGATTGGTCAGATGAATCCTGCATCTAGTAGCTTTTTTAGCTCCATTTTGACTAACAAAGCGATTTGAGGATGCATTTTTTGAAGCTTTTGTCTGACAAGTTTTGCTTTTGGATACACTGCTAAGTGGTGGACCATAGTCTTTGGATCAAGCCCTAGCATATCAGCATAACTCCATGTGAAATTTATTTGTCTTTCCCTTAGGAATGCTGCTAGGAGTTCTTGCTCTTTTGATAATAGTGATTCCACATAAAATGTGATATGCAGGGTCTCCTCTATTCCTAGGTTGACTAGATTGCATTTTTCGGCCAAGACTATTGACTTTTCTTGATGAATAGCTCTTAAAGGAAGATTGAATCCTTCATCCTTGGGTGCCTCAAAGAGGTTTTCACCTTTGGATACGTCCTTTCTTTTTACTTTTTTCTTGTTCGAGAGTGCCACGGTGTGGTTTTCACTCAAGGACTTGGATATGATTCTTAGTTTCTCACTTTTGCGACTGAAGGATTCAATCGTTTCCCCATAATAGGCATGTATGTCCAACTCCATTATAAACCCTGCTTTGTGATCCCCATCTAGAATATTGTCCCGCAATCCCATGAATTATGTGAGCGCCTCATCATTTTTGAATGTATCAAGAATTGATGGTCCTCGTTGGTCATAATCAATGAGTTGGGGATATACTAATTGGATCTCATGATTTTGATGATCAAATTTGAAAGATAAGGTACTAATCATGCAAAGGTTAGTATCTTCGAATAGCCTAGGTAGATTGGATATGGGGTCCTTGTCATCACTACTAATATATGCCTCAGTTATAAAGTTATGTATGTCTCTACCTATGGATGTTGATGAGCGTACTTCTGCTGCTATTGGCTGAGGAGAAATATTAACCGTTCTAACTAGAGGACTTCGGCCACGTATGGTTATACTCGGAGGGGTACATCCAAGGCCAAGATTTGTTATGGGCCACATCTCTGGCATGATAGGTATTATGAGCCCATTGTCATTTTGTCCCAATCTTTGGTTTCTGTCGTAGCCCATTGCAAGCATCATTTGCAGACCCTTGCTTCTGTTATCCATTCGTAAATCTGGTACTAGTCTTTCATCTTGATAGAGCATGTGTGATGGATCTTCCTCAATAACCTCCTGGCCAAGGTCTTTCCAACTTGTGAATTTGGGATAGTCTTCAGGAGACGTTTGTGATGTGGAAGAGTGATTCTCTTCTGGACGACCCCGTGATCTAGGAGATTGTGGTAACTCTCCTACCACAAAAGCATTGTTAGGGAGCTTGTAGCTTCCACAAACGTCATCCTGGATGATGAGCTTGATGTCGGAGATGGTGGGAATGGCAGGAGTGGTAGGTGTCTTTGTCACAGAAGTGGATGCGAGGGTGGCAAGATCGATGTATTGTGTGGATGGGCCCTCATCATTTTTTGGCACTTGGGGAATTTTGTAATACTTTGCCTCAAGATTTTTGCAATATGAAAAAGGTTCGGGATCTCCATGGATGGTAACCTCTTGTCCATTATGTGTGAATTTCACACATTGGTGAAAAGTTGATGCTACAAATTTCATCGCATGGATCCATGGACGTCCTAGGAGGATATTATATGGTAAGTCAAGGTTTAAGACTTGGCAAGTAGTTTCCATGATGGTAGGCCCTACTTGAATAGGGAGTTTAATTGTGCCTTGAGACACTCTTTCTTGGTCGTCATATGCTCTTATCGTGATGCCCTTTCCTTTGTCGATGGAATCTTCTGATATTTTCAACTGCTTGATGAGGCTTAGGGAACATATGTTCAAGCCCGCGCCTCCATCCATGAGGACCCTTTTGATTTTGCTCTTATGTACAATGGCTTCCAAGTGAAGTGCATGGTTGTGAGATGGTTGGGTGGGGAAATCTTGGTCAGAGAATGTAAGAAGATTAGGCATAATGATATTTTTGACCACAGCTTGGAATTGCTCCGCATCGAGATCTGCAGGGATGATGGATGAGGCTAATGCTTCTTCAAGAATTTTCCTATGGTTAGATGATAGTTTTAGCAACTCCATGATGGAGATTTGCACTGGAGTTCTCTTGAGTTGATCTAGGACATTGTAGCCATTATGGATAGGTCTGGATGTGGGGACTTTGTTTGGCTGGGATGAGCATATGATAGTTACTTTGCTGCTTCTTGTGGTGACTCCACAATCTTTGACATGGGCACCCTTGATGGTGATGACCATGCAATCTTCATTTAGTGAGGCAACAACTATTTCATACACATGATTTACACTGCTTCTTCCTTTATCATTCTTATTGACTTTGTTACCATGATTCGGCATCGGATTCTTATATATCTTAAGGTCCTGATTTCTCATAGGTTGTTCCACGTTTATGATTTTTTTATTGATGAGATCTTGGATGATGTTTTTCAATCTCATGCAACTGTTTGTGGTATGGCCTTTGATTTTATGAAATTCACAAAGTTGATTCTCGTTATACCAAGGAGGTTTGACATCGGGTTCTTGGTAGTTCTCAAATGTAGGAGGCTTGATGAGTTTTTCGTCGATCAACTTTTTCATTATGTCCTCAAGTGGTTCCCCCAAAATGGTGTGTTTTCGTTTGGGATAACTTTTGCGTTGGGGTGGTCCTCTTTGGTCATTGAGATTATTGATGGTTGGATTGTTGTTTGGATGGTATGTCATGTGTTGATTGTTTTGGTGTTGTGTTTGGATTTGTGGTGTGGGTGTATTTTGGCATGGACCACTAATGACCACCTTGGCATCGACGACGCCATCATTAGTGATGTTTTTGTTCCTTGCCTATGTGCAAGGTTTATCATTGTAATTGGATGGTGGACGATTATTTTTTTGTTCGTGATATGATGTTGATTCTGCAGGTTGGGTCACAAGGGCTCTTTCGATGCTGATGCTTTGGAGATCCATTGCTCATATGTGGTGATACCCTGAACCTTGAGATGAAATGCCAAGCGGCCTTCAAGGTTGGCTATAATGGTGCAAACTTGTTGTTCTTTTGGCATGGTCCACTTGCTCTGATTGGCCTTGGATCACCATCATTGTAGAAATGAGGTGAATGATTCCCCCTTTCCTTTTTTTAGAGTTGAGAGTTCTTCGAGACTAACATCCATTGCAATATTGCATGCGTAATTTTTAATGAACGCGTCTCTAATTTCTTGGAATGTTCTAATGCCTGAAGGTAAGCGAGAGAACCATTCTATAGCGGGGCCTGCCAAGCTCCTAGGAAATAGGCACATCAGATAAGTATCGTCATATGTGACCTCCATGCAGTGAACCTGAAATTCCCTTATGTGGTCTTTAGGGTTTCCCATCCCTCGATATTTGTCAAATTTGGGGATTTCAAATCCCTTGGGGAATGGTTTCATGTCTAGGCTCCTATCAAATGGATAGGGACACAAGTTGCTTAGTGTTTTGGTTGTTCATCCTGATTGAAGGTCGAGCACTTGTTGCGAGAGCAACCTGAGTTGTGTCTTCACATCATTTTGCGGATCAGGGGGTGGGATGAAAGTGTTTTGGGGTGTTTGAATCGTGACTTGGGTGGGTGGGTTGGTCGGTGTGTTGTTTGATGGTAACTGTATGTTCTGCCGAGCGAGGTAGGCTTCTACCTGCTTTTGTATGAACAATGCTTGTTGTTGATCTTGTTGTTGTTGCGCTAAGATTTGTGCTTGTTGTTGCGCTTGTTGTTGTTCCAACAACGCTTGTTGTTGTGCTTGCTATTGTTCCAACAATGCTTGTTGTTGGGATGCCAATTTTGGTGCTTCTTGTTGCTCTTGATATTGCTTTATTGCTTGCTGATATGCTTGCAATTGCGCTGCTTGTGCAAGAAGTTGTGCTTGTACTTGTGCTTGTTGTGCTTGATATTGAGCTTGCGCTTAAGCTTGTGCTTGTGTGACTTGTGCTTGTGCTACTTGTTGTTGCAATAGAGCTTGTGCTTGAGCAACCTTTTGTGCTTGCAATGTTTGTGTAGCTTGAGTGGCTTGTTGTTGTTGTTTTTGCAATAAAGCTTTGGATTGTGTGGCTTGTTGCATTTGCAGTGCAGCTTCGGCTACTTGGGCGGCTTGCACAGCTTGAGCGGCTTGTTGAGCAGCTAGGTATATGACTTTTTGTTTCTACACTTGTTGGTATCCTCTTTGAAAAGCAACTTGCAATGCTGCATTATATTGACTTGATGTGGTGGAAGTTGGTGGTGGTGGATTCAGAATGGCATTTGTGGTGAATGGTGATGTCGTGTTGATTATTTGATTGGTGGCTGGTGTTGTTGGTGTGGTGGTTTGAGTGATGAGTGGCATTGTTGATGTTATTGGCCCTTGAGAGACCATGCTTTGTGATGTTATGGGGGTGTTTGATGTTGTTGCAATTGCTTGTGCATTTATCGCTTGTTGTTGTGATGTCAACAATAAGTTTTGAGCATTTGGCATAATGTTTTGATTGATGGTTGGGATGTTGTTTTGATTGATACTTGGTAGAGGGGGAAGCCCTAAACCAAGGAGTGGTGTAGATGACAATGGAAATGGTGGGAGAGGTGGAAATGTAAGGGGTGCGAGTCCTTGTGAAAATGTTGTGGTGTCAAAAATGCCCCCTAGTCTGAACATGTCTCCCTCTTCTTGTGGATTTGTGAGGAGAGGGGTTTGAGGCATTGCATGAAAAAATGATGATGATGGATCATGATGGAATGTGAGAGGAACATTTTTATGTAGTGGGTTTTCGGGTATGTTTTGTTCCAAGGTGTTGTTTACATCCAAGTTTTGATTATTAACAAGGGGGTGTGCTTGAAGAGCATTGAGAAATGTATTTCCCTTGTTAACATTGGGTTGGGTTGGAGTGAAAGATGTCATGATTTGCGGAATGTTTTGTGTGATATTGTGGGATGGGGGTGTGGATGAAATGGGAATGGTGGATGAGATTGGAGGAAATGATGTCTCCACTATTGTACTCATGTCGAAGTCCGAAGGTAACTTGGCCCCTTGTTTTGCTAGCTCAAGCATGTATAACAAAGGGTTAAGCCTCATCATGATGTTGATGATTTTATGGTTCTCTGGATTTTGGAGCATTTCAGTTATTTCTTCATGAGACATTCCAAAGGTAAGATCCTCTCCTTGGTTTTCCTCTTGCGGATTTTGCGATGATGTTGGTAGGTTAATTGTGAGATTTCCAGACCCAATGGGATTCATTTCAGGAGTAGTTTGACTATGATCACTTGAAGCAAGTGTTTCTTTGTTGGCTTGCATGCTCTTCTTGTATTGAGATCTAGTTTGTACCATAAAACAAGGATCAATTTTTAAGAATGGGAGATGAATCTCTTGATTCTTTTGGATTGATCTTTATTTTATGTCCCTAAAGTGAAATTTTTTAGGATATCTTGCGATCGAAAGATGATATGGTGATGATGCAAGGGATGAATGATGTGGATGTTATGATATTTTGGTAAATCTTGAAGGAGATACTAGGCTTTTGGGACTTTCATATATGTTGCAGATTTTGATTTTGGGATTTGTCCTTGATTGATTTTGATTTTGAACAAATAGACCCTAAGATGTTTGGATGATTATCTAAGGGATAGACTTGATCAAAGGATGATAATTTGAATATGTGCAGGAAGAAGGATGCATCTATCCACACCTATCCAAACAAGATGATAGTTTCACTAAGCATATGACGAAGGATTCATCTACATATACTAAGCTAAACAAGGTGATTTTGACTAAGCATACACAAAAGAATGCATCTACACATACCTAGCCAAAGGTGATTTTGATAATGTTTTCAAGGATTTAATCTCAATGATTTTGATGATTTTTTATTTTGCCAAAAAGCCTAGTATTAAGGATGATCTCAAGATTTTCCAAAAGGTGACTATGAGATGATTTTTTTTTTTGATGTTTCGAAGGATGGATGAAAAGGATTTTGATTTGATTTGATCCTAAGATGAACCTAAAAAAGACACTTTGTTTGCTTAGACCTAGGTATTGAAGAACAAGCTTTTCTCTAAACAAGATTTTCAAACTCTCTGAAAAGATTTGGGTTTTGGCAATAATAGAATGAATATAAACTGGGATTGTTCCTTGAAGCCTTCTTGTAAAAGTTGAAAATCAGTCTTTGTCTGACTTTGTATAACATAGAGAGACGTTCTTGATGGGCTATCAGACTAAGGGCTTTCACCTTTGGTTTCTTGATCTTGATTTTGCGTGAAATCACTGGAGACACATGTGTGAGGTCCAATTGTTTTTAATCTTTGCTTAATGGATTCTTTTTACCACAAACACACTCTTGATTAGCTTTCAAACTGAAATGTCTAATGTCTCAACTTCGTCTCATTTCACAAGGTATATTATGTGAAACTTTGATGAATTTAAGGCAAGGGTTACCTATTGTTTAACTTTAGTGGGCAAATTAAGATGTAAATTCAAGTGTTTAGAAACCTCTAAGGATGTAATCCCAAGGGAAAGCAATAACACGAGAATTTGGTCAATGGTATTTTCCTCCTAAAGGGTTTGAAATTTTGAGGATCATGTTGAATGTTTGTTTGCAAATGTTTTCGAATAAAGCACTGTGTTTTCAAACCAAGAACAAGTACAAACCCTATGGATGTGTAAGACAATATTTGTTGAATCCCCACTTGGACAAGTCCAGCTACGCTTATCTTTAGCGAATGGTTAGATGCTTGACCCCATTAGCTCCCCTCCATGACACTCACTTAAACGGGGCAGCCAAGCATCAACACCCATGAAACTCCCATGGAATGTTTTTCATTTCTACTAAAGACAGTAAAAGTGTGGGGCGGCTTCAGAACGACCGTTCTTGCACCAACAAATAGATTAAGGATTTTGGGAAATTCTAGCACATGGGTTTTAGTAAGGACTTTCCGTTCATGGAGATTGGCCCATACGACAAGAGTTCCCTTTCAGATCCATCTTGTCGGAATCAACTGCGTGATACCGACGTTTCTTCCAATACCCACATTTATATCCCAGCTAGAAATACTCTTGGCTTTAGAGTGTTATCGGTTGAGTCATTCCCTTGGGTGAGTACTTTTTCCCCAAGGTAGGCCCTCTAGGATAAACAAAAGCAAGCAAAGACAAAATCCGTAACTCGATCAATCTTTGATGACTAAAAGAAAGAGAATATACGCGATGATACTCTACTCACACTCGCACAAGATGTTCAATTTTAAACCCAAATCGAAGTGTGTATGGGAAATTATTTACACAACTTAATGTCACCAAAATCCTTTTGATTCTCAAGATCGTCGTGAGGCGCGAGAGAAGCGCATGCGTCTTTTGATGATATTACTTTGTGTAAATAATTACAAAACAATAAAGGCACACATTCATTTTATCCTTCAAAGCAATGATTTGATTCGTTTTAAAACACCAATATCAAGTGTGAAGTTGCTTGTTCAATTTTAGCCCAAATTGAAATCTAGTAGGTGTCTAAGTTTCAATTTTAACCCTTTGCAAAAAATTAAAGTGTTCTTTTTAAACCCAAATGAAAATTAGTGTCCTAAAATGAAAAGATAAACAATTTCATGAAAAAGTGTTTAAAACAAACACTAAAGTGTTAAAAAACACTTTAATCTTCCCCAAAACGTCATCTTCATTCTCCTCCTTTTGTTTTTCTTCTTCGTTTCACCTTCGCTTTCCTTGCCTTCCTCGCTTTCCTATTCCATCACAAATAAAAGTTTAGGCATGTAGTTTGCAAATTGATAAAAACATACACAAGTCTTATCTATCATTTAAAGAAAGAAATGGAAATATAGTAATTTTGACAAAACAAATGTCAAAATCATTTCAATTTGTACCTCCCTTCTTATCTATGACATAATTGATGGTCAACATAAAAATATTTTCCTTTTGATCCAAATGTACGATTCCATGAAAAGATATGACTAAAAACATATGACAATGATTTTTGAAACAATAAGCCCACACCTTGACACGTTTATAAGTCAAATGGATGCTAGTGATCACGAAACGGAAGGTTGGTAGATGAAGGTTTCTTAAAAGTTTCCAAGCTGATCATTTTTAGCAAGAATATATAAACAACCAATAAGGATCTTTTAAAACTTTCAAGTAAATACATATGTGTAAAGTCGTACTTTCTTGTTTTTGGCATAATGTCAAAAAAGCTTTAATATCTTTTGTCCTGCTCATATTCTGGGTTTACAATTTATTGACATTTGAGAAGCACAATCAATACATTTTCCCTAGTACAACCTCAAAGATAAAGTGTTAGTACCCATATTCAAAATTCTGACAACAAATCAATAGCTATAAGTGACATCAGTCAAATGATAGGTAATAAATACCTTAGAAGTTGATATGTAGCGTATCTTTTCATAGAAACACAACGCATCAATATGGAGTGAGAGTTAATATCACCAGACAAGGGACACAATTTCTACACTTATTAATGTCTACAACCAATTTCAACACTTGCCGTCTAGTACTAAAGTTGGAGTATGCATTTATTTACCTCGTCAATCATATTTTCTTTCACCTGATTCATTTCTTCACTAAGATCCATGTTGCAGTGCGTTGATGGGTTAATAAATCTTAAACAATATTCATAAGAATAGATACAAAATAGGTAGGCGTGTGTGGAAAGGCAAAGAAGGTAGATCAAAGTGGTAATTATTTTGAACACATTAAATGAACTGTTGCGAGTCCAAAACCAGTAAAGATATCAAATTGAAATTTAAAAACATAAAAAAAGACAATTCACAAGTGTAAAGCTTCAATTTGAAAAGAACAAGCAAACGCATTTGGTAGGTGCGACCACTCAAAGAGACTTTAAGACTAAATGAAATTGGCAAGTGTAAAGACTATCTCTATTGTTTTCTAACGAAGAGAAATGACTGTGGGAAATGTGCAGTAGACTAAGGCAAAAGGCATAAAAAAATAATATAAACAAACATACAACCAACGACCAAACTTAAAACACAGAGGGTGTGTGGATTATAATTTGATAGAAATGTTACACCATTTGTAGGGTACGTGCTGAATGAATTTGTTGGGAAACTTCAGGCGATCTTAAGTAGACGCTTTTGGTAGGTGTAAAATTGCCTTTTACAGCTTTAGATCATGGTTGGCCTATGCTAAGAGAAGAGTGTGGAAATCTTCTTTCATCAGCTGCTTTTTGACAAATGCCAGTAATGTATCGGCGATGGATTGGCCTTTAATGACTAATGAAGATATAAAACCATTGATTTGGTTTTCCACTTGGCCGACCCTTAAATCTGCAATTGTTAGTGCCTACACCTCGAAAATAATGTGATATAGATAAAGATTTATTCTGAATGAGTAAAAGCAACTATGTTTAAATGCTTCAAGCCTTTGCGTGCACAAATAAAGAGTGTAATACAAGTCATACTCATTACCCACGCAAACTGCAACCTCTACCATAGAGTTGAAAACCAAAAATACTCATTTACAAGGAATCGTGTGAGCAAGATTTAGAAGAAATGTGAACGTCATATATATGGGTTTCCAGTGAGCAAGAATCAGAATATATATGGGTTTCCAGTGACGTGATCACTTTAAGATTAAAACAAAAGATGCTGAGTATAACAAGAAATAGAGGACAACAAATGTCTATTATAACCGTATGTAAGAATGTTTAAAAACTAATCTACTGTGAGTTTATATTTCTTTGCCAACAACAAGAATTGTAGCTTGGAAAACAAAAAATCTTCAGAAAACTAATTTAGATTTGATATTTTCAAGTGATACCAATCAGGCCCTCCTTCTAGTGCCACATGTGAGTACCTATTAAAATCTGCAAACACTAAGCTTCATGCATGGGTTAGTATCTACAAATTTCTCAAGAACACTCCTATGAAATACCTTGTGAATGCTTCCAAATGCAACAAATGACCCTTTCCCAATCCTTGCTCAAAAGCTAAAATGGTGAGATGCAATGGAGATGAAGAGAAAAATTAGTTCTCAAACCAAGAGAGTAACTTTGCATGTAAAATGTAGATGAGTTGATGGAGATTAAGGCCTTTATTTATAGATTTTCTTGATGAGAGATTGGCCAAATGGGTGTATGTGGGACTAAATGTAAGCCAATGAAAGAAGGCCACTTGTCAAGTTGTGATAGGTTGAAGGGTGTGTAAGATTTGGGAAATGTGACCATGAGAGGGAGTTTCAAATTCAAATTTGTGCAATAAATTTTGAGAGGGGGACATGAAATGGAGAATTTATTGCAATGTTAGAGAGGACAGGTCAACTTGTCCTCATTTTCAAACTTGAGGGAATATTCTCCATAAATGCCATGTTGAAAGAAAATAAGGGATTTAATAAATCAATAAATTGATTTATTTGTACAAGTGGCATTATCTAGAGGATGTGATGGGTGATTAGGTTAGGCTAATTAGGATTAGGTTAGCTTAATGATGATTAGGATGTTTTTGACTTTTATGACTTAAATATTTGATTTATTTAATTCAAAAAAGGATGGAATATGCATTATGATTTAATTAAATGAATGTTTGATTTATTTGATTAAAAGGTTGATGATAATGTTTATTTAATTTTAAATTAACGACCTTAGGATATGGAAATTAATGAGATTACCTGATGAATGGATGAAGGTGAACTTGATTAATTGATGAATGGACCTAATGTGAAACCAAGTTTACTTGATGAATGAACCTGATTGAATGCATAATGTTAATTTTGCATGTCTACAAATGCAAATGGTTATTATACAATTTTCTACCAGCATATTTGAATGGCTTTCATCTATATCAAATGATGGTGCTAAAGTAGGTTCAACATTTTGTTATCCATAGATCGACCCATGCAGTCATGCTAGTAATTGATGGCCTCCATTGATTATGGTAATCGTTGTTTGAACTTTGAGTTAGGGGGGAAAAGGTTGACATATTTGATTTACTGGGCATTGGTTGTCTCTTGCCATGCTTGTGTTTAGTAAACAACAGTTATCCCTCACCGCATAAACAATGTGCATCTGCATTTAAAAAAAAACTTTTATTGTATTGTATGCCATGCAGTGTGAATTCTTATCGATTCTTTATATATATATATATATTTATATGTGTGTTTTTTATTGCTAAATGAAAAGAATTGTTCAATTAAATACTGTAATTTATTGCTGCTTTATTTGTAGTATATATATAATTATATATGTATATGTATCATTGAGTATATTAGATAAGTGGAATTGAAAAATAATTAGAGAAGAAAAGGAATTGTTTTAATTGCATTTGGGTAATTGAAGGTTTTATTCGAATAGATAAATATGATGATCTTTTTAAATATTGTTTCCTTTACAATAATTTAATCAATGATTTGTTATTATATGTGGATATTTTGATTATATTGTTTTATTGGGAGTTGAATTGCATTATGTATGGGAAATTTAAGTGAGTTTGGATTATTGGTTTTAAATGGGAGTCTATGTGTAAGTTGTCAAGGTTTGCTTCTAGAGGCTTAGGGGAGTATTCTATTTGGTTGGAATTTATGGTTGTTCTTTTGAAATGGTTAATTTTATACTCGATTTGTGTACATGAGGGTCTTTAGCCTTGCACTGTTTACTTGTTATTATGGTTGTGATTTGTGAGCAAGGTGGTCCATGCCTTTCTTTGGATATGTGTTCCTTGTGGTTTTGTTTAGTGTGCAAGATGAATTTACAATGTTTGATGTACTAGCTCTTCTAGTTGCAAGTAGGGGGAGTGGCTCTCAATGGGGGCTAAAACCCAAAGTGGTGTCCAAGGTAACTCATTGGGAGTTTCTTTATTTAGTGATAATCCAATTAATGAATTAGGGGGTTGGGTAATTCTCACATTAATCAAGATAATGGTAAACCTCACTCATGGCTCAAGTGATCATTTAGGCTTGAGATGAGATGGGAAGGATTGGAATGGAAAGATCAACTACCTTGTCGTCATGAAAGGTATGTTGATTCCATATGAGTTTGTATGGGGGCTAGGGATCAGTAGAGGTTTCCAGGGTAACCCAGGATGGGGGCTGGGAGCCTAGGAATATTTTCCAAGGTAACCCATAACAAAGCTATGTGATGACACTCCTCCCTATTGCAATCTAGCATTCTCCAATCTTGTGTTTCCCCTTTGTTGTTTGTGTGCCTCTAGAAGTGGTGTCACTGTTATTTGATGTTATGTTGTACATGGTATGTTGGAGTCTTGTTAGCCTTTGGTGTTGTGTCTCTGTCTTCTTGTCTATTTTGTGGTGGGACCTTATTGTTATCTCCTTGCATGGGGGGTGGACCTTAGGGTTCCACATGGTTGGGTGGATTGTGCTTTTTCCTCCATTGGGTTTCCCTTGTGGTTGTTCATGAGTGTGGAGGATGTATCTAATGTAGCAAACTCCAGATCTTGTACCAGTTCGAGAGATCATTGCTTATGTTATGTATTGTATATGTATATCATTTGTATCTTGTAATGTAACCTTGATGTATTCTCCCCATTGTATTAAGGGAAGTAGTGATGTAAGCTTGTAACAATGTACTGATGTACTCCCATGTTTTGGGAGAACATATATGTACTCATTAGATCTTATTATATGATCCTTGATGATGTATCTAATGTTATAATATGGAGATGTATGTGTTTATTCATTTAATGCATTGGATTTGAAATGAACTCTTGTATTTAGTTAATCCACGATGTATGTTTAGATTTGGATAGCAGGTTTGTTTGTAATGCAGTCATTGATGATTTAGATTTCTTGTTATTGCTCTTAATAAAAAAAATTATCATTATTGTTGTTGGTGTGTCATCCTCTGGGGTTCTTTGGTAGGGCGTTACACCTCACAAGTGAGCTTATTCTTTGATTACTCCACCAACAAGATGGATTTCCAATCTATAGAAATCTTAGAAAGTGAGCAAGCTGAAGGCCTCCTGGAAAGGGCATCTGCCACAACATTCTTCTTCCCCTTCACATACTCTATATCAAAGTCATATGCTTGTATCTGCTGACTCATTTTTGTTGTCTCTCATTCAAATCCCTCTGCTCCAAGAAGTATCTGAGACTATTGTGGTTGGTCCTCACCACAAGCTTCCCTCCAACTAGATACTACTTGAATTTTTCCAAAGTATGCATAATGGCGAGCATCTCCTTATCGCATATAGAGTATAGTCTCTGTGGTCCCCTCAACTTACGTCTCTCAAAAGCTATGGGGTGTTGGTTCTGCATCAACACTTCTCTTATGCCCTCACCCAAGACATCACACTCAAGGACAAATGATTGTGTGAAATATGGAAGCACCAAGACTTGGAAACTACTCATCACCTCCTTGAGCTTATCAAAAGCCCATTGTGCCTCCCCTGACCAACTGAATGCACCTTTCTTGGTAAAATATGTCAAAGGTACTCCCAATTGTGAAAATCCCCTCACAAATCACCTGTAATAATTGCACAACCCAAAGAAGCCTCACAACTCTTTGAGTGTCCTAGGTGGTGGCCAATCAAGTATCACCTGAATCTTCTCCTGATGCACCTATACCCCTTGTGCACTAATGGCATGTCCCAAGTAAAAGATCTCTCTAAGGCCAAACTCACATTTAGAGGCCTTAGCATACAATGACTACTCCCACATGATGGTCAAAACCTCATCAAGCTATCTCAAGTGGTCCTCCCAAGTCTTGTTGTATATGGGCAAGTCATCAAAGAACACCAAAAGGAACTTACACAATTGCTTATTGAAAATATGATTCATACATGACTGGAATGTGGCAGCTGCGTTAGTCAACCCAAATGGCATGACCAAAAACTCATAATGTCCATAGTGACATCGAAATGCAATCTCATGTATGTCCTGCTCTCGAACTCTAATCTGATGGTACCCCGAACAAAGATCAATCTTTGAAAAGTAAACTGCCACGTGAAGCTAATCCAACAACTCATCTATCCTAGGTATCAAATACCTATTTTTGATGGTATTCTTGTTGAGACCTCGATAGCCAATGCACATCCTCATTTTCCCATCCTTCTTCTTCACTAAAACTACTGAAGAAGGAAAGGAATTGGAACTCGCGTGTATATGTCCCATCTCAAGCAATTCCTTGATTTATTTCTTGATCTCATCCTTGAAATTCTTAGGGTGATGATAGGGGGTAGTGATCATTGGCTTGGCATCCTCCTCCAAATAAATGGTATTCTCAAAACTATGATCAGGTGGTCTCCCTAGAGGTATCTCTCCAAAAACCCTATCATGCTTACCCAATAGCTCCTAAATGTCAACATGATATGGCTGCCCTGAATCTATAGACTCCTTAGTGGTGATCAAAGACTCTACTGCCCAAGCTATGTCATCATGTCGAAAGATATTCTCCATACTCTTAGAAAATACTACCCTGGGTGCTCCTGTCGCCATGCCTCTAAGCACCACTCATTGTCCATCTACTGTCTTGAACTTGAGTTCCATGGTTTGGAAATTCTGTGTATATTTCCTTGATGAATGTAGCCACTGAACTCCAAGTATAACACGAGTGTCACCCAAATCCACCACATAAAAGTCATCCATGACCATGTAATTTCCCAAAGTGATAGCCAATTGTGGGACCCTCCTAGTACATGTCATCTTATAACCATCTGCCACCATCACATTGAATCCCTTAAAATCTTCTGCCGGTAGCTTCTGCTTTGCCACTAGGGCTGCATCGATGAAGTTGTTGGTGGCCCCACTATCAATCAACACTGTGATGCACTAACCCTGTAAAACTGCCCTAACTTAGAAGGAGTTGAATCTAGGAGTGCCTGATAAGGTAGCAATGGTACTACTCTTACCCTCCTCTTGAGGCTGCTTCTCATCCGAACTGTTGTTATCACTATGCTCATCATCACTGCTCTCATCCTCAGACACAACCTCAATAAGGTGAGCCTTTCCTTTTCCAAGGCCACGGTGTCCTGGTTCCCAACGTTCCTTGCAATGGTAAAAAATTCCATTAATTCTACATTCTTTGTGATACTCCTCATCTGGATCACTTTTTTTTGTTTCCCTTCTTCTGAAATGACTTATTTCCCTTGTTCTTTTGATGAACAAAGGGTTTAGAAGGGATTTTGTTTCCAGGTGTGGAATACTCCATGTCTCTAGCTCCAGTGATTGCATCCTGTAGGGAATTGGGTTTGAAAGCCTTGATCCAACCATGAAGTGGTTTAGATAGACCCTCAATGAAGAGCATAACCAACCACTACTTTGATATATCTGTCACCATGACTGCCAACTGTTGAAACTCTAAAATATATGCATCTACTGAACCACTCTACTTAAGTTGTGCTAACTCTTTGAAATGAAGTTCAAAATCCTTATGATCCAATCTATCTATTAGTTTTTGTGTGAAATCCAAATAGGATGTGATATTGGCATGCTCCAATGTGAAAAGCCCATGCGACCACCATTCATGCACTTCACCATCCAAATGTAGAGTAGTATACTTAATGGCTTCTAAATCCAACATAAGGTTAAGTTGAAGATAGGTATCTGACTTCTGCACCCATGCTTCGGTTGTGCATTTGCTAGACCCATCAAAGGGAGGGATTGGAAGTTTCCCAACCTTCCACTATAAATCCTAATTTTTCTACCCTCTGTTGTTGTTTCTAGGTCTATTCTTGAGTTTTATATTACAAAAGTCTACTAATGACATGGCAACATGAAATTCATCTCCTAAGGAATTGTATTCCCTCAAATAGTCCATGAAGCCTTCCCTTTGTGCTTGCTACTCCTGATTTCAAGTAGTTTGTTCTCCCAAGAATTGAGGCATGAGAGGCCTCGGTGTCACCCTGTTAGTTTCCCTAGCATTGCTATGAGTCGTATCATTATTATCATGACCACAATTATGACCATTCTGCCCATTGTTCCCATTTTTGTTTCCATTATTCAAAAGTTGTGAGAATATGTGCCATCTCTTGCAGTCCTCTAGCCATCTCTTCAAGCATTTGTTGTTGACCTCTAGCAAGGTCACTAAGCATATGATGAGTGCTACTCTCCTCCATGAGCGGAAATGGACTCAAACCCTTTTTCAATCTTGTATAATAGGTGTCAAGTGGATTGATCTCTGGAATATCTAGATTCTCTTTGTTCATAACCCACACAGGCTGGCAGGAATGCTAGCTTTGATACCACTGTAAAGTGCCTTGCCAAAACTAACCATAAACCCCTAAATTTTTGCCTTAGGAATTTTGACAAACACTTGTCTTGCAACCTTCTGTCTTGCTAGTAATGGCTTTTAGTTTGCTTCTTTTTTATTTTAATTGATGCTAATGAAGTTTAAATGCTTCTCAATTGATGTTAGACAACTACCAAATGGATAGAAATGATATGCAATATATTTTTTGTATTTTCAATGCAAATATATGACTGAAAATGACAACTACAACTAATAGACAATTTAGAAAACACTTAGCATGCAAACTACTTAAGCTGATATGAAGATATAACCACTTGACATTTTGTCAAACAATTAGTGTGCAAACCCAAACTCCATTTTATTGCAAATAGGTGACCTCTAAACTGATTACAATCTTATCCCACATGACTATGACTAATTTACATTATCAAGATGCAATTGGATAGCAACACTATACTCCTCAAATGCAAGCTTAGTTTCATATGACATATGTCCAGATTACAAAAATATATCACTGTTTATGACAATGCTTGGACCAACTAGTAAATGATGCAATGAAATGAAATATGCAAGATTACAATAGATACATGGAACCTGGAAAAATGATGCCAAATGTAGTAGTTGTAGCAAGATGAAATAGAATTGAATCCTTCATAGAACTCATCCCAAAGATGCAAGAGGTAGTGACTGAAGTGGATGAATCCAACAAACAAGAATGATGCCACAAATAATTTTTATTTTCTCCCTAAACACGAAATCAAACTCCTACCAACAATGCCAACCTTCTCCAAGATTCTACGATTTTTACCAACAAAATATATAAAAATCGAACAAGCTTTAGAATGAAAATTTGGACCTTCTCAAGAGAAAAATTGTCCTCTCCAAAGGACTGCAAAAAGTCTCCACCAAAATCTATCAAAGCTCCTCAAATTGAATTCTCCAAATTTGTCCCTTGACCACAAATTTGCACAATGAAGAAGACTGTAATATATCCTTCTCTCAACTCTAGCTAAGATTGATATTTCACAATCGAAACCGGTACCTTAGAGTCTTCAAACCCTCAGGAAGTCAAGCATTGAAGCTTCACCAATGCTGGCATGTGAATATGCAAACACAAGATGTATCAATTAGTCTCCAATAAGCTCCTTATAAGGAATTCACAATCATCTCCAAGAAGCTTCTAGAATAAAATATTATTTTATTCTCTTAAGTGACTTTTTGATATTATTTTATTTTTAGTCACTTTATTATTAAATTAATTATTTATATAAAGTCATCTTATGATATGATATTTTGAGATAACTTTACAAATAATTAATTTAATATTTTATTCCCTTATTCCTCCTTTTATCCTTCAAGAATAAATAAAGGCTAAAATAATATCCAGGTGGCTACTGAGAAGGGGATATTATAGAAATTTCAGGGTTTCATAGATTTGGGAAATCCGGGGCATCGTGGATTCCACAAAAGGATTGACACTCAGGTATTCCGTGTCCACGCAAATTACATGAAGGGCACAACTTTCAAGTTTTCCACTTGATCTTGGATTTAACAAAGGTTTAAGATCTCGGGTTTTTCATGATGCCAAGGATTTCATGACATATCTCAAACTTTAACTTCATGACCTTGATGAAAATGGAACCCCTACTCTTCTCAACTAAACTCAATTTGAACTCCAACGAACATAGTTAAAATTTTAAATCATGTTCAAGTTGGACCTCATCTAAATCATGAATCATTCTTTCAACATTACAATCATGACCTACAAATACATGAACTAGGGTTTGCACATGGGTAAAAATGATTTATTGAATTTAAACATATAACCTAATCTATGATGTACAAACATAAATGCAGCACCAAAGGAACTCACTGCGATCTCCATAGATGCCCTAGTTTTCATACTGAAAGACGGAGGCTCGCAGAACCCTAGTTTTCAACAAATAATGCCCTAGTTTCTTGACCTCAAATGTAAAATAAACAAATGAAACATATGCAAAGCCATAATTGAAAATGCAATGATAATATTTTAAGTTAAAGTGAAACCCCTGTAAAATCAAAAGCATACAAAATGAACCCAAAAATATGAAATCAAATGAATCATTCCAACGTGGATTGCAACTTTGAACATTCCATTCACCATCAAATTTTTAAGATAAAATAAGGAATCCATATTGCAATCAATGTCAAAGCAAGTTTAGAACTCTACCTTCAGACCTAGAAGACTGATAATAGAACTCCAAATACACACCTGAAAGCCCTAGCTGAAGATCTATGAAATTCCCTAGCGCCAATGCTTAAACTCACCTCCCAAATGCAAAAATGCTCGAATGCTTTCCAAATTGCAACACTTAAAATGAATAATGAATGAAATCCAAGTGCAAAAGCCTATAAATCGTGCCCAAATTTAGCATTAATGGCCAAAGTACCTCGACTGCCAAAACTATAAATGTGCTAACAAGACCTTTCAGAAGCTCTAGAAAATGACCTCATGACAAATTTGGGGAATTTGACGACCCTTGGATTAGGAAAAATGAAGAGGGCTCAAGGAATCCGTCAAGAGGCGGATTTAGCGAACGTCCAAACTTTTTGGTAATTTGTGTAGCTACGGATTTAGCGAACTACCCTACCTTCGGGGAATCCAACACCAAGCAAATTTCCTAAAATTCTCCAAAACTGGCCTAATCCGATGACTAAGTGAATTTTTTAGGAAACCAAAGTATTCAAGGCATCATTCAAGACCCAAATGTTACAAAATAGAACACCTAAAGTGTAGATAAAGCATTGAAACTCAATCACGTGAAGTGAATCAAAATTTCGAACAACCTATCCCTTAAGGGGAAAAGGTGAAACCTAAAGCAAAAACGAGAAAACAAAATCAAAGCAAAAAAAGGAGGGTCTCCACGTCCGATGGGGCGTGTGTGTAAAAATTTCTCAACACTATGGTATTCTCCTTGAAGGGGTAATGATGAAATACCTACATGCTTAGTTAATTTTAATTTTAATTTTTATTGATAATGGGTTTGTAGATACTCTTCCTTACATTTGGTATCATGTGGGAGGTTCTATGGGTTCTATGTGAGTTACATGTACTTGCATGTAGTTTGTATCTACATGCATGTAATTTTCATGTACTTGCATTTTCTTACACGTTCTTCAATGCCATTGCAAGTATTGAATACATGGTAATTTGGTTATAGGCTTTCCTTTGATTTCTAGCCTAATAAGCTTATGTGAGTCCATTAGAAGGAATTGGTTGTTTATTGATGTTAGTGTAATTAATATTTAATTACACTTGCATAACTTTACTTAGGTAATATTTAATTCCTAGGTTAATTATTCTCATCCTTATCTTGTTGAGCTATCTTGTTGCTCAAGATAAGATTAGGGTTATGCATACTTGCTTTTATAAAGCAAATCATCTCATGTAATTATGAATTCCTAAATAATAATATTTTGCACATCTTCTTGCAATACCTTTGCTTTTCCTAATTTTCTCTTCTGTGGAAGGTTTTTCTGGTTTGCATTTCAGATCTTAGTTTGTAACATGGTATCAGAGCCTTGATTTGTAGCCCCTTCTTAGATTTTTTGAGAAAATAATTGCAGAGTTCGTTCAGGATTCCTCGAGGGTATCATGCCTTAAGTTCATCTATGCAGTGTTTTGGATCAAATCGGGCTTCACCATTGGATTCAAAGCACTAGAAAAAGTCAAGATTGGATTTTATTTTGTAGATTTTGGCCATTGTTTGCCAGATCCATGAGGGTTTCAAGTTGGGAGATTTTTTGCAAGCTCTAGAGGTAGCCAAATTTTTAGAGCATTTTGGGCACAAACAGAGGTCACCATCGCGTTCTCAGTGGCCAAAAACCCTAAGAACGCCTTTCGTTTCGTCGATTTTGGAGAAAGTTGATTATGAGGAAAAACAATTTTGCCAGGGAGGCCGTACAACCTCCCCAGCACGCTCCCCGAGGCACAAAAATAAAAATAACTTTAAAAAATGTTATTTTTTGTGAACCGTGTTGGTGCCTGCAGTTTAAAGAAATTCTGCCGCCTAGCGGCTGCCAACCTGCCACCACCACCGCCCTCCTCTGCTAGTCAGACTTCAGCCCCCGCAGGCTCCTTAGACAGCAACCACGGTCCTATGGGGAACCGAGTGCTATGCGCCTAGCCCTCGACTGCTTTTGCTCTAAGCCCGTGGTCCTTTGGAGGACCAAGGGCCTGCGCCTAGCCCTCGACAGCCTCCCAACTCCCTACATAGGTCCTATGGAGGACCAGGGGCTCCACCCCAATCCCTATTTTTCCAACCCTTGGTCGCGCACATGACCAGGGGCTTTTTTTTTTTAAGCCCCCTAGGCTGCCTGCAAGCCTTATTGGGCATTTTGGAGCAACTTTCACTAAATTGGGTGTATTTTTGCGTACGATGTCTGTTTTTCGCAAATGAGATATCGTTGGAAAGCTGATTCCAATGCCAATCTAGTGGTGAAGGTTTTTTTACTAGATTTTTTAACAGATTTATTTTTCAGGTCCTTGAACTCAGATGAAGTTTTTTTCACTTTAGAGGGCATATCTTTTGACTCGGTGATCCATTTTTTGCCATTCTTGTACCGTTGGAAAGCTGGTTCAGTCCTCTACACAGATCTCAGTCTTCTTTTATTTTATATTTATGCACATTAGCATTCTCTCCTTTTACAATTGTTGGGTTATTGCAATAAATGAACTGATATAAAGTTCCATCAGGGGGGTATCTTGCATAATAATCTGATTAGAGTGTGTATGCACTTTGATCTCCATCTTCATCTTGTTTTGATGACAAATCACATGGGTTATATCTGGTTTCTTAGTTTCTTTTGGCCACATCTTTCTCTTG
The DNA here is from genome assembly GCA_007258455.2 of Sequoia sempervirens. Lineage (NCBI taxonomy): Eukaryota > Viridiplantae > Streptophyta > Pinopsida > Cupressales > Cupressaceae > Sequoia > Sequoia sempervirens. The sequence continues at coordinate 100,228,886 of VDFB02086081.1, read as the reverse complement.
CTTGACACATATCAAATTCACATTGGTTCACACTTTAGATTGAGAGCTTATGGTTATTGATTCGCATTGGTTCAGATCCTTCTTAGTTTGAGGGCCATGTTTTTATGGTTAATGTTCTAGAGTCTTTATGGAACTTGTTCCCATGGAAGAGTTTTAGTCACAGTTTGGCATCGACATCGAGATACATGGTTTCTAGATTCTATCATCATTTCATCTACTATTGCTTCACAGATTCCAGGGTTGTTCCAGTTTGTGAGTTTTCCAGTGTTCAGTGGCATCAGGTTTGCTATCACATTATTATGATTCCATTTTGGTTTCTTGTAGATAGAAGTGTCTTTCCTTGCTTATTGGATTATGGTTCCAGTGTTACTCCACAATGTTCTTCCAGTGCTTCTTTGTAGTAGTCATCTCATTGTAGGGGGGTTTTGTCCCACTGGGTTTTTCTTCTCTACCTCATTATTGTATTTGTACATGGGTACCTGATCAGGCCTTTGTTGCCAAACCCATTCATGCTTTCTTACATTCATCTTAGTTTTAGGTGCATACTTTTTTAGTCTCCCTAAGTTTCACTTATGGGGGGGGGTGTTAGTGTAATTAATATTTAATTACACTTGCATAACTTTACTTAGGTAATATTTAATTCCTAGGTTAATTATTCTCATCCTTATCTTGTTGAGCTATCTTGTTGCTCAAGATAAGATTAGGGTTATTCATACTTGCTTTTATAAAGAAAATCATCTCATGTAATTATGAATTCCTGAATAATAATATTTTGCACATCTTCTTGCAATACCTTTGCTTTTTCTGATTTTCTCTTCTGTGGAAGGTTTTTCTGGTTTGCATTTCAGATCTTGGTTTCTAACAATTAATCCTTTTATGAGTGGAATTTTGCAATGGATTTGACTTGTTATTTTAAAAAACAAAACACTGGAAGAATTGGTGGAGTGGTGGGGAGATTAAATATAAACTATGTTAGGTTGTGGAAGCTTAAGATGACACATCTTAGATTTGGTCATGTGTTATCATGTTGCATGGTGGTGACTTGGAGCTTCATGTTTAGCAATATGTGACTACCCTCTAGCATGGTGGCTATATTCCTTTATCTTGTGGTCATATGTAGCTAAAGAGTGTTCATTTTAGATTCCTACTTTTGGTTCCTTGGTCGTGTGGGAAATCACTAGTTGTGTTGACTATTGTACATGGAGTTCTTAAGTTGGGTTCATGGTTTCAACCCCTAGTTTCATGAAAGCATTGGATGATTAGTGTATGGTTGTAGCAAGATTTTGAGTTAGTATTTTAATGAGTTGGAAGCTCTTGGATGACTTGGTTCCTCTTTTTGAATGCACTTGGTGATGGTTTTGGAATTGTTCTTTTGGTGGCCTATATTTCTTAGACAACCCTTTTATCCCTTTAGATATTCATACTTGCACATTATAAATTTATGTTGTTTAGCCTTGTGGGTTTCACATAATTTTTGTTTAAAATTTATGGTTATGCTTATATATGACATTCTATTATTTCAATTTATAGGTTCTATGCTTAAATCATACTTGTAGGTTTCTAGATGTTAATAGATTTAGATTTGCATGGATGGTTTTGTAGGTTTTGCATTTTAACAAAATTTATGGTTTTGTAGATATATGAAGAGAAATTGTTGTTGGGGATTTTGTATGGAGATAATTAATGATTTACATGCATGCTTCATACATGGTTTAAGGAGGTTGGTTGTAACATTCTTGATACATAAGTGTTGGCATGTGTAACATTTTTGTGGAGTTTCTTATTAGATTCCTAAATAGCGGTTACTTTGTTGTGGGTTTATGACAAATCATTTATAGATTTGAACTAGTGTTTAAGTCACAATGGATCTAAATGTTATCTCTAGTTGTATTTATTTTGCATGGTGCTAATGTGGTATTGAATGTGTGTGTTACATAATTTGTGATCTATGAGTTTTGCAATTTCATTTTTTTAGTGAAGCAATGGCTATGCTTCATGTCATAATTGGATACCATGTCTAGGCCTATTTTTGTGTTGTCTATACCTACATTTTGCATGGAGAACTTATATGTTCGTTGTCTATACCCAAAAATTCTTGCAATGTTGAAATTTTCTTATGTGTAGCAAGGAGGTGTAATAGATGACTTTGATGCCATGAAATGGTATATTTTATTTTCTTGTCCTTTTTAGTTGCCATGGTGCAAATTAGTATATTTATTGATTCCATAAGCAAATACATGATGTTTGGAGAACCTAAGATATTTATATTTTGGGACCTATAGTAGTTGAATATGGTTGTATGAGAGCCTCTAAATCATGGTTTAGTAGGAGATTTGTGTAGATACATAGGAAATCATGTCTTCTTGCTTGAGATCATGATTCTACTTTGGAATTTAATAGTGTTGCAATTAACTAATTTGGTTATTGTTGTCACATGAAATTACACCTTGTTGAACTGAACCGAAGATTTTAGGGGTTAGGGAATGCTATGTCTCTTTGCTCAATTAGGGTCTTTCACCTAATGGAAAGAGATAGATCCCACACCCAAAATATAGGTTGTTCACTCAAACTAATGTATGTATGATGTGATTATGAGTAAATGCAATGATCTAAGTACAATAAACTGATAAAATGGATTGATTATGAATGTAAAACTAGTGAAATGCAACTTGTTTGAAAACACATTGTGTCATGCAAAATCACCTATAAATGAATAGTAAACTATAACATAAATGGATGAAACTAAAAGTGTACACCTGGGATATTGATGAAGGCTGGAAATGACATCTAGAATGCTGCTGATCCTAATTTTAAGGCATCTTGGGACTCATTCACCATTTTGGGTGAATTAGTCCCAGTTCTGTAAAACTATTTCGGAACCCATTTCAGATAAATGGGTGTCTAAAAATGCAGAAAACCAAAAACAGGCCTAGAAGTGGGACTCATTCGCCACCCATGGTGAATGAGTCCACGTTTGAATTTATAAATATTCAAAGGTGGAAACAAGAGCCTTTGATCTGCACTTTCTTCTTCTCCAGGTGTTCGGTTATGAAACTGTCATATTTGGGCCTGAAAAATGACTTTTTGTGGGTATTTTTGTTGGCAACACAAGGGTAGACAACTGAGAGGGGGGGTGAATCAGTTGTCCTAGAAATTTAAACTTATCAAACTTATTAACCTTATTCTCAAATTTGATCAATAACCATGAAAGCATAAATCAACAACACATTAGAAACACACATAACACAAGATTTTTTTACGTGGAAACCCTGTTAGGGGAAAAACCATGGTGGAGGTCAGTCCACAAGATTATACCCTGTTAAAAGTATAAAATAAATGTGAATGGGGAATGCACATGCATTCAGGTGCACTGCCTAGAGCTCACTGCTCAATTACAAAAGGCTTACTTCCAAAAGAAGACACACTGTCCTACAAAAATATTTGGATTACATCGACAAGATTTTAAACTGAGAAAATAGCATCTACTAATGCCTAATTATAGTTCCGGTTAAGCACATGAACATTTCTTTACACTCTACTCATTCTTCTTCACACTCTACTTCTGCCTTTGAATGATTAGGACATTATTTGCACATATCGCACACAAGCACACCCTCAAATGGAATAAAAAATTGCTTATATATATCCGCAACAAGAGATTACATCGCTACATGTTAGCCTCAATAAAATAATTAAACATATGCAAACTGTTGGCCCAAAACAATAAATAATTTTCAATGTGAATCAACCAATTTTGGCCACAACATAGTGAAGACCCAAAACAAAATATTCAAACATGAAAACACCTCAAATAGTTATTCCTCAAAGATCCAAAACACGCTACAACACCCTGTCGGCCAAGAACATGAAAAACATGAACACGCAAGAGAAAATATCTAATTGCGAGCACAACAATCAATGTGGACATGCAACATAGATAGAGAATGATCTAGAAATATCCACAAACATCATGAATCACTAGAGAAGCATCCAAAACAACTGAAATTACTAGAATCTCACCATCTTCATTCAGGAACACCAACTAAAGCAACGAAATGACTAACATAACACAACTACTCATAACTTGATCAAATCTTCACACGGATCTCTAAAAATTAACATGGATAAACTAAATATACTAAAAAAGAAACCCTTTAATCCACAACCTCTGATCATCAACATACTGAGCTCGCCAACATACTGAACTACACTTCACCACTGACAACCTGCAACTTATTTCATTACAATTTTCTCAATATCCTCGACATATACAACTTCTAATATATTAATGCCAATAGTGTTGACATTAATGACAACTACATATCAACAACACAACCAAAACATCCAAAAATCTCCCCATTTGGCATTGATGGAAACACATGATGTGAAAAACACCATCAACGCAACTATCTTTAGCACTTACTCCCCCTTAGGTTCTAACTCTCTTCTCCTCAACTCTTTCACATGACTCTTCTCCCTAGATAATTCACATTTCTTTACATGATTCTTCTCCCCATTTGAAATCAATGAAAAAGATCTCTTTTCTCCACACAAGCTCTAAACCACATATTTGAACATCTGACTACTCCCCCTGAGTAGCAGCCAACACAACATCAATCTAGATCAAGATATGACTGTGAAATACATGGATTGATGCAAGTAAATGCATCTTAGTTCTAATTAGGAGGGGTAATCACCCCTAGCCTCCCTCTGAGATACTCAAAAGTATCCTTAGGCAAAGGTTTGGTAAAGATATTTGCAATTTGTTCCTTAGTAGGCACATACTCCAGTCTGACTTCCTTTTCACTCACCTTCTCTCTCAAAAAGTGAAAATTGATAGATATATGCTTGGTCTTTGAATGCAGCACCATATTCTTAGAAATGTTAATTGGACTTGAATTATCACATAATATAACAACAAGTTCATCATACACAACTCTGATATCCTTCAACATATGCTTCATCCATAATACTTGAGTACAATTATTATTAACAACAATGTATTATGCCTCTGCAGTAGATAAAGAAATGGCATTCTACTTCTCACTTAACCATGAAATAAACTTATTACCCAAGAAAAATGCACCACCACTAGTACTCTTTCTGTCATTCACATCACATGCCCAATTAGCATCAGTAAAAGCACTCAAACTAAGATCATCATCTTTAGGATACCACAGGCCAAAATCAAATGTCCCCTTCAAGTATCTAAAAATCCTCTTCACAACAGTCGCATGAGATTCCTTAGGATCAACTTGAAATCTTGCAACAATGCATACAACATTCATGATATTAGGTCTAGTTTGAGTTAAATAGAGCAATCCACCAATCATCGATCTGTATCTAGTTTGATTTTCTTTCAGAGAATCATCATCTTGAGTCAACTTGCATCTAGTCACCATAGGTGTAACAAATGGCTTTGAATCTTCCATACCAGACTTCCTTAGCAATTCCTTAACACACTTGGACTGAGATATGAAGATCCCTTTATCTAGCTGAGTAATTTTCAATCCCAAAAATAATTTCATCTCACCAATCATAGAAATCTCAAACTCATTCTGCATCTCATCAGCAAACTTCATGCACAAACCATCATCTCCTCCAAAAATGATATCATCAACAAAGACTTCAACAATCAAATATTTATCATGATCAATCTTGAAAAACATATTACTATCAACAGTACCTTCATTAAATCCAAGCTTCAACAAATACTTGTCTAATCTGGCATACCATGCTCTTGGGGCTTGCTTAAGTCCATACAATTCTTTCTTCAACTGACAAACCATATCTCCCTAATCAGTCAATTGAAATCCATCAGGTTGCTCAACATACACTTCTTCTTCCAATTCACCATTTACAAATGTTGACTTGACATCCATCTGATAAACCTTGTAGTTTTTGTAAGCAACATAAGCAAGAAATAGTCTCACAACTTCAATCCTAGCAACAGGGGCAAAGGTTTATTCAAAGTCAATTCCTTCCATCTGAGAATATCCTTTACACACTAGTCTTGCTTTGTTTCTAACAACTTCACCTTGCTCATTTAGCTTGTTTCTAAAGATCCATTTAGTTCCAATATTTTTGTCCTTAGGTCTAGGAACAAGAATCCATGTATTATTCTTCTCAATTTATTGTAGTTCTTCTTTCATTGCTTCCACCCAATGTTCATCTTTGCATGCTTCATTCACACTATTAGGATCAATCTTTGAAATCAAATAGTATTCTTCTACAAATTTTCTCCTAATCTGAACACCTTTTTCTTATCACCTATAATCTAATCTTTTGAATGATTTAGTCTTACATACCTTGGAGTCTTAGGATGTTCTTGAACTTCTGGCTCTTGTGATCTCTTCTGCACTTTCACTAGTTCCTTCATCTTGATTTTCTTGATTCACTGGAATGATTTGAACTTTATTTTGAGTCTGAACTTTCTTTCCTGTGACTGGACTCTTATTCTAATCATCTGAATCATATCCACAGGTTCTAGATGGTCTAACAATGTCTTCATCAACCTTGACATTTTCACTTTCAACTACTTTCCTCAATCTCTTATTGTAGCACCGGTAGGCCTTGCTCTTAGTAGAATAACCAAGAAAGATTCCTTCATCACTCCTAGCATCAAACTTTCCTATCTCTTCATCTCTTTTGATATAGCATTTACTCCCAAAGATTTTGAAATATCTAATAGTAGGCTTGTGACCAAAGCACAACTCAAAAGGGGTCTTACCAATATCACATTTGACATGTACCCAATTGAGGATGTAAACAACATAACTCACAACTTCTCTCCAATAGATATGAGGAACATTTCCTTCTAGCATCATAGTCCTAGAAACATCTTGAATTGTCTTGTTCTTCCTTTCCACAACTCCATTTTGCTGAGGGGTCTGCAGGGTAGATAATTGTCTCTTTATCCCATGCACTTCACAAAAAGAATTAAACTCATGGGAAGTGAATTCACCACCTCTATCTGATCTCAAACATTTAATCTTCAGATCCGTCTCTGTCTCAACCATAACTTTAAAAATCTTGAATTTCTCTAGAGCTTCATATTTTTCCCTTAAGAAAGTAACCCACATCAATCTAGGGTAATCATCAATAAGTAACATGAAGTACCTGTCTCCTTGTAAAATTTTGATTCTATAAGGACCACACAGATCAGTATGAACAAGCTCCAACACTTCATTTGAACAATGTTGTTTGCTCTGAAATGAAATTCTAGTTTGCTTCCCTAACTGACATTCCTTGCATATAGTATTAGTAGGCTTTACCAACTTAGGAAGATTTCTCACTGCCTGAGTAGAACTTATCTTCATAATATTGTCAAAGTTTACATGACACATTCTCCTATGCCACAATTAACTTTCATCAACTTGAGCAATCATACAACTTTTACTAGTAGCATTCAGGTGAAAGATGTTACCTTTTGTTTTTGTACCTAAAGCAATCACATTTCTGGAACTCCCCAATATTCTACATTTTCCATTCTTGAATTGAAGATTGTATCCCTTGTCAACCATTTGTCCAACACTTAAGAGATTATGCTTCAAACCTTCCACATATAGAACATCATTAGTATTATTCTTACCATCAAGAGAAATACATCCTCTGCCACAAATTACACTAGCTTTGTCATCACCAAATCTTACAACACCACTATCATACTTTTCTAGGTTCACAAATTTGCTTTATCATTCGTCATGTGATGAGAGCATCCACTGTCAATCACCCATTCATCTTTCTCTTCAACTCGAGCAGCTAGGGCTTTCTCCACATTTGAGCAACTAATAGATCTAGTAGGGGCAAGATTATTTTCCTTGATAGCAATAAATACCCATTCATCCTCACTTACATTCCCTTTTATCAGATTCATCATCTGTTACACCTTCATCAACAACATAATAGCACTTTCTTTGAAATCTAGGCTTGTTAGGTCTTGGCTTAGGAACTCTTTCCGGACACCTTGATGCAAAATGACCTATCTTATTGCAAGAAAAACATTTAATAGGCAATTTCCCTTTATACTTACCTTCTCCTCTGGCTTCCCTTTTGACAATAAGTGCTTCAAGCTCTCTATTTTTCTCTCCTCTTCTTCAATCTCTCTCATTTCCTCCTCATACTTGAATATCTTTCTAGAAGAACTTTCTCCTAGATCATATCTCTGTTTATCTCTCCCAGAAGTAGTAGCTTTGAATGCAGATTCTATCTTAGGAAGAGCATCACCAAATTCACTCAAATCAAAAGTAGTAAGCTTACCAATTAACATGTCTCTGGTTACATTTGTTATAGTCCAGAGCTCCTCAATAGCAGTAGCTTTAACTTTTTATGCAACAGGAAAGGATCTAAGCACTTTAGCAACAATCTATGATTCTTCCAATCGTCCACCAACACATCTGATACCACACACAAGTTCATTCACTCTTTGCATGAAAGAAGTAATGTAATCAGCATCACCCATTCTCAACATTTCATATTTCCCTTTCAAACTTTGCAACTTAGCAATCTTCACATTAGCATCACCTTCATACAAAGTTTCCAACTTTTTCCAGATCTCATAAGCAGTCATCAGATCCATAACATTTGTCATCTCAAAATCAGTCAAAGTACTCAACAATGCTTCTTTAGCTCTGATATTGTACTCGGCTTCCTTAATCTCATATGCAGTAGAAGGACCATTCTATGGAATGATATACCTATTCTTTGTAATTTTCCAGTAGGGTTCACCAATGCATCTCAAATGACACTCCATTCAAGCTTCCACAGAGAATAATTTGTTCCATCAAATCTTGGACTATCCTTCTTGTATGTCGCCATCTCAGATCACCTCAAGCTGTTAAAATTCTTCCAAGGACTTCTCTGATACCAATTGTTGGAAACATAAGGGTAGGCAACTAAGGGGGGGGGTGAATCAGTTGTCCCATAAATTTAAACTTATCAAACTTATTAACCTTATTCTAAGATCTGATCAATAACCATGAAAGCATAAATCAACAACACATTAGAAACACACATAACACCAAGATTTTTTTACATGGAAACCCTGTTAGGAGAAAAACCACAGTGGAGGTCAATCCAAAAGATTATACCCTGTTAAAAGTATAAAAGAAATGTGAATGGGGAATGCACATGCATTTAGGCGCACTGCCTAGAGCTCACTGCTCAATTACAAAAGGCTTACTACCCAAAAGAAGACACACTGTCTTATAGAAATATTTGGATTACATCCACAAGATTTTGAACTAAGAAAATAGCATATGCTAATGCCTGATTACAGTTCCGATTAAGCACATGAACACTTCTTTACACTCTGCTCATTCTTCTTCACACTCTGCTTCTTCCTTCAAATGATTAGGACATTATTCGCACATCTCACACACAAGCACACCCTCAAATGGAATAAACAATCACTTATATATATTTTCAACAAGAGATTGCATCGAGCTACATGTCGGCCTCAACAAAATAATAAAACATATGCAAACTGTCGGCCTAAAACAATAAATAATTTTCTATGCGAATCGAACAATGTCATCCACAACATAGTGAAGACCCAAAACAAAATATTCAAACATGAAAACACCTCAAATAATTATTCCTTGAAGATCCACAACATGCTACAACACCCTATCAGCCAAGAACATGAAAAACATGAACACACAAGAGAAAATATCTAATCATGAGCACAACGATCAATGTGGATGTGTAACATAGATAGAGCACAATCTAGAAACATCCACAAACATCATGAATCACCAGAGAAGCATCTGAAACAACTAAACTTACTAGAATCACACCATCTTCATTCAGGAACACTAAATGAAGCAACATAATGTCTGACATAACACAACTGCTCATAACTCGATCAAATCTTCACGCGGATCTCTAAAACTTAACGTGGATAAACTAGATATACACGAAAAGAAACCCTTTAATCCACAACCTTTGACCATCAACGTACTGAGCTCACCAAAAGACTTAACTACACTTCACCACTGACAACCTGCAACTTATTTCATTACAATTTTCTCAATATCCTCGACATATACAACTTCTAAGATATTAATGCCAATAGTGTTGACATCAATGACAACCACATATCAACAACACAACCACAACATCCAAAAATTTTGACTTTTCCAATGAAGAGATGACTTGAACAAATTTGCAACTTGATCTTCAATGATTTCCAAGCATTCAAGATGTCTAAATATGTAAACACACAAGACAAGAAAGAGAAATGTTGGATGTTAGGGCATGGGGGTTTTCCTTGGTCAAACCCCTTTAAGGTAATTAAACCAAAATGATGAAAGAATGCAAGGAAGCATGCAATAATGGAGTTATTACCTTGCCACGATGTTTGATCTTGAATGTCTGCAACAAAACATGAAGAATCTGCCCTTGAATATCTGAAAATTGATATATTAATGACTTGAGATGATGAAACCCTAACTTGCTTGGCTTGAGATGGAAGAATGATTGATAAATAATGAAGAATGGTTATGATTTAGGGTTTAGAGAGTTGATTTTATAGGAAATTCTCCTAATTTTCCTGTAAATTGGATCCCTAAGGCCGACATGTAAAAATAATAAACTTAAATTTCAGTTTTTCTGGCTCAAAGGTTAAAATTGGCTCAAATGGGACTCATTCGCCACCCATGGTGAATGGGTCCCACCTGGATGGGACTGATTCACCATGGATGGCGAATGGGTCCCACAGGGGCCATTTTGCTAGCTAAGATGCTAGGAAATAAGGTTTTTATGATGAGTTTGTCGGTTATTTGATTAATTTATGACTCGAAGTGCACAATATGGGGTAATAGGGGCCTATTAGTGATAATGTAAAGGTCAATTAGAGCTTGGGACACATAATTCAATGTGAAAGTTGTGATTAAATACACTTTACAACACTAAGATGAGGTACACTTAGTCTAGGAAGGCACAAGAACCAATGTGAATGTGCAAGACACATTACAACACTAGTTTAACATTAAGTTTATTTTGCAAGCCTTCTAGATTGATGTGATAATGTCATTAAACACATTTTATAATGTTGAGTTAAGGTAAAATGGGTTCATTAAGTCTAGAAAAACGTGAAAGTCCTTTACAACACTTTACAACACCTTTACAAGACCTTGTTAAATGCATTTGAAAGGGTCTAAGACCTAGTGTGGATGTGAAAAACACCTCACAACACCAAATCAAGGCCTCGTTAAGTCCAATTTATCATGAATTATTCCCATGTCAAGCAAGAAATGTCCATTTTTCTACGGTACATGAACATAGGCTCAACATTCCAATGACACAATGGAAATGACCTCAAGGTGTGGAACCTTGCAAGATGAGGTCAAGTCTCCAGAGAAGGTCGACTTCCTCTTTTGGTCCAAGTGTAGATGTGTTGGCCCAACCCAACACATAGAAACCTACCACTAACCCTACTCTAATCAACTCGCATTGGAAAAGGGAGAGAAAAAATGTACAAAAAGGGGAAAGGGAGGTGATACACCAAGACAAAAATATTTATTCTTCCTAAAATGCACAAAGCATCAATGAAAATGACTAAAGGATTTACATGATTCTCTATTTTACCAACTTCTAGGGGAAAATATGAAGGTCAAGGTTTATCAAGATGCTGGAAGGAATTGAAAACATTCACAACAACACCTGCAAACCTAGCTAACACAACATGCATGCATAGAAGATAGCAAAATAACATTTAGAAATGAAGGTAAAAGGCATACACCACATATCTAAAAGAGAGAATAAGTAAAATGAATAATCTTCATTAATATAAAGGCATAAGCCAATTTTATAGTTGAAACATGCAAGAATTGCAATGTTAGCCAAAGAAAACCTTAGGGAAGAGTCCAGAAGAAGAACCCTTACAATGAGTACAATAGTTATAGTTTAGTCATAACTTAGATGATCTAACACCAAACTATAACTCAATTAGGGTTAGAAGACAGAGGAAAATCTGATCAAATTGTGTATAGACATCTAGCCCTCAAAATTTGGGCTGAAAGCTTGCAAAAAATAGCTCATATGTGCACATCATGCCTCCTCATTGATGTGTTTGTAAGTGTAGAAGTGAAATCCCCATGAGATCCACCATGAAATCTAGTCAAGAATGGGCATCGTGATAGAAAGGTAGTATGTACCATTAATGCAACATGGGTGACATCATTCCTCTACATGCAGCTGGCAAGAAATTACATTAAATTTCCATTTTGTAGCTCTAAGAATCAGATCTAGTAGCTGGGATGCCTCTACGACATTACTACTAGTCTCCTATGAACATGGTGTTTCACTATCTATTGCTTAGTTTGAATATGGGTCGTAAATCTATCAATATTTGATAAGATCGACAACTAGATTTCCTTGACCAAGTTTGAATTCCTCAAAAATTCTTGACCAATCAAAATGCTTCACATCAATCTACCTTTACACATCATGAAAGTGGGCCCACTAGGGAGAGTGTTGTCAAAAATATAGGCGACTTCAACAAAAGACACATGTCAACCTTTCACACTTTCACAGTTTGAAACGAGACCCATCATGAGGAGCTTGCAGGCTAGTGAAAATAATGAGAACATGCCATGTGTCACCCTTCTGCACCTTCACAACTTAAAAATAGACCCACCATGAATATCTTGTGGGCTCACGAAACGAACCAAAAGTTACCAAGTTTCGACCTTTTCATGCCTCCACGCTTGAAACTATGAATTATCTAAAGGCCTGTAGGTGGGAAGAAGCTTCCAAATACCACCACATGTCGCCCTTTTCCACACTTTCACATTCAAATTCTACTTTAGTGAAATTGATACTGTGGACATGTGAAGCTCATGACATATGTCACTCTTTCTGTGCTTTTGCGCCTTCAACCTTATTTAATAATATATTACCTACAAAAAGGCGAAAACCAATCAAATGCAAAGGGACAAAGGACAACAAGATCTAGGACAAAAATCAGACTTGGACTTTTAGACCAAAAGTCCAAAAATCCAAAAGGAGTTTGAAGTTTTGAAGAAGGAAGAAGTTAGGCTTGGAAAAAAAATGGATTCATATATTCAAGGACAAAAATCCAAAAGGGTCTAAAATTTTGAAAAGAACTAAAGAACGAAAAGGAGCCGAGATCAAAGATCTCGATTGGATTTGAACTTTTGGGAAAAAGGTCCAAATATCTAAAAGAATCCTAAAGTCTTGAAGAAGGAAGAATCTAGAATGAAAAAAATACAAACATTTGGAAAAAAGTACAAATGTTCAATTGGGTCTCAAAATTTTGACAAGACCAAAGAAGAAGAAAATGGTCTGTTCGGGACTCAAATTTTTGAAAGGACATGATCAAAGAAAAGAAAGGGGAAAGAAAGAAGTCGAGAATCCAAAATGGACTTGGACCTTAGTTCAAAATTTTGATCAAGACTCGAAGTTCTGAAAGGTTTGAAAGGGAAAAAGAAGAAAGGGAAATTGGGGATTGGGAAAGGATTTGGGCCTTAGTCCAAATGTACATTTAGGGCCCTAATACCCAAAAGGACTCTGAGAGAAAAATAGATTGAAAGAGATAGCCATCTTTTGAACACTTTTACAAAATAGGTATTTGTGTGCAACTTGGTAAGGGGGTAATGCAACTACCAGAGGCCTTCTTGAACATGATAAAGCATTTGGGATCTCTCACATCGGTTTTTACTAATGGTTCATGCAAAAAATGAGGGGTGGCACAAAGTGACAATAGTTATGTGAAGCCATGCATTAATCTTTAGTTAAGTTATATTTATCACAATACCATTTGTATCTTTGGATCAATTTCAATGGGAGCTTTGATAGTGATATGGATCAATCACTTTGTGATGAATGATCTTTTATGACAAATGTTAGTGTCATGAGGAGCTCTTAGATTCTATCTTTTGTGAGCAATGAGAGTTCTTTGATAATTTATTCTTCTATCAACAAAGGGTGGTTATATTTATATTTCTTGAGGATATGGATAGTCTATTACCATGGAGAGCTTTTGGAGTGTTTTGGTTGAAAATAATGCCATTATGGTGAGTTCCTAATTTTGCATGGATCATATAATGGGAGTTGTGGTATGGGTTTGTGGTACTTTTCTAGATGAGTATTGTGATCATTTTACACTTTAAGATTAGAGCTCAATAAGAATGAGATGGTTGATTATGCACTTACATCGAATTTGGGTGGAGCTAAATCCTTGGATTTTGAAGATTGAGTGTTCAAATTGTAAGTCTTTGACTTATTTTCACTAGAAAGATCAAGGAGCCTAACCCCTAGAGTTGGATGTGAGTTCAACATTGAACTGTTGTGGAGATTATGTTTTAGAGGAAAAACAATTTATACCCTACTCTCAGTCCACTCAGTAGTGAATGATTTGATAAGCATTATTTCATTATGCCTTGTCTTCTCAAGTGTTTTGAGTCTTGAGATATCATGGATGTTATTTTTGAGGACTTGTTTTTGGGAGTAGATACATGGTTATGTTTCTCTTTATCTCTTTATGTTTGGTCTTGAGCTATAGTATCAATTTTGAGGAGAACAAGTTTTAATGAGTACAAGAGTTGGTTATTTAATTTTGACACATTCCATTGTTGTGGGAATGGTTGTTTTGTTTGATCTTCCTTCAATTTGAGAGACTAAAATTTATTTTTTCTATGTTTGATATTAGGATTGAATAATTAGATGTTTGCGAATTTTCAATTTGGGGATTGAAAAGGAGATATTATTCATCAATGTTTGAGTGTATGTTGGGTTTGGAAATACACAATTTGATTCATAATTTTTCTCTTTATGGTATTGTTTATGGTGGTTTTAGCACAACCAACATAAGTAGAATGACAAGAAATCCAATTCTCTTGAAAATTTGAGAGGCTTTAGGTATAAATCAACTCCAAGGTTCCTTTTTTGTAAGGTCTTTCGAGTGTTGGAAAAGCTTACAAGCCTATGTGGTTTATTTAACAAGGGAACATGTTGGATAAATCTAAAATGGACAACTTTTATAGTCAAAATTTCAATTATTCTCATACAATAAATAAATATTTGATATATTCATCAAATTAATATATTCTACCTCTATTTTAGTCTTACTCTACTTCTAGATTACTTTTAAACTAAGTTTACAACTAACACATTATAAAAAAAGGATAATAGAAGCTAGGGTTTTAGAGAAAAATAAATACAAAAGTGAATTAAAATGTATATTAGGAAAATTATATGTTGTGTTATATCTTTAATTCAAACCAATTTAATGAAATCCACACAACCTATACAACAATTATTAGTATTCACGTAATCATTACAATACCACTGTAAGATTCTAAAGAACTAAAAAATGATGATATCTAAGTTAAATGTACAAAATCACCATATGACATGCCATAAATTTTACACATAACTCTATAATAATCATAATAATAGATATCACCATATTGTTTAACTTAAAAGGAAATACATCACAACACATCACTACCAAGGAAAATAACTTTAAAGAATTATAAGCATGATCCTTTGATAAAATTTGAAATAAATATTTATTTTAAGTTCCAATGAGATTTCCATGCTAAAATTTTATATTTTTAAAAATTTCTCAAAATTTCTTAACCTCTAAAATAGCCACTAAGGGATTGTTAAATAACCTTCACCTCAGGAACCTAGCCTATTCTTCACATACACACCATCCTAAAAGAGAAAAAAATTGATCCCTAGGATCAAATCTTTTAACAACCCACAACTTGAATTCTCACACCAAAGGCCCCACTAACCACATCAAAATCCCAAAGAGGAACTGCCTAACTAGAAGTAGAAAATGCCAAGGAAAAGTTGAGGCAACGTCTACTCCAAAATTTATGATTTGATTCTCACTTACTATCCTAGGAGATACTTCTAAAATTGATTCAGTCTCCAAAATATTAATGGAATTGGGGTTGGTGTATATTGGAATTTGATTTTCTTAGTTGTGAGGGTATTTTTAACTAAAATGATAGCTTCCTTTATTTTTGGGATCCTTTCTTTAAATATGTTAAAGTTTCCTTTCATTCTCCCACTTATTGTATACATTGCATAAGGGATCAATCAACGAAATACATTATCATAGCAATACATGAAACCACATGAATCTCCACATTGCTATCATGCTCCATCAAGATACCTGCAATAAGAACAAAGTGACCACCATCTCAAGCAAGAACTCCTCTCATCCTCCAACGTGCCACCTATGGAAGAAAAGGAACATGCCAAGGTGAAGATGCACCAATCCAAGAACACAAGCATCAAATCCAATTGATAGCAAAGGATCTAACTAAGCTGTTGTCAAATATAAAAAACCAACGTGATCGGAAATAACATCCACAACACATGCTAATATATCCAACCATCCATGCCTCCTAAGTATCAACAACATCAGTAAACTCATGCCAACAACATATGCAACCCATAAAATGCAATCACAAGCTCCATGTATCAAACCTAAAAATGAAGAGCATACATAGCTAGGAACTCCCACTACATGGGTAATTCCAAATCATATCAAGTCTACCCATCAACACTATATCAAGGTGTGATAAATAATCAATAATGAAGTACCAAGAACAATCACAATGATCTACACATGCAATACCAACAATTACATACTCTTTCACACTATGTCGCCACCATCCTCCCAAATCATATGAACATGAACCTCCAGGAAGGAACCATATAATGAAGAGAGAAAACCTATAAACCATAACATGCCCTTTTACAAACACCTCAAAAGTACAACATTGTGTCAAGTATGATCTCCTAACAATCCCAAATGAAAAGCATCAACAACACCTAAAACAACATTCAATCTCTTAGATCAAACAAATATATGAATAATGTAAATACCAACATGGATGTAAGCCTCTCTAACCAAGAAGTTCAAACTCAAATTAACCATTCCAAAATTTGGAAATCAACCCATTAACCATCTCCTAAACTCATCATCAATAAATGATATTATAAACTCAAATGCACAAGGAGATAACCATACTATCCATCCCTCAAAATGAATCCTCTAGAACTAGCTATCCATAAGGTCCATTATTCATGAAAGATACAACAATATAAACTCATGCTAAACAATACTCAAATGGGTATCCTAAAATCAATCTCCAAGACTCAACTCATTCCCATGAGAAATCAAAGCACGAAATAGAAACACATCAAAAATAGGATGGGGAATACCTATTAGATGATAAACCACCAAGTAGACCAAGAGTGAGGAATGAGAATGCTCCTCCAGGATAATTGTCATCATGATTCACTCCAAGAACAATCTCCTCTATAGGTCCATCATGAATTGACATCCATATCTAGGTGAAGGCTCCTCAGTCTTCCATGTTGAAACCTCCAAAGAGTAACCATCTCAAGAAGATGTCTCTAGTCACAAGAGAAATCCAACCTCACCTACATCTCCAAGTATCCATGAGCACCTCCAAATGATCAATCCATGCTAAAATCCAAATGCAACATAGCACCATCATAAAGTAATCAAGCAAATGATCAATGTAATCAATACCAAGAAAACCACCAAGATCAATGTCAAAGCTCCAACTGCAAAATCAAGAACCTATCATGACATCATGATATAATCATCTCCTCCTAGGAGATCACATGCAACAATACATACATCCTGGTCTCAAGAGAATTTGTATCATGTCAAGCCTCTAAACTAGTATTAAGAGTAAACAATGATATAATAAAAAACACACTCTAAACCAAGAAATCCACATCTCCAATCACATGAAGATAACCATCTACTCCATGAAGATCATCTAGGTCCACAAACACTCAACTACAATGCCAATCATGCCAAGTAGAACCATGATCTCCAATCCAAGAAGATACAACCACCATCAAACCATCAAGAACCAATCCTACACCGCCAAGTCATCATTGTCAAAGCTCCACTGAAAGTGTATAACCAATGAATGTACCAAGCTATCATGACATCGTGATAAAACCGCATGCTACAAGTCCCATCAACTGACTAATTAGGTACTCTAATCATCCATCATCCCATCTCAAAGCAACACACCATGCACAAATGACCATAGACAAGGTCAACTAACAAAATCTACATGAACATTGAAACAATCTCGTGGATATAGATAGTCCACATCGAGTCATCCCATTGTAACTGAATGGGTGATCAATCCATACAACTATATAACTCGTAGATACCAAACAATAAAGCATGAAAACCCATTATCACATTAGTAACTTGCAAACCAAAATATCAAAGAAGATAATCCTGTAGACATCAAGACTCAAAGACCAAACCAACCACAGATCTGATTTTCCAAACATGTCCACAAATGTGTAACCATAGTCAAGGAACTAATTGAAAGCATCAAGGAGATAAGAAAAACCTCCTAATGCCAAACCAAATCACCACCAAACAACCACATACATGATCATGTCATGCCAAAGAATAAATGTACTTGCATATCCATGACACCATAATCATAGCCAACTTTGTACCTACAATCAACTATCACCCATACAAGATTCCAAGTCTTCATTGTGTCAAACCATGTCTTCAAAACCAAAGACAACATGTGCACTTGTCACCATCAAAGTACAACCCTGAAAAATATATGTAAACCTATATTAGGAAGCACCACACTAATAATCAGTTGTACCATCATAACTATCATATAAAAACATGTACTTTCTCAAGGTTTTGCCTCTTGACTCGTTTGGGTGCTCATGCAATCACACCCGAATCTCAGGCTCCTACAAGTGATCAAAAAAATACCATCCTCATCCTACACCAAAAACTAATAAACAATCTAATCTATTGTGTACTACACTGTACATACTTTCCAACACATACTCAAAATTGAAAATCCGATTCTATATGTAAAAGTTATGGCCAAAATCGTGAAATAGAGAACATCTGACTTTTGGGCTCCAAAAACTAATCAAAAAAGAAAAATCATGAAACCAAATCTATACCACTGCGCAGTTCTCAAAACCACCTTTCCAATGAGTATAAGATGTTGAAAATATGACATCCTGGGTGAAAGTTATGTCTATTTGAAAAAAAACATCCAATTTGACTATATAAACAACTTTCATGTGGACCCCACCCCAAAATAAAATCCGGTTTAATTTTAGATTCTAAAAAAATTCAAAAATTTTGAGCAATTATTTTAATTGAATTTTTAATTGCAAACCTTTAATAAGTATGGGTGGCGTGGTTTAAATTATTTAATTTGGATTTTAAATATTAAACACTTTTAAAACTTATGCGGTCATTTTAAACCTTTTTAAGAAAGTCTAAAATGGAACCTTCAAAAAGGCCAACAACATTATTCAAAGATTTTATTGGTGGTGATAATGACCCATGGGCTTGTACAACTCTGCAACAGGGGCTGATGTAGTGCGGGTACAGGTTTGTGGACCCCGCCCCCTCTTAATATATATATATATTTTCTTTTCAAAATATTTTTGCAATCAACATTTATTTGTAGGTTTTTAAATTTTTTAATTTCATGCGATGACTTTTTTTTTGCATTTTTTTCAACTTTTCCAAAATAGGTCGAATTTAATGTCATTTTCATCTCTCGGCCATTCTGGATTCAATGATGAGGTATGTTTTGTCTCAAGAGTCATTTGCAAAATTTCCTCTACAAAACCCTCATATAAAAGCTCAATCCAAGAAACCCTTTTGACACAAAATTTTCAAACTTCAGATCTACAATAAACCCAATAAATCTTGAGAACCCAAAAGCCCAAATCTACAAACAAACACCTACGACATGTGTTCCAAATCTTGTAATGCCTCAGAGAAAACATGCATTTCCATGGATTCAACTTTGTACAAATCTACTCAAACAAGGATTATAACCAAAAACATGAAAGCTCACACCTCCCATCAACCATGAAAGCTCTGATACCACTTGTTAGAAAATAATGCATCAATACCCCCAATCTTAATCCATTTCCTACATAACCCCATGAGAGAAAAACATGCATGAAAGTAACCATAATGCATAGATCAAATAGAAAAGCCACAAAATAACACAAGATATACCCTGGGAAAACCCTCAAGAGGGAAAAACCTAGCCTCCAAAAGCATCCATACTCCATCTATTATTCAACAATAAAGCAATACAAGAGTTACAATAAATACCTCTGAAGCATCAAGCCTCTCCAATGCATCCCCATGTGTCCAAGCATGAATCCACACATCCCATGCCATGCTTCACATATGCATTCCTAAGAAAGACTCAATAATGACAGCCCACTCACCCAACCAACCTTAACCACTAAAAATTTGCTTGCTTTTATAGATATAAGCTCACACAAATACAACCAAGTGGTAAGATAAAACCATGCACCACCAAACCATGTGAATACAAAACCACTAACCTCTTATTTAATATTGGGTACTAAATTTTCACTTTATTAAATATTTTCTCCAATATTAAATTATTATCCCATGTCTTTCACACATTAAATAATAATACAATGTTATAATACAACATAAAGTGGTCCCCAAATAATTACCTAGTGTGATTAACCAAACCTCTTAGGTGCATCACAACTAAATAATTATTTAATTACAACATTATAATATAACATTTTATGCAATGGTGTACAACACCATATCCCAACATTCTCCCACAAGTATTATACATTGCATAAGGGAACAATCAACAAAATACATCATCATAGCCATACATGAAACCACATGAATCTCCACATTGCTATCGTGCTCCATCAAGATACCTGCAATAAGAACAAAGTTACCACCATCTCAAACAAGAACTCCTCTCATCCTCCAACGTGTCACCTATGGAAGAAAAGGAACATGCCAAGGTGAAGATGCACCAATCGAAGAACACAAGCATCAAATCCAAGAGATAACAAAGGATCTAACCAAGCTGTTGTCAAATGTAAAAACCCACATGATAAAAATAACATCCACAACACATGCTAATACATCCAGCCATCCATACCTCCTAGGTATCAACAACATCAGTAAACTCACACCAACAACATATGCAACCCATAAACTGCAATCACAAGCTCCATGTATCAAACATGTCAGTGAAGAACATATATATCCAGGAACTCCCGCTACATGGGTAATGTCAAAGCATATCAAGTCTACCGATCAACACTATATCAAGGTGTGATAAATAATCAACAATGAAGTACCAAGAACAATCACAATGATCTACACATGCAACACCAACAATTGCATGCACTCTCTCACACTATGTCGCCACCATCCTCCCAAATCATATGAACATGAACCTCCAGGAAGGAACCATAGAATGAAGAGAGAAAAAATGTAACCATAGCATTCCCTTCTACTAACACCTCAAAAGTGCAACTTTGTGTCAAGTATGATCTAACAATCCCAAATGAAAAGCCTCAACAACACCCAAAACAATGTTCAATCTCTTAGATCAAACAAATATATGAATCATGTAAATACCAACATGGATGTAAGCCTCTCTAACCAAGAAGATCAAACTCAAAGTAACCATTTCCAAATTTGGAAATCAACCCATTAACCATCTCCTCAACTCCTCATCAATAAATGATATCATAAACTCAAATGCACAAGGAGATAACCATGCTAACCATCCCTCAAAATGAATCCTCCAGAACTAGCTATCCATAGCTCAAGGTCAATTATTCATGAAAGATGAAGCAATACAAACTCATGCTAAAAAAACCTCAAATGAGTATCCCAAAATCAATCACCAAGACTTAACTCATTCCCATGAGAAATCAAAGCACGAAATATAAACACATCAAAAATAGGATGGGCAATACCTATTAAATGATAAAACATTGAGTAGACCACGAGTGGGGAATGAGAATGCTCCTCTAGGATAACTAAGTCATCATGACTCACTCCAAGAACAATCTCCTCTATAGGTCCATCATGAACTAACATTCATAGATCTAGGTGAAGGCTCCACGGTCTTCCATGTTGAAACCTCCAAAGAGTAACCGTCTCAAGAAGATGTCTCTAGTCACAAGAGAACTCCAACCTCACCTATGTCTCAAAGTATCCATGAGCATCTCCAAATGATCAATCCATGCTAAACTCCAAATGCAAAATAGCACCATCATGGAGTAATCAAGCAAATGATCAATGCACTCAATACCAAGAGAACTACCAAGATCAATGTCAAAGCTTCAACTGTAGAATCAGGAATCTATCATGACATCATGATCTAACCATCTCCTCCTAGGAGATCACATGCAACAATGCATACATCCTATTCTCAAGAGAACCCGTATCATGTCAAACCTCTAAGTATTAAGAGTAAACCATGATATAATAAAAAAAAAACTCTAAACCAAGAAACCCACATCTCTAATCACAAGAAGATAACCATCTACTCCATGAAGATCATCTAGGTCCACACACACTCAACTACAATTCCAGTCATACCAAGTAGAACCACGATCTCCAAGCCAAGAAGATACAACCCCCATCAAACCATCAAGAACCAATCCTACACCGCCAATTCATCATTGTCAAAATCTCCCACTGAAAGTGTATAACCAATGAATGTACCAAGCTATCATGACATTGTGATAAAACCACATGCTACAAGTCCCATCAACTGAATAATCAGGTACTCTAATCATCTATCCTCTTATCTCAAAGCAACATACCAATTCACAAATGAGCACAAACAAGGTCAACTAATAAAATCTACATGAACATTGAAACAATCTCGTGGATATAGACATTCCACACCGAGTCATTCCACTATAACTGAATGGGTGATTAATCCATACAATTGTATAACTTGTAGATACCAAACAATGAAGCATGCAAACCCATTATCACATTAGTAACTTGCAAACAAAAATATCAAAGAAGATAATCCTGTAGACATCAAGACTCAAATGCCAAATCAACCATTGATCTGATTTGCCAAACATGTCCACAAATAAGTAACCATAGTCAAGGAACTAATCAAGCATCAAGGAGATAAGAACAACCTCCTAACACCAAACCAAATCACCACCAAACAACCACATACATGATCATGTCATGCCAAAGCACAAATGTACTTTCATATCCATGACACTATAATCATAGCCAACTTTGTACCTGCACTCAACTATCACCCATACAAGACTCCAAGTCTCCACTCGTGTCAAACCATGTCTTCAAAATTAAAGACATGTGTACCTATCACCATCAAAGTCCAACTCTGAAAAACACCTGTAAAATTGTACCAAGAAGTACCATGCTGATAATTAGTTGTACTATCATAAATATCATATAAAAACATGTACTCACTCAAGGTTTCTCCTCTTGACTCATTCGGGTGCTCATGCAATCACACCTCGAATCTTAGGCTCCTACAAGTGATCAAACAAGTACCATCCTCATCTTGCACCATAAATTGATAAACAATCTAATCCACTGTGTACTACATTGTACATGCTCTCCAACATCTATTCAAAATCAAAAATCTGATTTTGTATATACAAAAGTTATGACCAAAACTGTGAAACAAAGAACATCTAACTTTTGGGCTCCAAAAACTAATCAAAAAAACAAAATCATGGAACCAAACCTATACCACTATATAGTGCTCGAAACCACCTTTCCAATGAGTATAAGAAGTCAAAAATTCAACATCCTAAGTGAAACTTATGTCTGTTTGAAAAAATGTCCAATTTGACTATATAAACAACTTTCATGTGGACCGCACCCCAAAATAAAATCCGGTTTAATTTTAAATTCTAAAAAAATTCAAAAATTTTAGGCAGTTATTTTAATTTAATTTTTAATTGCAAAGCTTTAATAAATATGGGTGGTGTGGTTTAAATAAATTAATTTGGATTTTAAATATTAAATACTTTTAAAACTTATGCGGTCATTTAAAACCTTTTAAAAAAAGTCTAGGCTTGAAATCTTCAAAAGGTTGATGGTATTATTCAAAGATTTCATTGGTGGTGACAATGACCCATGGGTTGGTACAACTCTGTAACAGGGGCTGATGCAAGGCAGGTACGCGTCTGCAGACCCCACCCCCCTCTTAACACACACACACACATAAATATTTCTTTTCAAAAAAAAATTGCAATTGACATTTATTTGCAGGTTTTTAATATTTTTAAATTTTTAATAATATTTTCTATAGACACTCTAGACAGCTATACGACCGGGTTGGGGCTAATTTTTTTTTGCATTTTTTTCAACTTTTCTAAAATAGGTCAAATTTTATGTCATTTTCATCTCTCAGCCATTGTGGATCCAATGGTGAGGTCCGTTTTGTCTCAAGTGGTCATTTGCAAAATTTCATCTACAAAACCCTCATATAAAAGCTCAATCCAAGAAACCCTTTTGACCCAATTTTTTCAAGCTTTAGATCTGCAATAAAACCAACAAATATTTTGAGAACCCAAAAGCCCAAATATGCAAACAAACACCTACAACATGTGTGTTAGAAACCGAGATTAGACATGCAAACTAGAAAAGCCTTCCACATAAGAGAAAAACAGAAAAATAAAGAGTTTTGCAAAAAGATGTGCAAAAATTATTATTTAGGAATTCATAATTACATGAGATGATTTGCTTTATAAAAGAAAAGTATGCATAACCCTAATCTTATCTTGAGCAACAAGATATCTCAACAAGATAAGGATGAAAATAATTAACCTAAGAATTAAAATATTATCTAAGTGAAGTTATGCAAGTGTAATTAAATATTAATTACACTAACAATGTGTTCCATATCTTGTAATGGATTCAACTTTGCACAAATCTACTCAAACAAGGGTTATAACAAAACACATGGAAGCTCACACCTCCCATCAACCATGAAAGCTCTGATACCACTTGTTAGGAAATAATTCATTAATATCCACAATCTTAATCCATTTCCTATATAACCCCATGAGAGAAAAACATGCATACAAATAACCCTAATGCATAGATCAAATAGACAAGCTACAAGATAACACAAGATATACCCCAGGAAAACCCTCAAGAGGGAAAAACCTAGCCTCCAAAAGCATCCATACTCCATCTATTATTCAACAATAAAGCAATACAAGAGTTACAATGAATACCTTTGAAGCATCAAGCCTCTCTAATGCATCCTTATGTGTCCAAGCTGGAATCCACACATCCCATGCCATGCTTCACATACTCACTCCTTAGAAAGACTCAATAATGATAGCCCACTCACCCAACCAATCTTAACCACTAAACATGTGCTTGCTTTTATAGGTATATGCTCACACAAATACAACCAAGTGGTAAGATAAAGCCATGCACAACAAAACCATGTGAATACAAAACCACTAACCCCTTATTTAATATTGGGTACTAAGTTTTCACTTTATTAAATATTTCCCCAATATTATTTATTATTATCCCATGTCTCCCACACATTAAATAATAATACAATGTTAAAAACAACATAAAGTGGTCCCCAAATAATTACCTAATATGATTAACCACACCTCCTAGGTGCATCACAACTAAATAATTATTTAATTACATTATAATATAACATTTTATGCAATGTTGTACAACACCATTCCCCAACATTGATCACATTGACAACATCTTGATGGCTCTTTCCCAATGATTTTAAAATCATAAGCACACATGAGCTTGCATCCATGAGGCTAATGAGATAGTTCACACAAGCTTTTAGCTCATTGAATTAAGTGCTAAGTTCTCTTTTGGTATTGACATCCTTGTCTATTCTACCGGCAATAGAAAAAAGTGAATTAGTAGGGGGACTTTCTTCTTCCCTACTTTGATGCCCTAAGGGAACAATTTGTTGTTGATAATCCCCTAGCTATATATCTTCTTCATATTTATCCACCAAGGGGGTTGAAACTTTTTGATAATCCCCTATGTATCTATGGTGATTGTGGATAGTGTTCTAGCCCTCTTTTTCTTTGGTTGGGTCTAAAACATTAAAAAAATCTTTATTCATAGATTTTTATTCCTTTTTTCCTTTTTTGAATAGTGGCATTTAACCACATTGGCATACCAACATCTTGAGGAGTCTCACTTGATTCAAATCTAGAGGATGATGATGGTACCCTTGGAGGGGAACTAGTAGGAGGAAGTGGAGGAGTGGGAACTCTTCCTAAGATAGGACCTAGTGAAGGAGGGGGTGAAGGTGAGAGTAGCTAAGTTGGGGTATAGGAACCCTCCTCAAAAGTTAGGGCATTATCTTAAAATTCACATTCTTCTTGAACTTCAAAAAGGGCTTGAATATCCTACTAAGAAAACTCAACTAGATGCTCTTCTATCAATGCATTTTCCTCTTTAACTAGCTACTCAATTTGCAAAGGGTAAGACATTGGGATTGATGGCAATGGGGAAAGAGAAGGAGAAGAAATTAGACAAATAGTAGGAGTGGTGAGTAACACTTGAACAATTGTTTGGATCCTCTCTTGAACAACTAAATATCTGGTGCATGCTCTTCTCTACAAAGGAACCTCATCAATATTTTCTTCTTCTTCCACCATTTATTTTACTAGTGGTATCTTTGCTTTCTTCTTTTTAACCTATCTATGCTTGGTAGGAGAAGACTCCCCTTGGGCTTTCCTCTTTGATAGGTTTGGAGTAGGCTTTTGCTGTTGTGAATGCATGCCAACCATAGGATAGGGATACCTTAACCATCTCTTTGTTTGATAATAATTTCTTTTGTTCTATTCCCAACAGAAGGATCCTTAGACATTGATTGATCTATTCTATCCATCACCTAGTTGTAGACCTTATCCTTATTGTAAGATGAATCTAGAACCTTACCATCTTGCTACAACATTTTAGGGACGTTTTCCAAATTGAATCCTTTAAGAAATGTTAGAGACATCTTATAATAATCCTTATTCTCACCTCACTCTTCTCAAGACAATCAAACCAAAAATACCCTATTGTAGGTATATGTACAAATAATGCTCCAATAAGAGTCCTAATTTCCCCAATAGGGTCAAATCTTTCTTAAGACTCATACATGTGCATAATTAAATGAGGCATCTCAAGTTCAATAGATTTGGCATTTTGGATGCTAGAATAAGAGTTTTCACCCACCTTGATAGGGACAAAAATACCTACCTTGTGTTTTCTATCAACAACTTTTGGATCTCCAGTACTTGACTACATATTTAAAATAGCACAATCTTATCACCTAGGTATTTGGGTAGCTTGTAAGGTGCTTCATTGAAGCTACCTATTATGATATATGAGAAATTTTTGAACTAGAGAAACCAATTCCCCAAACCTATTATAGTCATAGTTACCTTGAGAGAAAATATCTTAGCATAATCATTCTTTGGAGATCTGATTATGACAAAAGTGAAGATGTCATTAACTCTATTATAATGCTTCCAACTCTTTTTCAACTCCAGCTATGGATAGTGATCACAGACCTTAGTCTCACCAACTTGAGGTGCACCTACTAGTTTGGCCTTAGAAATTTTTCTTGGAAAGTTAGAAGGCATACCAAATAAGATGCCATATGAAATTTATTGATTTCCTTCAATTGCCATAATTGCTCATGCAAAGTATCATTGGTGTGAGTAACCCAATCTATTCTTTTATTGCTATAAATTTGAAGAATGGAATTGAACATCCAAGCATAAAAATCCCTTGCATTAGGTAATCCAAACACCTTACTCAATAAAGTAATGACAACCTTAGGATCTTCTTGAAATTCACTTTTGTGAAGGATTTTAGCCAGTTTGATAGTTGATTTTCTTTTGTGTAGTAGAAAGTTGTCATTTGCAAAATTTACTACTTGAGTAGTGTAGTTTTTATGATACCTCAAAGCTCCCATTATAGTAATCTTATCTTATTTAGCATAGATACGAAGTCCAAACACTCTCAATAACCTCAAAATTAAAATCCTCTACAACTTAATTTGCAAGCCAAACACCTTTCTTTGTTGTTGATCATATGATTTTGCATAAGTTAGAACCAATTCAGTTGACTACAAATAAATAGGAAATGCAATGACTTGCACTAATATGGATTGAGTTGTACATTGAGCCAAGAAATTCCCATCCCTTTTTGCACTCACTCTTTGTAAAAACTCACAAATATTGACATGTCCAAGATCTATATATCCTATATTTCTCCACGGGTAAGTCATTTTAGAGGATAGATGGTATCCTTTATACTTGTACGTCATCTCCTTTTGAGTTCCTTGGCCTTCTTGAATTGGTATTGTCAATCATATTGGAAGTCATTAGTAAACTCACCAAGGAAAATTTCATTTAATCTTACTATTACTGATTTATTCAATCGAGCCCTTTAAATATATTTAGGTTATCATAAAAGAAAGCCATGGAAATGCATAATCTTCCCTCAAACTAACTAATATAAAGCTAAGAAACACATTACAAAACCTAACAAAAAAAGCCTTTAAAAGGTGTTGGGGTTCATGGATCAAGAGAATCAATGAACAAATACTTCAAAGGGGGGGGGGGAGTTCAACTAAAGAGATATAAGGCATTGGTACTACATTAGGATTGGACTTCAAACTTATCATTAATATAATACTTCATTGAGGAAATCTTGAACTTTTAGCTTTTAAAGATTATAAATAAGATCTTTGTTAGGGTCAAATTTTGGAGTAACCCCTAACAAGATATCGTTATAAAGACATTCAAAAATCATGACTCTAAAATGAATAAAATGGTAGGTCTATTGATATTAAGACTTTGGAGTAACCCTTAACAAGGTATCTCAACAAATGAATCTTGAAGGGTTGACTATCAAAAGTTTGGAAAAAATTATGTACTAGTCTGTTACAACTCTTTAGGAATGATGTTAGCACAATGCCATTATAATGTTAGCATGAAGCCACTAGCATTAGAATGACATCAAAATCTCGTGATCATACAAAGTCCCAATAGGTTGATGATGTAAGCATGACATAAGCACAACATCAACAAATGATGACAAAGCAAGGAACTTAGATGGAAGGAATAAACTACATAGAGTTGGCATTGGGGTTCCAAGTAAATCGTTTTAATCATCCCAACCAACTCTGATAAGGGCTGATGTAAGCATGACATTAGCAAGGAAAACACACCACTCAACTCTGACAAGTGGATCTGGCAAAGTGGAAAACATAAAACCTAACTAGGGCATGCAAAAATGATAGAGGGCAATAAAATAAAGTGACAAGGGCAAGAATAGAAATTATATGAAGACAATGAAAAGACCAGAAGGGACAAAAAAAGACCAACCACAATCCTAATTGAACAAAGGAGCTAGGAAAACAAACAAGGACCACTCTAAAGACAAAGAAAAACTATAAAATAGAAATGAAAAAGAAAATCACCTTTAATGAATAGGTTGCAAAAACCCTACCTACTAAAAATGGTAACAAGACCACAAAAACAGCACAAAAAATCTCCTCACAAGTACCCATTGACCCAATGCAATTGTGAATAGTGTTAGGTTCAAATCTTGATAGAAATTAGCTTGATTTTGGAGAATAGGTTGTAGATGGCACAAGTAGCAAAGCACAAAGAGCACAACAAGCACAAAAGATAAATAAACACAACAAAAATGAGAACAAATAATAAAAAGGAGAAAACATACATGGGAATTCCACAATTAATGCAAAGAAAAAGGTATAGATGGGGATGACATCATATCCTTTGCTTCAAAGTTTCAAAAATGTCTCCTCGATCATGTCTAGATGACCAACACAGAAAGTATTAAAATATAGTGTATAGAGAATATAAGTCTAGTCTATAGGAAGGATATTAGATTTTGAAAACTTCTTCTATTGTCATGCCAAAATGACCAACTCTACAAGTCTTTAACAATTTATTTTTCCCAAAAAAGACAAAAGACGAAGCAAGAAACAATACAACACAAAAGAGGTTAAAAGGGAAAACAAGCAAACAACTAAAAAAACAAAACAAAAAAGCCACTCTATACTTTTCCAAAGCAAAACGGGGTGTGCGTGCAAAGAAAACCAAAAAAAAAAAATCTCTTTGAACATTCTAAGATCAAAATCCTTCAAAATTAGTCATTTTAGAACTTTCTTCATCAAAACAAAGAGCAAAAATCAAACCCACCTAAAAAAGAAAACATTACAAAGAAACCTTATCAAAGAATAATGAGGCCTTGCAAAGTGTGCAACCGATTTATTTCCTTCAAAAGTTATTTGAATCATTCAACTAATAGAGTTCTTTGATAGTTTTTTCTTTTTCTTTTCTTTTATCCTTTTCATTTTTATTTTTTTAATAAATATTTTATCTCTTTTCAAAACTATCTCAATCTACATAAAATGAATTATGTTTTTAGGTTGGAAGTCATAGGATGAAACTTTCGAGATTTTTCACCCATAATGAACACACTAGATCCTGTCCTAACCAACTCGTGAATATTTAAAGTCTATAAAATGTAGGACCACTCATATCCCATCTTGAACCTTACTCATTTTAAATTCTAAACAAATTATCACTTCTAAGCTTGCAATAAATAAAAAACAAAATTAAAGAAACTACCTTAGTATAAATTAATAATAAATTATTAATTTTCTAATTCTGCCAATGGTAATAAAATTCGAGAATTGCAAATTAGTATGACCAAATATTTCCATAGGATTGTCACAAATTCAAGGTTCTTTTGGGGGCTTATAACCATATTATACACGTTAATCCTATTATGCCAAGAATCAACACAACAAAGAAACATATTTAATTCTGTTCAATATGGCGCCCTCAATCCATTCATGTAATATGTACATGATGGACCTTGCTCTGGACATTCTTGTGGAAAAAAATTCTGCAACAAACCTCCATTGGTTACATTTCTTCCTGTAAACTCTTAGTAACAGAGGCGGAAATCTACACAATTTGTAGTCGATTAACATTGTGTTTTGTACTCTGTATGATTGTACGTTTACAGAGTGATAATTAAGTGTTGGTAGTGACTAGTTGTTGCCAATATTTAAAGTAATTGAAATCGTATTTACATTTTTGGCCCTTCAACATTAAAAAAAATAAAAAATGAATAAATAGCTAGGGCTGAAAGGTACATTAATAATGACTAATTAAGCAAATATTATTGCTATAGTTCCTTTTGCCTCTGCAGAAACTAATAGAAAAAAGGGCTATTAAAAGCAAAAAATACTTTGACAGCACTACATTTTCAGTATCCATGGTCTATATTGAAACTTTCTTCTGCCTCTTTTCTTGGGTTAGAAAGATCTCATCCCTGAGATTAATTCACGAAAGGATTTTCTTGCAATTTTATTCATAATAATAGAACTGGTAATATATTGTTTTTATACAGCTTTCTTGGTTACCCATGCTCATTAAATTCAAAACTACTTCCAACATCATATTTGAATGGCATTTTAACAGAACCATTGATATAACTACGAAATTAAGTAGCAGTTGTAATGATTATGCTGCAAAATCGTTTTTGTAATGTAAACTTAACTATAAACAGGCTATCCTTCTTGCTTAAACTGCGGGCATTCTCAAATGTATCATACACAAACTCAACCAAAGGCTTGAATTTTCGAATTAAACATGAAGAATGTATACACCAGAATTCAGTCGGTGTCTTTCGTAATGTGATATTTTCCCTCTACTTTTTCTTGAGGGGTACTGATTTATTTGGCATGAATTGAGGATACAAAATTTGTCGATTGGTTTTCCGATGAATATCTCCATCTGCTTGTGGGTAAGACTACAATTTTTGAAGCTGTCTGAGCTAAATCTTCAATAACTACAACAAAATTGGCTCCATTGGGCACACAGTCCGAAGGAAACTCATTGTACAAGGCATAATTTTCACTCATTGCTTTTGAATGAGTTGTGGGTTGCTCGGTTTAAGTTGATGTCATTAAATATTTTTCTTATTATTGGAACATTATTGTTAAGTTACATAAAGCCTTGGAAAAGGATACATTCATAGACCAACAGGAAACGCATTGAGATATGGGCATCAATATCATATACAAACAAGCACAACATGGCTTCGACAAAGATGCTGATACTAATCATGGAAATCCTCATATGCGGAAGACACACTTGAAGATTCTGCCTCACTCTGGAAAGGTGTTGTCCTTGGCGATGACTGGAATGAATCTCGAAGAAAAGGTAATGCTGCAACAAATATACAATACATGTCAGATGGAAAAGTTTACTTGCACAAAGAAAAAATCATAGCTTCATTCAAATGTCAAATTTCTTTGGATTGAGAACCAATTACAGACCTTTGTGTCTGTTTGAACGAAATTTTTTTGTATGTCGTCGTATAAGCCTCTTGGCCCTGGTCATGGTTAGTTGTCTTGCGAATGGGGAGAACTCAGTATCACTCTCACTCCATTCACCTTGAAATTCATTTTCAGCATCCCCCCTCATTGTGCGCAACACAAATGCTTTTGCTTTCCGTCGCTGAGAATTGAATAACCCTCTGATAGATGTTACAAAGCTTTCACCTGCACGGTCACTTGGCTTCTTGAACCAAGTTATTGGAAACTGGTCATTTTTGCCTGGTTGGCTTCCATCACTATCACTGAAATTCAAATCACTGTCAGGGGAGGCACCTCCATCTGCTTGTCTTTGGCCTTGAACCTTGTCCTTGAATTTCTTTCCCTGTGCCAGTGAGGAATTTTTAAATCAACAAGCACATGAATAATAGTCATGTGCCTCTTCAACGTGTATGTATATATAAATGCCATTGTAATGGGAACAAATGACCATTAACTATTGAAATATTTAGCGGGCTTTTAAAATAGTCAGACACTTAAATTTTCACATATGCTGTCGAACATGAACTTTTTCACAAGATAGTGGTGATTCAAATACAGGCAACTTGCTATGAAGATGCCACTGGCCTGGCCTTAGCATAACAATTAGCTATACGAAAAAGAACATTATTGCAGGTCATGTTTCCACCAACTTAAACTAAACGAATAAAGCATCCAGTTACAAACAACAATATTGTAGTTAACAATCTACTTGCAAGAATTGAAAGAATATCATTAGTAAAGCAAACTTGTTATCAAATAGAAATAAGACGAAAGGCTGGAGGGAGACTTAATACCTGCATGCCAGTAACAGATTTCAAAACTCCCCATATAATGTGTTTCCTGACACGACCAAATAATCTCCGCCAAGTGCCAGTATAATCAACTAGAGTGAAGGTATCCATTAACAGTCTCAAATCATTAAATGCAAGTCGAGATCCTTCATATGTCACAAGCAACTCTACCTGCATTGGCAGAGGAAACCAACCCTGATAAATATATTATGAATTGTTAATCAAGAGCCTTCACAATGGTTTCCTGGCTTGTATTTCTGGAGCATGCTAAGAGCAATTACCTGACTTATCTTTATGTTCTGAAATTCCAGAGCTCTGCGTGCTCTAGATACTTTCTTTTCTTCATGTGATTTGCTTGGCTTCTTTTCTTCATGAGAAGACCTGGCCGCTTTAATAGGCTTAACCTCTCTTGATCTATTCTTGGATGCATCAACACTTCCCATTGGGACAGCTGTTGTGGAAGTAGGAATTCCAGATGGATGTTCATTTGTTGTGCTAAGAGGACCACTGTTTGAGCAACACATCTTTTTACCTTGTGCATGACATACTAGTTCATTTGCAACAGACTCTGCTATGTTTTCCTCCCATGACCTGTCAAATGATGATGTCCTCCGGTGTTCTGCACTAGGGCCAGTGGCAGGGGTTGTCTTTTGACTCTGCAATCTGGGTGCCTGCATAAATGATGCATGGCGAGATGTCAATAACAAAAACGAGTACAGTGCAATATGAATAACTAATTTCTCCTTGGAAAAGGAATAAGTAAAGAATATGACCATGGCGAGGTTATGAGCAGCACTTCCAAACTTATTGCACCTTCAGAACTTTGTTTAGAAAATGTAAATAATAGGATAATACAACACTATGGTTGCCCATATAAGGAGAAAATCATTCAATACAAAACCATAATGTTATTTCTTTCCAAACTGTGAAAAGCAAGGAGAGCTAAACCAACTTTAAAGAAAATGGTAAATCAAGATCAGATAATTTGCAAGATAATCTGATTACAAATGGATATGTTTTTTTAACCAAGTAAAAAGATATTTAATTGATTGATTGCAAGTGCATACAAAATACAAGAACATGAAAAATTCTTAATTGACTTTATATTTGTTGTGTGCATTTTTTAGGTCAGCTAAAATACCAGTGGCACATATTAACAAAAAGTTGTTCGGATAGCTTATATCAGGGTCGTATACAGTACTAGTATAAAGCATTGATATCAATTAAAGGAAAAAATCACCATATGCAATGACCAAAGTAACTGTTTCTGGAAGCTTAAAATAAGAAAAGAACATTTGGTGCACCTCACTGCTAGAAAGAGGAACAAAATAAATTAGCTCCACATTATGATGACACACATTCAACCTTATGCATTCTTTACAGCTGTGTAGGAAAGTAAACTATAAGCAGTCTATTAAAGGTATGATCAAATAGCCACGAAATAGATCACAATTAAATGATGATTTCATGCTTCAAATGATACATAAATATTTGTCAATTTAAGTCAACAGTGCAACCTTTGATGATATCTTTTCAAAATCATAATAATTACGTAAATGGTGTTTCAGTGGCTTAATATAACATAGTGCACTTGGTGCTAACTATAACTAATACACCCAAGTACCCTCTTCAGCTGACTACAGTCCTCAATACAAAACTTTAAAAAAAGAAAATAACAGGAACCAAACATAGATAAATTTGGATGGTCTGCATCAGTAGAGCTTTTCCTCTTTTTCTAAACGTGTAGTAGACAATGCTTTCTATAAAATAACTATCAAGCAATAATGACCAATATAAGGAAAAATCAATAAGATCTCAAAAGATGGTAACATAAAAGGTAAATCAAAATTGACCAAAATCAACATATGTTCTTTTGGCTGAGGAAAAAAAAAATTCATTGACTGATTGCAAATCACATACAAAATCATGTAGGATATAAAATACAAGAAAGAATGAAAATGTCACAATTGACCATATATACATAGTAGACAACCATTTTTCTGTTAAAAAACTATAAAGATGGAACAAAATAATTTATATTACCGTGCCCAGAGGTTAACAGGGCTGCAGAGTACAACCAACAAATAGCAAAATAAGTATCTAGAGGTCCCTTACAATAGAAAGCATTATATATAAATACAATGCCAGTAGCATTTTGAAATGAAGCATTTCAGATTATAAAAACCAAGCCAATGATAACAAATCACGATTTGAACCTGGTCTTACTATTGTTATGCCTGTCAGAAATTCACCAGTAACTGAAATTTACTTAACTCGTGCCTCTGAATTAAAAATGTCTGTGAATAGATGTTATTATGTTGCATATCATCCCCAGGCACCCTAATAGAGGGTACAGGTGCCATATGCCCAATATAAGAGCAAGGCAGATAGATGCTTCCCAAGAACACACTGTTAAATTAGAAGTTGATTGAGCATCAAAAGCAATCCAGGGAAAACAAGGGGAAGTGGAGTCACGAGATAAGGTTGTTATCACTTTGATGTTTTATGTCAATGTATCCAGGCAACAATATTTACAGAAATTGAGGCCAAATAAAAGGTATCAACTTCAAGATTACAATTAATTTTGACCTTAGACATCAAGTTATAGCAGCAAAAATCAGCAAACCAAAAGTACATATATATATTTTTTTAAATTAGGATTTAAATGGGAAAAAATGGATTGAAAAAAAAAAAAGAAATGTAGAAAATGGGACAAAAACTTGTTCTTTTTGAAATTCAAAGATATTCCAATAGCACAGAGATATAGAGAGCAAATAAAATTGAGAGTTTAGCACATCAATTGTGGAATATAGATTTTTGTCATTTATCTTCATATTGCTGATTACATTGCATTGCATAATGCATACTTCATAGTGCATAAATAAAAACTAGATGCTAATAGTTTGCAAATTTTCAATTATAATCTACTTCGTAAAAAAACAACCTACAAGCTAAATACAAAGTTTCAAAAAAAGCAGATGTAGCCAATGAATCTTGCTGCTAGGAAGAGAGCTATTCTAGAGGGTTGTAGATCTTGAAGATGAAGCTCTGAGGTCAGAGCCTCTCTTAAGTCATTCAATCACATCACTATTATAGTTGCACTCCTTAAGGAGAGCATAATCATCATCATCAAAGACATCATCATTTGCAATCCACTCAGACTCTAGATCAATTTCGATGAGGTCAATTGGCTGGTCATCCTTAATGGCAACTGATTTTGTAAGGTCAATTTTTAAAAACGGTTGAGAAACTTTTCAGTAAGGTTTCTAGGAAGTTTCTTGAAAATTCTTACAGGGTTCCTAAGACCAAAAAATATTCAATAATGGGAACACTAATTTTCTTATTATTTTTTCAAAACAGTTCAGGCACCACTAATTTTAATTTTAGTTTCCTCCCAAGCTCAAATTTCTGGCTACCTTGCAGCTCCTAAGGAGGTTAGTCTGCTGCCAGGATAGCAATTTGTTAAATTGTACTTGGACTTGTGTTAAATAAGTGACTATTAATGACCAAGAACATGATAAATAAGTTCTCTAGATGATAATAGTAAAACAAGATGTAGCTATGGTTGAGAAAAAGGAATGCACAAACATTACAAGAAGAATCCACATCTCCTCATCGTGTTAGCCATGGGACTGCAGTTACTAGAATAGATTGGCATCTCAACTAGGCTATTGAATCTTAATCCATGCTGTAAAGGAACTAAGAGCATACATTGTAACATACACCCCTGATTTTTTTTTTTGAAAACCTCTGTTTGCTGTTTTGCTTGTTCAATTAAGTGTTTGTGTTTGTTTCAAATGTGTTTTAGATGTATACAGCATAAGAAAAGATTGCAACGAACAAAAAACACTACAGAACAATGCTTTTTCAATAGAGATTGCAATAAACATCATAAGCATTCATTTTCAGTTTTAATTCAGAATAGTACAATGAGTTATCAGACCTGGTATATGAGTCTACTGAAAGATCCCTTACCAATTCTACCCTGAATTTTTCAGTTTTTCCCTCTTGCCATAATGTCAAACAGTTGTCTTGCATGGTTTGATTTGGTTTTGCTGATTGTTTGTTTGAGTTTCATTGCTTGTTTTTCATTGCAAAATCATAGAAGAAAGCATAGAAATGAAAGAGAACTATTGCATAAGTGAAAGACAACAATTGCAACTCAATAGAATCCCTTTTTTTTCAACTATATTAGATCTGATTACAAGTTTCAAAGGTTTGATATACATTATATCAGTCTGTAACAACAGTCTAAAGCCCTTATATAATGCAATATTTGACTACCTAAAATGATAGACACATACGTGGATGTATAGCTCTAATTATAGCTTTGATTATTGTAGTCAAATCATGAATCACTTCGCTGTTACAACTTCAAACGGTATGGTTGAGTATGATGACGAAATAAGTGTTGTAGAGGATCACCAATAGGCTGGAAATAATGATAAAAATCAGGAACATCAACCTTTTACCAAACCCTAGGTGCCACCCAAAATACCCAACAAGCAGCCTTGATCAAAACTCCACGAATAAGGTACCAAATTGAAGATAAATTGTTGCCGTGGAAGATTATGCAATAAAATCAAATACCCATGTGCCTTAGCTACCATAAACTATCAAAATATGCAATTATTTTCAAATAACTCCCTGCTGCAATCAATTCTAAATGCAAATTAACTTGTAATGAAGTCCAATGATGCACAAATGGAAACCCAAAGTAGATTTCCCTGTTCTGTGAACTGGGTTTTTGTCCAATTCACTATCCTCCAAGGGATTTCGCCCTCAGAAGACCTGTATGTTGCTAAAACCCTCTTCCAAGAGCTCAAACCTTCAATGGCTTTTGTCAAAATGAGAATAGAATGCCCAAAAATGAGCCCAACATATTGCTTTATAACCTTCCATGAGCTTTTTATAAAAGTAAATAAAATAGTTTTCTTGAGGGTCTTTCTTCATCAAAAAAAAGGGCCACTTTTTAAAAACAAATTTGAGTTACTAGGATGGGGGCACTTTTCACTATTCCCTTTATAATTTTTTGTTACTATTCACCTTTTACTATTCCATTAGAGCAAACCTTAATATTTTCACTTTAGCCTTGGATTCATTAACTGAACTCCAAACTGAAAGGCTCATAAGGCTCCCAGCTAAACTCCATAGCCCTCGGTTGGGTCCCCTAACCATTCTGCTGACCTACGGGAACCCTAATAGTAGGCCAACCTCCACTACGAACTAAGTTGTCTAAGGAAAGGACATTACATTTACAGTCATGACAGGAGCCTTCCAGCTGCAATAATGAGACTCTTTGTTGGCATCGATCAACACCCAAGCATGTGACATTCAAACCACCCTGTTCTCCATCGCCTAGGCCTCCAAATTCAGTCCTAAATGTCCAACAACCCAAACCTTACAAGTGCTGGTCACAAACTGATGTTTTTAGCAACAAAGAGCGTCCCCCTTGAAAAGTTCAATCCTCCCTCAAAAATCCAAATCTCAACCAAAAATTGCAAACTTGTACTTGAAATAATCGGTTGGAGATGAGTATTCCCATGAAACAATACCCATTTTGATATCTCAGTCCATCTCAGAGCTATGAGCAAAAATGTCAGTTCAGGTCCAACAAAGTATTACCCAGAAAATGATATAAAACTCACCAAAATCTTCATAAAATCACACCAAATTGAAAACTAAACAAACCATAGAAGCATAAATTTGCAAAAAATCCCAATTAATCGCGATTTTTAAAAAATCTGCAGGCTGGACGATTTTTATTAGAACTATAGTAAGTTCCTAGTTTAATGCTCATATCTGTAAATCTGTAATGGCACTTGTCATGCCTATTTTAATGCCTTAGTCTTTCTGATAAGTCTTTCAGTTAAGTCATAATCACGTCCCCGTGATTATCTCTTTCTTTCAGTTAACTCCATTGTAATCTATATATTACTCTTATGATAATAAGATAACATCTGATAATTTACATAACATGGTATCAGAGCGTAGGATCGAACCTGGATAGTAAATCAAAATTTTTTTGAAAGAATTTTCGAGGGCTTTTTATGGACGGATTTCTTCTGGAAATTTTCGTGAGTTTTTTTGTGGGCGCCATTTTCTTTTTCCTGCAACCTGAGTAAGTTGCGTTTTCTAAAATCGTGAGGGTTTTTTCAAGGCTACGCGCATCATTTGTTTCTCTGTATGGCGCGATCTGAAAGGCATAATCTGTATGGCCACCGA
Source organism: Sequoia sempervirens (assembly GCA_007258455.2). NCBI lineage: Eukaryota > Viridiplantae > Streptophyta > Pinopsida > Cupressales > Cupressaceae > Sequoia > Sequoia sempervirens. The sequence continues at coordinate 100,189,588 of VDFB02086081.1, read as the reverse complement.
TTTTCTTCTTGTGAACGCGTTTTAGCGCGGATTTGGTTTCTGTGCGCATGAATTCTGGCTGCGCGACCTCACTTCTGGTCGCATTGTTTTTGTAGTTTTTTAGCGCGATTTCTGAGATTTCTAAGCGTGGATTCGTCTTTCTCTTTCTGGGTGCACGATTTGAAGATTGGAGCTGCGGTTTGATGCCCCTCAGTCGCCGTTTTCTGGGTGTTTTGCAAATTGCGTTTTCATGCCCTTCTCTACTCGCGTTTTTGAAGGTGTTTTGTCTGCATTTTCGTTCATAACCAGACCACGACTTCCTGCTCTCTGGCCACGGATTCTTGGTGGGTTTTTTGAGAACTTTTCTTGGTTGCCTTCAATTTTTTCTGGGTACCTCAGGATTCGTGCCTCGATTTTTGTGCCGACAAATTTGTGCCAATTTTTCTAAGGTGCTTTCTTTGATATTTAATGGCAGCTTGACAAGATTTTGAGCCAGTTTTGACAATTTTCTGGGAAAATAAAAATTTGCAAAGAGTTTTCGAAAAAAATTTCTTCAAAAATTTACACAAAGTTACCTCATTTTTCGTGCTTTGGAAAACGGGAGGGATGGTGACTTTGTCTAATACTATGTTGGAAAGTTCGCAAAGGTTCAATGGAAAGAATTACAACACGTGGAAGCAGAGGATGCTTACCATCTTTGAGTACCGGTGTCTGGATGAGCTTGTTCTTGGTACAAAGTTCGTCCCACTGTTGTTGGGAAGCATCAGGACAAGTATGATGGAAGTAATAGGGAGGCAGTCATGCTTTTTAAATTATCTATCGCCGATGACATGTTACCAGAAATACCTTCTAGTAAATCAGTTGCAGAGATCTGGAAGCATTTGAAAGATCTTCATGAGACCTCAGACAAAGGAAGGGCTTTCTTTCTGAAGAATATGCTCTTTTCTATTATGATGGATGACCAAGTGTCTTTGCAAGAGCACTTGATGAAAGTAAAAAATATTCGCGATCAATTGGAGGCCATTGGTCGTAAGGTAGAAGAGGAGGATATGGTGGTAATCACTTTGAAAAGTTTGCCACATTCCTACGAGCACTTCATCGAAACGCTCAACATTACATCCACCAATGTTGACTTGAAGTTTGATGAGATGTGCAACAAGCTTTTGCAACAGGATTGGTGGAAGAAGCAGTTTGGGAGCAGCAGTGAGTCTCCTATTGTTGAACAAGCATTTACTGCCAAGGATTTTGGCAAAGGCAAGTCCACTCAGTAGAAAGGGCAAGGCGATTCAGAGGAGGGCTCCAAGAAGTCTTTTACTTGCCATTACTGTGGGAAGATTGGTCATATACAAAGGTATTGCTGAAAGCGGTTGGCTGATGAGAAGTCCAACCAAGAAGCATCTTAGCAAAGTGCTCACGTAGTGGAGCAGACTGAGCAGAAGCAGGAGTCTGCACACTTTGAATTTTGATGACCAACACAATATGGGTAGACTTAGTTTTTTCTTTAGTTGAGAGATTGAGCATTAAGGGAGGGCATTAGAACTATAGTAAGTTACTAGTTTAATGCTCATATATGTAAATCTGTAATGGCACTTGTCGTGCCTATTTTAATGCTTTAGTCTTTCTATTAAGTCTTTCAATTAAGTCATAATCACGTCCCCGTGATTATCTCTTTCTTTCAGTTAACTCCATTGTAATCTATATATTGCTCTTATGATAATAAGATAACATCTGATAATTCACATAACAATTTTTTCCCTAATTTTTTGAAAAAATCGTTGACCTTTGGTCAACAATTTCTTCCCATTTAAAACTGCAAAATTGCCAAAAAATGTGTTTAAAACTTGCAAAAAAATGTGAATAACATCATGCTGATTTTCGCGTGAAAAAAAAATCATGAGACCATAGCTTGTTGCTTACTATTATTCTTTGATAGAATTTTTCCAAGCATCCATAGCTTGTTCCAAAGCACCTATTTTAGGCTTTCAGCCATAGCAGCAAGCCAGCGAACTGTTTGAAAAAATGCCTCAAAGAAATGTGGTCTCATGGTGATGGAATGCCATGATAAATTGCTATGGATTGTCATGGCATTCGATCACCATGAGACCACATTTCTTTGAGGCATTTTTTCAAACAGTTCACTCTCTTGTCTATGCTATTGATTACTATTATGCTTTGATATTTTTTTTCCAAGCATCCATAGCTTGTTTGAAAAAATGTGGTCTCATGGTGATGGAATACTATGACAATCCATATAGTAGCAAGGCAGCAATATGGATTGTCACGACATTCCATCACCACATAACCACATTTCTTTGAGGCATTTTTTCAAACAGTTCACTCTCTTGTCTATGCTATTGCTTACTATTATGCTTTGATATATTTTTTCCAAGCATCCATAGCTTGTTCGAAAGCACCTGTTTTAGGCTTTTAGCCATAGCAGCAAGGCAGTGAACTATTTGATAAAATGCTTTGTTAGACATGTATGAAAAATGTGGTAGCATAGGCAAGGAAGTGAATTGTTTGAAAAATGTGGTAGCATAGACAAGGAGCTTCATCATTGGGAGCTTCTGCCCTCTAGCACATCATTTGCTACAATTGATTTTTTTGGAACTTTGTACTTAGTTTATAGGTTGACTTTGTACGAAGTCACAAACTATATTGTAATAGACATTTTGATAACTGTCACCATCTGATATTTATGCAGTTGTAGTATGTTTTGTGCAATGTAATTAGCGATATGAATATAACCAACGAAAATCTATTTTCTATAATTCATAGATTGAACTCTGTATTTTATTTGCTCTCAATGTCTGTATGCTATGGAAATGCCATTAAATTTAAAAAAAAAGTAGTTTCTGACTGTTTTTCTTCAATTTTTTGCGTTTTTATGTAAATCTGATTTTTTCAAAAAATCCTAAACTTTTGGTTTGTCGATTTTTTCCCCAAACGATTAATGCTGCTATGAAACAAACCACACCAAAAACTCCTTAAAAAAATTGATAAATCTTCATTTTCAATCACCAAAAATCGAACTCTATGAAACTCTATATGATCCCTACTGTAGAATCACTCACAATCTGACTAGGGTGGATATTTCACCACTGAAATCCAGCCCAAACGACAAGGGTTTTTGTCCTCAGTTCGCAGCCCAAGCAATTTGGAAGAAATCCAGCAGCATTCTGTTATGTTGCCAAAGTAGAGATGTGCAAATGAGAGCCAAAATGAAATTATAAAGGGATTAGGGCGACTGGACTTGAAAAGTCTCTCAATTTCCTCCTAAAACCCACACCCTTCTCTTCATTTGAAAAATAAAACATTTTAAATTCTCTTTTCACCCCTCTCTAGGCATCCCACTTCATGGAAAAATAAAATATTAATAAAGCTCTTTTAAAAACAACTTAAATTGCACGCCTAGGCCCAAGGTATTTTTTGAATGACCACTCACCCCCTCAACTTTAGTTTCCCATGGACACGCCACAGATACAAATTGCCTCTATGGATTCGTCCAAGATATGCTCAGCTGAATCCGACGTGAATCCGACTCAAATCCAGACGTCAAAACGCCTAGGCCGCGGAAAAAAGTGTCTTTTTTGCAATTTTAAATTATTTTTTTGACTAAAAGTTGACTTCTAAATAATAAAATATTCATTCCAACCCTAATCTTTGCCTCCAAACACATTAAATAGGTAAAAACACTCTCATTTAACAATTTGTGAATGAAAAGCAAGTTTTTTTGCCTCCATTGCTGAACTTTCTCTCTTGCTTGCACAAGCTTGAATAGACTTGAAGGCTGATTGTTGGTTGTTCAAAGTTGATTGTTGTGCTATTTCTAAGCACTTGCAAGTGTTCGTTCGTTGCCAAGAAGATCGTAGAGCAAGATTTGTTCAAAAGAGGTAGGTTTCTTTGACGTCTTTTGATTTTTTTTAACAAATGAACTATTTTGTTTTGTTCTCATTCTTTTAAGTGTTTTAGTTTAAATTTCAATACCAAAATTATTTCAATCTGTTGTGCCTTAGGTATTACAATGGCATCTGCTTCTAACTCCTCAGGCCAATCTCGTTTCAAAATAAACCCAACCTCTCCCCTTTGGAAATATGTAGAAATGGTTCAACAATGTCCAGGTGGTGGAGTATATGTTTGGATTTGTAGTCATTGCAAAGTTCGATATACGAGCTCATACAGTCGAGTGAAAGCACACTTGTGTAAGATCCCTGATAATGGCATCAAACCTTGTCCAGGACCTCCAAAAGTTGATGGCAAAGGCCTTCCAGATGACATAGTGTTGAAATATATTGTTGAGCAAGAAAAAGCAAAGGAAAACGTTGGTAGTCTTAAAACCATCCTTTGAAGAAAGCATCTCGATCCATGAAACCCCCCCTACACCACCTACAGAAAGCCATCCATTTATGAACATCCCTCAAGAGCAAACCGTGCCCTCTTCAAATGAAAGAACTACGGGACCGTTGGAAGCTTCATTTCAAAATGAGGCAAGAGAGATTGCTGATCAAGACATAGCAAGATGTGTCTATGCCAATGGATTGGCATTCAACATTGTTCGTTCACCATATTGGCAAAAAATGGTGAAATCTATTAATGAGGCTCCAAAGGGGTATAAGGGCCCAGGTTTTGAGAAGGTGTGTTGCACCTTATTGGAGAAAGAGGTGAAACATGAAACAGACTTTGTGAAGCCCATAAGGGATTCGTGGATCGAAATAGGGGTGACCATCATTTCTGATGGATGGAAAGATGCAAAAAATCACTAATTGATCAATGTTATGGTCATGTCCCCTAAAAGGGCAATGTTTTTGAGAGCAGTGGATTGTGAAGGACAAGTGAAAGATGGTCCATTTATTGCTAACATCCTTTGCCAAGCTATTGAAGAAATGGGCTATCAAAATGTTGTGCAAGTTGTAACCGACAATGCCAAAAATTGTAGGGCTGTTGGGTTATTGGTTGAGAAGTAACCACACATTGTTTGGACACCTTGTGTTGTCCACTCCCTCAATCTAATGCTCAAAAAAATTGGATCCAAAATTGAGTGGATCAAACAGGTGTATGTTGAGGGCGAAGACATCCAAATGTTTGTCACCAACCACCATATGACACAAGGAATATTTAGACAATTCTCAAAATTGGAGTTGTTGAAGGTAAGTTAATTCTCAGTATTTTTAAATTTTGATTTTGTAAATTTAAATTATATTTTAATTTTAATTTTGATTTTCAAACAGGTTGCCGAGACCCGTTTTGCCTCCAACACAATTGTGTTGAGGCGACTTATAAAGGCTCATGAGGCACTTTGTGCCATGGTAATCAGCCCTAATTGGGCCATATGAAGGCAATCTAGCAGTGAAAGGGAAAATAGGGTCAAGCAAAGGATCCTAGATGATAGTTGGTGGGATCGTGTTGAGTATCTCGTCAGTTTCATTGAGCCCATATTGAGCATGATCCGTTACACAGACATGGATAGACCTTGTTTGGGCGAAGTATATGATGGTATCGACTCAATGATTGAGAAGATAAAATCCATCATCAATGAAAAAGAGGAAGATCCTGAAGAAAAGTTCTTCACAGAGCTACAGGAAATCATTGTTGATAGATGGAACAAAATGACCAATCCGTTGCATCTTCTCGCTTTTGCATTGAGTCCCAAATATTATAGTCCTGAGATACTTTTTGCTTCATCAAGATTTGCTCCATACAGGGATGTTGAAGTAGCTCAAGGGTGCAAGGCAGCACTTCATATACTCTTCAGTGATCGTGACCAACGTGATCGAGTGACAGCTGAGTTCATGGCTTTTGCATGCTCCTGTAGTGTTGATCAAAATCTTGATGCTCTTTGAGACAAGTACAGGGTGGATGCTCATAGTTGCTGGTACTTCCATGGGCAAGAATACAGGCACCTCCAACCTATTGCAATTAAATTTTTATCCCAAGTAAGTTTTATATTTTGTAATTTTAATTTTAATTTATAATTTTATATTAATTAAGAATTTTGTTTATTTAAATTTTGTAACTCTTAACTATTTAATTTGGTCTTAATAGGTTGCTAGTTCATCTTCTTCTGAGAGGAATTGGAGCACATACTCCATCCACACAATAAAACGCAATAGGCTACATTCAAAAAAGGAAGAGGACTTGGTGTATGTGCATTCAAACTTGCGCCTCCTTACATAAAAGCAAAGTTCTTACAAAGAAGGAGACACATGGAGGTGGGATATTGAGCCAGAGCAGCTTGCCTTGGATGCTTCCACAAGTCACTTAGCTGCACTTGATATTGATGATGAGTATGAGCCTAAAGCAGCTACTGAGCATGAGAGTGGTAGTGTCAATGCTAGTAGCAGTGCTTGTGCGAGTGCCACTAATGCTATTTGTGGTTCTACACAAAATGTAGCATCTAATGATGCTGCTTTTTTTGATGATTCAGATTGATCAATGATTAATAATGGTTGATTGTGAACACTTGACATTTTTATGTTTGAACTTTAATTTATAATTTTATATCATGACATTTGAGTATCACTAATATTTTAATATTTGACTGTGAAAGTGGTGATGTATTTTTGCTATGTTATTAGACTATTAATATGGTGGTGTATTTTGAACTTAATTACTACTGCAAATATGTATATATTTCTTATTTTTATATGTTTTTTGTATTACTGTACCCAAAAGGTACCCAACCCAATTTTTTTTTGGACCGGATTCGCGTACCCATACTCGAATCCAAAAACGAATTGGTAAACTTAGTTATTAAATACTGCAACCTTAGGCTTCCAAACCAACTGAGGAATAATACTGCTGCGTACATACTGGCTTGGGACCAACTCCCCCAAGAATGACTTACTATAAATAGCACTGCTAAAAATAGTAAGTGTTCACCAAACGCTAAACTGAGCAAAACTGAAGACCACTGAAGAGTATTGTGACCAACTGAAGATAGCAAACACCATAAACCGACCACTGCTATAAATAGAAAGATGCCAACCACTGCAACTGCCACCATTGCCAGAAATAGCCACTGCACTGGAAAACTGAACTGCTGCTAAAAATAGTGCTGCCAAAATAGTACTTACTATAAATAGCATACTGCAAAAAATAGTGACTTCAAATGCATTTTGAGCACAAACCGGGCAGCCATCGCAACTTACTAAAAATAGTAAGTCTGGAAAAGGTTGTCAAATGTAGATGTATGTCATACCATTGCGAAGCTCTCTAAAAACCAAGAAAGAATCCAAAAACCAATCTTGCATGCAAACTCCTGATTGAAATGCATGTCATTTTCATTAAATGAATGTCACATCTCTCTGAAGCTTTCTGAAAACCCAGAAAGATCTAGAAAACACATTGCCAAACTCTTGCATGCAACCCCCTAAATCCACAAAAGAAGCCTCCTAGAAAATAGGAAACCCTAATTCTGCCTCTGCCTAGCCTATGAGCATCCGGAAATAGGCTAACAGTCAGTGGAAAGTGTAGTGCTAAAAATGGGGATATTACATACATTTTATGTCTAGGTCAATATATAATTTAACTACTACAACTTTGCATAGTTCAGACATAAGACTTGATATCTTACTAAGATCTATAATATATACAAGTAAAAGATATTATACAAAAATCCTTCAAATTTTTGAAGCAACAACAAGAACTTTTAAATTGTCTAAAGACAAATTACAAACAATATTGAAGTTGCATACCAAACACTCAATTTGTTGAAGAGGTTGAACTAAATAGTTTCAGCAACAGGAGAAAAAGAATCTTTATCAAAGGCAGGTGCATAAGAACGAGCTTGTTCACTGGTTGTAGGAAATGAACACAATCACCCACAAGCAAAAACTGCCCTCCCGTCACATCATGCAAAGTCAAAATGTGCTGGATTGCATGAATATTTCAAACTTAAGCTCTACCCCACATGTAAAATATACCATATGCAAAAAAAAATCATTGAGATTTGTCGACTAGATGCATTAATCATCGAAATTGTGTAATGTCCCCATTTTCCATCTCGCCTAATAAATATTAATTAATTTAATTATTTAATGTTGCCTAGAAAAAGTGCAATTATAAAGATAATATTAAATAATTATTTTAATGAGGTTATAAAGTGAAAATTGGTTTTGGCGGGAAAACCTAAAAAAAAATTATAAAGGACTTGAGAGCTCATTCCATCAAGATGCAAAGATTATTTTATTGATATTGTGAAATTGTGGAGAGTTGATATTTTTGGAACGAGAGGACGAAAACCCTCAAGTTCAGGTTTGGGGATTTGGATGAAAACCCATATCCTTTCAGGTTCGAAGGATTGGACGAAAACCCAATCCCTTCCACAAGCGGATTCACATCAGGGTTCGCACAAAGCTTCGATGAGAATTTGATCGATTATCGATTGAGAAATTTGTGTGTCTTCTCTGAAGACAAATTTCAAGTTATTTAGGGTTTGAAGAGCTTATTGAAGAATTGCAGACATATTAATCAGATTTTCAGAGTAAAGTTTCTACAAGGGTTTATATTTAGCGGTAGACTCCTAGTGACATCTATTCTATAACTACAACTATTAATCTTCACTCCTAGCAGGTTTATCATTAGAAATAATTATCTTATTGAAGTCGCTGACCCTTTATGCAAGAGTTGTAGCCCTCATTTTGACCGCAGACCCCACATTCAATTGTGGAAGAGAATCGATACTTATATTTGGTGAGCAGTTAAAAATATAAGAATCGTGTGAGCTGGGAATTAACTGTCTTAGGCCATATGAGACGAAATTTCCCAATGCTCTCTTAGCCACACTCTTACCAAGAGCCGTGAAAAATTGCTGTGCCCGCTAAGGACAAAACAAAGGGCCACAATCAAACAAACTCATGGGAATTTCATTATCTGCCGTGGAATTAAGGAGATAACACAAAATTGTCTTATATAAGCTTCAGATATCATTAAAAGGGAGCCTGATAATACTTTGGAAGTTAGCGCATAGGCCATGGTAATATTGCAACTCCAACAGTAGCGGTAATCCACTAAAAAGGAACCGCCATGCCAATTGTTTGTGTGATGTGGGCAATCAGCAGGTCAAAGAAGTCTTACGTGGAGTCTGAGAAGAAGACAAACAATTTGTAGCCTATCACATGCTAATCGGGTCCTTCTTGCTTGTCTCCTTATAAAACTTGGCTACGTAGAAGTACGAAATGCTAGTGCTCAGGTCAAATGCATATATTATTTTATGTAATTCTTGATGTTACATCCCTTTTGTCTTGAACAAGATTATGGCAATGAAATTATGGTTGTTATGATAGTTGTGATTAACTACCTTTCATGAGAATGTGAAATTGGGAAATCAATTTTTAATTTATTTGTTATAACTGCAATTATTAATGATTTCCTTATATATGAATATAGTGAATGTGTTGATGAGTTTTTATTTTAAAAATGATACCAAGAATGGTCTAACCCTATTTCTTTGTCAAGTGGTTGCAGGATTGCCAACACCTTGAGGGAAAGGGAAATATCATCAAGGAGAGGTAGTAGTCTATAAGGGATCAAATTACTATCAAGTCACAAGTTGGTGTAAGGTGGCTCCATTGAAGTCGTAACCTTGGAATATATTTCACTTAATTAAATAATTTTTAAGCAATTCAACTTTAAATAATCATCACCGTTCCCTTATTTAATTCATTTATATTACTCTTGAGCGCACCTTAGTATAAAAATGAAATCAAATAATTTTGCCAACAATATAAACTTAAGGTTGTGAATTGGATGAGGTGTCGAGGAAAAGAGACTTTCATCCGTTTTGGGCTGGAGCGGCGGTAACACCCCGCCACCCTTCTTCATCGTGCTTGGAAGGAAAACGTCCAAGATGGACGCAAGGAGACAGACGTTTATCTTGGTTCTTGGTTCGTTTGAAGGGGAAGGCAGGCATTCTTAATATTTCGCTCCCTCTCACTCATCTTTTTCAAAAGGGGTTCGGAATTCTTTAGGATGGTTGTTGGCTCTCACTCTTTTCTCTCTCATTGACATCGACTTCCCTTTAGCTTTGCATTCTCGATCTGGTTGTCTTGGTCGAACTCCATCCTCTTTCATTTGCCTCTTAATTCTCTGGGATGGGCAGTCTAAGTTTCTTTTAATTTCTGTCAAGCTTTGCAAGGCCGAGTGCCATTGTCATTTGTTCATCTCACTAGTCTCAGGGGAGGGGAGAACGTTTGAAACTCTTGAGAAATCCATTGCAGAAAGACCTACTCGGACAATCAGGTAGCACGAAAGATTGTTGCCAACATCTAGTTCGTGGTAAGAAGACGCTAGGAGTATCTTCGAGCTTCTATTCCACGAATCCAGGCACGTTAATGGCTTTTAGTTTGCTAAATCGTAATCATTAAATAGCCTTTATTTCGTTTGAGAAATCCAAGTGAAATGTTAGTGAAATCTTTTGTATTACGTCCTGCATGATGTTTCATACTATCGAATCCATTCCAACCTCAATGCCTTGGCTAGTTAATACAATTCTTCTTTAATGTTTTGAATCAGCCTTGTTCACCTGAATTCTTGAAATCGAAATGATCTAAGTTCTCTTCCATTGAAGCTTAACCTGAAGACAACATTCACTCTGTTTCTTGGCCTCGAATCTGATCAAATCTATAGTCTCCTTTCCATCTCAAATAAATGGAATTTAATATAACAAAAGAGTTCTTTTCAATTCTGTCATAAGACCTCATTCTCACCTCTGTAAGTCAAAAATAAGTTTCCACTCCTGATTGTTAAGGAACAAATTAAGAATTGAGTCTTTGATAATTTAAACTCTATGGGTTAAGAATTTAAATGCTGAGTAAGGGTGAGAGTGCTGACAGCACAAGTAACATGCTTATTTTTGATAAAATCCTTGGCCAAGGTTATGATGCTTTGAATAAGCAATAGTCAACCATCAAGAATCAAATATACCCCTGGTCAGAACGGTCTTTCTAGTTAGGATAACCTATAGTGAAGGATCGACTAGGGTAGTATAGGTTCTTGACACCAGACTCAGATGGCATGATGGTAATTTGTGAGATCCTTTATTGACTGCCTCATGAAGGGTCGGGTTTCTTCAGTTGAAGAAACACGGGAGACCACTAGGTCTTTGGTTGGGCGGAAAAGCCCTTGATGATATTTTTTTTTCCCTCAAAAAAGTCTTGTTCAAGCATTTTAGCAAGAAGCCTTTAGACTGTATTTTCTCATTACTCTCTCTCTCTTTATTTCAAAAATATTTACTTTATAATGTTTATTTCATTGCTGTAATAAATGCTCTATTCATTTCGTAATTAATGGAAAAGTTAGTACATAACCAACTGTGGTTTTTCAGTTATAGAAACTGTTAATTGTTCCTTTTCAGCTAAAATTGAAAAAAAAACTAGAAATTAGTTAATGAATGTTAGAGTAGTTAATGTTCAGATTGTTTATCTTTCCTATTCGTTATTGCAAAGAAAACTCTCGTAAGGAAAACTAGTTAGTTACACTTCAGCTGAATCTGATAGTTAGTTACCATTCTTAAACTGTAGAATAGTTATTATGTTACATATGGTATCAGAGCTATCAGGTTCGACACTGAACCTCAGGGATCATCAAGCAAACATAGAAAACTGAAATCAACCGTCAGTGTTTTTCCAGGATGCAGATTCGAAAAACACCCCGGAAGAAGATCCGAGACCCCATTTCTATCCAGCTGTGGAAAATCAGACTTAGATATGATTATTCCAGCTGCTCTTTTCCCTCGGATTCAAAAACAATGGCTGAAGCTCTGAAGAGACTTTAGAGAGAGAAGAATATGGACTACCTCTAGGAAGGAAACTGTTAAGTCATCCATTCTTGCTGAAATAAATAAAACCAGCACTGAGAGCCTTTTGAATAATGAGACTGAACCGAAAACGTCTAAAGAAGAATGTATTCCAACTCTTGGATACAGACTTATTCCACTTTCTAAGTTTAGTGATCAGGAGGAACCTATCACAGATAGTGAAAATGATTCCTAAACATTTTTGTATTGAATCTATCATAGGAAGTGATAGTCATTTTGTAAACATTTTTGTTTTGTAAACATTTTTGTAATGAATCTATCACAGGAAGTGATAGTCACTTTGTAAACATTTTTGTAATTGAATCTATCACAGGAAGTGATAGCCATTTTGTAAACAATTTTGTAATGAATCTATCACAGGAAGTGATATCAATTTTGTAAACAATTATGCTTGTAATCTTGTAGCAATTGACTTGAGTAATAAAAGTCAGAAAATATTTGATTGTTTATCTGCAATGAAATTTCTTACCTTATGTTGAGCAAAAGTTCTATAGAAATAAATTAAAAACAAAGACTAATTAGAATTACCAACATCTCCAGGAACTCTATTGGAATGGATAATTCTAGAAATGGATTCAGAGGGGATCTGGATAATAACAATCCTATGGCAAAGTTAGATCAATTACTGAATCTGATGAATGAAACTTAGGCCCGATTAGTCAACCTTGAAAGGAAAGTAGAAGGGCAACCTGAGATGATAGATGAAAGGTCAGAAACCCAGAGTGACCAACACGAAGATAATTCTAAAACTTTGAGTTTGGGAAACAAGAGAAGTCGATTAGCCAATGAACTTGCTAAAGATATGAAAAAGATCAAACCCCCTAAGTTTCAGGGCTCCGCTTCAGGAGATGTCGTTGAGGCATGGTTGACTGAAATGGAAAAGTATTTTGAGCTAAGGGATTACTCTGATAATTCCAAGGCAGCTTGGGCAGCCTATTAATTGGCAGGAGAAGCCGCTACTTGGTGGGAAAATAAAAGGGCTGAAATGGGTCTGACAGTAGCAGAAGTGACCTGGGATCAGTTTGTGAGAATTTTTTGTTAAAGATGGCTTCCACAACTGACTTATGATAAAAAGTTGCTGGACTTTGAAAATCTCAAGCAAGGACCCTTAACTGTAAATGAGTATTGGGAAAAATATACTCGACTGTTAAAATATGTTCCACAGTATCAGTAGGATGAAAACTTTCGTGTTCGGAAGTTCATATTGGGGTTGAATAACCGTATAGGGGGTCCAGTGAATGTTTTGGCACCACGAGCTATGGATGAAGCATACGAAAAAGCCGTTCGACAAGAGCAAAGGTTGAAAAAGGATGATTCCTTTAGGGATAAAAACCGCAATAAAGTCAAATGGAACCAGTCGTCCTAGAATTTCAAAAGGAAGGGCTACAAGAACAATCAGTATGATTACAAGAAGGATAAGAAGGGCAGTAACAGTACTAGGAAAGATGAAGTTAATTCAAACAAAGGTTCGGAAAAGAAGGGACCACCAGGGGGATGTTTTACATGTGGAGAGCATTACGCTAACCAATGCCCTACTAGGAATCAAAATGGACAGCAGCAACGTAAGCCTTTACCACCTCAGCAAACAGCTTTCCAGCAAAGGTTCATACCACAGTAGATAATAAGCAAGCGGAATATCAAGTCACACCCATTGAGACTATAGGTATGCTTTATGGGAACCCGATAACCATTTTAATAGACATCAGAGCCACTAAATGTTTCATATCCCCTAAATTGCTTGGTAGATTTCCTAAAAGAATTGGATTCATGGCCAAATCATGGACGGTTGACTATGCTAATCAGACGAGAGCTCAGGTAGAGCAGTGTTTGTTTGAAGCTAGGGTAGAACTTCCAGGCTTCACCACAAAAATTAACCTTTACATGGAACCTCTGGGATCCTATGATGTGATCATTGGAATGAATTGGTTAAGAGAACATAGGGCCAAGGTTGATTGTTTTGCAAAGACAGTGGAGTGTGTGGATGACTTAGGAAAACCAGTGTTTATTCAAGGAGTACAATGAGAGGTTAAGGTATGGCAAATTTCAGCTATGCAGTTAAAAAGAAATAAAAGGAAAGGATGTCAAATATTTGCAGTTAAAATGGAAGAAGTTAGGGAATGCAAGGAAAGCATATATTTTGATGATGTGTTAATGCACACACAGAGTAAGGAAGAGGAAATGGAAATTGACTTCAAGGAAGAAACCTTCGCTGAAAAATATCCCTACCTTCGAGAATACCAGGATGTGTTTCCGGAAGAACTACCTGGTTTACCACCAAGAAGGGTGTTTGATTTCTCTATAGATTTAGTTCTAGGGGCTTAACCTGTTTCTAAGGCACTGTATTGTATGACCGTCGTGGAACTAATGGAACTAAAGGCGCAATTGCAGGAATTACTGGATAAAGGATTGATTCAACCTAGCGTATCACCTTGGGGAGCACCAGTAATATTTGTCAAGAAGAAGGATGGGAAACTTCGCATATGCATAGATTATCGTATGTTGAACAAGCTCACCATCAGAAATAAATACCCCTTGCTTAGAATAGACGATCTTTTTGATCAAATGAAAGGGGCAGCAGTGTTTTCCAAGATAGATTTAAGGTCAGGATATCATCAGCTAAGATTGAAAGAAGAAGACATTCATAAAACAGCCTTTAGAACTAGGTATGGTCATTATGAATTCACAGTTTTGCCATTTGGTCTCACCAATGCCCCAACTGCATTTATGAAAGTAATGAAAAGTATTTTCCATGATTGTTTGGACAAGTGTGTGTTGGTTTTCCTCGATGACATTCTTATCTATTCCAAAAACGAGGATGAGCATCTTCAGCATCTTCGGGTGGTCCTCCAACAATTGAGAGAGCATAAACTTTATGGAAAATTATCAAAATGCACTTTCTTTTAGAAAGAGGTACAATACTTGGGACATATAATATCAGCTAAAGGAATAGCAGTGGATCCAACAAAGATAAAAGCTATAGTGGAATGGCATGTTCTGAAAAATGTGCACGAGGTTAGAAGTTTCATGGGTTTGGCTAGGTATTACCGAAGGTTTGTTAGGAATTTCTCTAGGATCGCCCACCCCATTACCTCCCTTCAAAGAAAAGGAAAGAGATTTGAATGGACAGAGAAATGTCAAGAAGCGTTTAATACATTGAAGGAGAAATTAACGACTGGACCAATTTTGGTGGTACTAGACCCTAACGGTCATTTTGTAGTTATAACAGACGTGTCTGGTGATGATTTGGGCAGAGTAAAGATGGGAAGGTAGTGGCTTATGAATCTCGGAAGTTGAAGCAGTATGAGCAAAATTATGCACCTCATGATCTAGAGTTAGCAACTATTGTGCATGCCCTGCAAATGTGGCGACATTACTTGTTAGGAAAGACTTTTGAACTCAAATCGGATCATCAAGGTTTAAAGTATATATTTACTCAGCCTAATTTAAATGCTCGCCAAAAGTGGTGAATAGAGTTAACTTCAGATTATGATTTTGAGGTCAATTACATTAACAGCAAGGAGAACAGAGTAGCCGATGCACTGAGCCAACAAAAACATATAACTTCCATGGTGTCAATCAACACAAATTTTAGAGCTCAAGTACTACAAAAATTGAATGAAGATGAATTCTACCTGCAAGTTCGTGAAGCTCTACAGGCAAACTCACAAGAGCCTAAATATGAGGGTTTCCAGATTGAAGCAGATGGAGTCTTGAGATATAAGGGCAAGATGTATGTACCAAACTCAACAAAACTAAGGAAATTGGTATGGAAGGAGGTACACACAACACCATACTCAGGTCATCCAGGGGTAACCAAAATGTTGGCCGATGTCAGACCTCTATATTTCTGGAAGGGAATGCAAAAGGATGCAGCCAAATTTGTTGCAGGATGTTTTGAATGTCAAAAGGTTAAGGTGGAGCACTAGCACCCGATAGGATTGTTACAACCTCACAGTGTACCAGATTGGAAATGGCAAATCATTAGTATGGATTTTGTACAAGGATTACCGATGACGAGGAGCAGACATAATGCAATACTGGTAGTAGTGGATAGACTTACCAAAGTAGCACATTTCATACCCGAAAATTTGACAAATGGGGCCTCTGTGATTGCTCGAAAGTTTGTACAAGAAATTTTTCGTCTTCATGGAGTTCCAAAAAATATTATTTTTGACGGGGATGCCAGGATGACATCCACGTTTTGGCAAACTCTATTTTTTGCCTTAGGAACTCAGCTAAATATTAGTACAGCTTATCATCCTGAAATAGATGGACAAACAGAAAGAGTAAATTAGATTTTGGAAGACCTATTAAGAATGTACTGCTTGGACCAGCAATATAAGTGGAAAGAATATTTACCATTGGTAGAATTTTCTTATAACAATTCATATCAATAAGCTATCAAAATGGCACCCTTTGAAGCATTGTATGGCAGGAAGTATAGAACACCTATCAGTTGGAACAAAATGGAGGACAAGATCATTCTAGGACCCGAAATGCTTCAAGAAACGGAAGAACAGGTTAAGTTAATAAGACAGAGGTTGAAGGAAGCTAATGATCGGCAAAAGAGCTATGCTAATGAAAAACGAACCCCCAGATAGTTTGCGGTTGGAGAGAAAGTTTTCTTGCAAGTTAAACCTTAGAAAAGCTCTATCAAATTTGGAAAAACCTCTAAATTAGCCCCGAGATATGTAGGACCTTTTGAAGTCCTGGAAGTTATCAACCCAGTAGCATACATAATTGCTCTACCTTCCGCTCTCGCCAGATTGCACAATGTATTTCATGTCTCCTATCTTAAGAAGTACTATGCAAAATTTGACCATATGATTGACTGGAATTCCTTGTAGGTGTAGGACCCTGGGGTGATCACAATTGAGCCACTCAAAGTGCACGAGGTATGTAAGCTACGCTTACGTAACCGCGAGGTGGTACAATGCAAAGTCTAGTGGGACCAATATTTAGAGGAAAATGCTACATGGGAGGATTATGATGAAATCCTCTAGAAGTTTCCTTATCTATTTATGAACAATTAAGAACTCTATATATATTTGTGATTTTAGACCTGAACTTTTAAATAAACAATCATCGGGGATGATGATTCTTAATGGGAGAAGTATGTTACATCCCTTTTGTCTTGAACAAGATTATGGCAATGAAATTATGGTTGTTATGATAGTTGTGATTAACTACCTTTCATGAGAATGTGAAATTAGGAAAATAATTTTTAATTTATTTGTTATAACTGCAATTATGAATGATTTCCTTATTTATGAATATATTGAATGTGTTGATGAGTTTTTATTTTAAAAATGATACCAAGAATGGTCTAACCCTATTTTTTTGTCAAGTGGTTGCAGGATTGCCAACACCTCGAGGGAAAGGGAAATATCATCAAGGAGAGGTAGTAGTCTATAAAGGATCAAATTACTATTAAGTCACAAGTTGGTGTAAGGTGGCTACATTGAAGTCGTAACCTTGGAATATATCTCAATTAAATAATTTTTAAGCAAGTCAACTTTAAATAATCATCACCGTTCTCTTATTTAAGTCATGTATATTACTCTTGAGCACACCTTAGTATAAAAATGAAATCAAATAATTTTTCCAACAATATAACCTTAAGCTTGTGAGTTGGATGAGGTGTCGAGGAAAAGAGATTTTCATCTGTTTTGGGTTGGAGTGGCGGTAACACCCCGCCACCCTTCTTCATCGTGCCTGGAAGGAAAACATCCAAGATGGACGCAAGGAGACAGACGTTTATCTTGGTTCTTGGTTCGTTTGAAGGGGAAGGCGGGCATTCTTAATATTTCGCTCCCTCTCACTCATATCTTTTTCGGAAGGGGTTCAACATTCTTCAAGATGGTTGTTGGCTCTCACTCTTTTCTCTCTCATTGACATTAACTTCCCTTTAGCTCTGCATTCTCGATTTGGTTGTCTTGGCCGAACTCCATCCTCTTTCATTTGCCTCTTAATTCTCTGGGATGGGTAGTCTAAGTTTCTTTTAATTTCTGTCAAGCTTTGCAAGGCCGAGTGCCATCGTCATTTGTTCATCTCACTAGTCTCAGGGGAGGGGAGAACGTTTGAAACTCTTGAGTAATCCATTGTAGAAAGACCTACTTGGACAGTCAGGTAGCATGAAAGATTGTCGCCAAAGTCTAGTTCGTGGGAAGAAGACGCCAGGAGTATCTTCGAGCTTCTGTTCCACGAATCTAGGCACGTTAATAGCTTTTAGTTTGCTAAATCGTAATCATTAAATAGCCTTTATTTCGTTTGAGAAATCCAAGTGAAATATTAGTGAAATCTTTTGTATTATGTCCTGCATGATGTTTCATACTATCGAATCCATTCCAACCTCAATGCGTTGGCTAGTTGATACAATTCTTCTTTAATGTTTTGAATCAGCCTTGTTCACCCGAATTCTTGAAATCGAAATGCTCTGAGTTCTCTTCCATTAAAGCTTAACCTGAAGACAACATTCACTCTGTTTATTGGCCTCAAATCTGATCAAATCTATAGTCTCCTTTCCATCTCAAATAAATGGAATTTAATATAATAGAAGTGTTCTTTTCAATTCTGTCAGAAGACCTCATTCTAACCTCTGTAAGTCAGAAATAAGTTTCCACTCTTGATTGTTAAGGAATGAATTAAGAATTGAGTCTTTGATAATTTAAACTCCATGGGTTGAGAATTTAAATGCCAAGTAAGGGTGAGAGTGCTGACAGCATGAGTAACGTGCTTATTTTTGATAAAATCCTTGACCAAGGTTATGATGCTTTGAATAACCAATAGTTGGCCAACAAGAATCAGATATACCCCTGGTCAAAACGGTCTTTCTAGTTAGGAGAACCTATAGTGAAGGATCAACTAGGGTAGTATAGGTTCTTGACACCAGACTCAGATGGCATGATGGTAATTTGTGAGATCCTTTATTGACTACCTCGTGAAGGGTCGGGTTTCTTCAGTTGAAGAAACACGGGAGACCACTAGGTCTTTGGTTGGGCGGAAAAGCCCTTGATGATGCTTCTTTTTCCCTCGAACCCTCGAAAAATAGAGTCTTGTTCAAGCATTCCAACAGGAAGCCTTCAGACTGTTCTTTCTTATAACTCTCTCTCTCTCTTTATTTCAGATATATTTATTTTATAATGTTTATTTCATTGCTGTAATAAATGCTCTCTTCATTTCGTAATTAATGGAAAAGTTAGTACATAACCAACTGTGGTTTTTCAGTTATAGAAACTGTTAATTGTTCCTTTTCAGCTGAAATTGAAAAAAAAACTAGAAATTAGTTAATGAACGTTAGAGTAGTTAATGTTCAGATTGTTTATCTTTCCTATTCGTTATTGCAAAGAAAACTCTCATAAGGAAAATTAGTTGGTTACACTTCAGCTGAATCTGATAGTTAGTTACCATTCTTAAACTGTAGAATAGTTAGTATGTTACACTTGAATTCTGAAACAATACTTCTGTATGCAGATTTTTGAGCCACAATTTGTAACTGTTATGAAGCCCTAAAAAAATCTGTTGATGCATGCAATCATTTTCTATGCCAAATTGTATAACAGATTACATAGTGCATTGAAACAGATAACTTTGTATGTAAATTTTATTTTTTATATATGAATGCATTGGAAATCATTAATTTCTGAGAATCCTTTGAAGCAATCTAAAATTGGATTAAGGAAACTGTTAGACAAAATGCTAATCTGTCAAACGGAGAATATTGTTTAAAAAAATCAGTCAAACAGGGGGGGAATATCGCAAATCGGTTTGAATTGTCATAAAATCAGGAAAAATCAGGTCAAAAATCAGCAGTCAATGATTTTTTGGAAAAAATCCATTTTAATAGGGAAAAAATTGGGATCCTTGCTGAGTCTGACTTGTTGCCATAAAAAGTTTAATTATGGGCAAGTGTATTGATTGAAGACTTAATGCTTAATGCCCTACCAGAAAATGCAGATAATTTTAAGAACAAAGAAGACATTCCAGGTTACCATAACTCCAGGGTGATCTAAAGTGTTGGACATTTCTTGACTATCATGGAGATCAACTTGGTAGCCGTCACAGGTGATAATATGATTTAAGGTGAAGAAATAGATATAAATTGAGGTTTGAGGAACATAAATTTCTAACTAATATAATTTGATAGCCATCACAGGTAATGTTAAAATTGCTACAAGACAGGGGAACGAATTTCCATCCTAGGTACTCAAAAGAACATAGGGAAAGGGACTCCTATGCAGGTCAACAAAGATTGAAAAAGAGTTATAGAAATCACTTTGTTAGAAAACTTACATTTATCAGGTTAAAATGGTGTCTTCATGGCAATTAGATAGTAGCTATTCTATGTATGGTTTTATAATAGCAGCAATAATGATTATGTAGTTTCTTATAATATACATACCTGGAAATAGATATGCCCCAACTTTGCTGTTTGTATATGCCTTCTGGTTTTGGCCTTTCAACAGAATCAAAGTTTAGAGGATAACCAAAGGGCTCTTACCATGATAAGAGATTGACCAAAATGGTGTCATCAAGGCTAAAATTTGTGTTACATCCCCCCCTAGATTTCTAAAACACTTTTCACTTTACAGTAATTAATGTGATGAATCTTGGGACTATCAAATTTTGAGAGATGTTCATGCTATGATGAGATCATGCAATGTTATGTTTTGCAATTCTATGGAATGATGAAAGTTATTTGATGTCATGAATATGATGAAGTATAAAGAAATGATTCTATTGATTTTGTAAATGAAATGATATGATCATGCTATAATGTTTTCTAGACTAACTACCTATTTCTTTTCATGAGTGGATTGCAGGAGCGATTTGGACAACTCCAGGGAGAATTAAAGGGGGGCTATCACCTGGGAGAAGGGTATATTCTAAGGACTTCTTAGTAATGCCATCTGAGTTCAATTTCTCTACGTAAGCCAGGCTTTTTTTGGTTACCTTTGAAATTGAGTAAGTTTTTGGTCTTTAGTGTTAGTTTTAGGATCAGAAATTAAATAAGCAGATTTAAAACAATTTCAAACAATTAGACACAGCATATACCCTGGGAAAACCCTCCAACTTGAGGGAGAAAAACCCAGCAACAATATCTCTTATATATTGAATAATGGAAGGCAATTCGCTTTTACAATGAGGCCAAATACAAGGCCGAATCAATCAGCACCACACTTGGTGCAATCTCAAACAATAATATCGAACTCCTTCAATTATATTGAACTCTATGAAGATAAATATTGAACTCCAATATCGACTCTTTGCTGTAGATGAATTCGCACTTCTTGACAATGAAATAGGATGGATGATGAAGTAAAGAACAACGCCTTCCTTATATAACAATCGAAGAGAGAGTCACCAATAATCGCGTCCCTTGGTAGAGGAAAGGTCGGCCTCCAATTTGAAAGGTTGTGTCTCACACAAAGGGTGGTGAATGAAGTCGGCCACATAAAATAAATATTATTTAATATTAAGTGAAGTGCCTCTTCACTAAGAGATGTCTCCAATAAATAAATAGCCATTGGGCTATATTTAATTTATTGCCTTATGGAAATCGCGGCTGGAAGTGGAGGCCCACGGCTAAACATCAACACTCCCTCTTAGCTAGGGAGGAATACTTCCACATATCCAATGTCATGGAATCTCTCAACATGACACCCACAATGGCTACACCCATATGTGGAAAGAGCTCATCACGGAGTCACTCAACGTGATATTGTCCATCATGGCTATTCCCATGTATGGAAAAGAACATGTGCACAAGTGCCCATCACGAAGTCACTCAACGTGATGTCATCATCTCAACATGACGTCCACCATGGCTACTCCCAGAGGGTGGATAAACACAAGTACAAAAAAATCATCACAGAGTCTCTCAACGTGAAGTTTGTCATGGAGTCTCTCAACATGACATCCACCATGGCTACTCCCAAAGGGTGGAACAAGGGCTTTCACCTCAAATTTCTCTCTCACAGAGAAAGATGCATTAACAAGGGCTTACACCTCAAATTTCTCTCTAACAGAGAAAGGTGCATTAACAAGGACTTACACCTCAATACCATATCTCTAATATAGTGGTATTTGGTCTCAACATGTTTTGTTCTATCATAAAACACTGGATTGATAGAAAGCTTCACACAACTTTGATTATCACAATGAATAACAGTCGGCTCCAATGATTGTCCAAACAATCCTGCAAGTAACTTCCGAAGCCACACTGCTTCTCGAGCTACTACACATGCTACAATATACTTTGCCTCTGCAGTGCTTAGTGCCACTGAAGACTGCTTCCTGCTACACCAAGAAATCATCACATACCCCAAACTAAAGCAACATCCAGAGGTGCTCTTCCGATCAGCCACACTCCCTTGGTTCACACATGAACTGACTAAGTGCACTCACTGCATAGCAAATATTTGGTCTAGTATTGACTAGATACATCAACAATCCAAACAACTGCCTATACATAGTGGGATCCACTAGATTTGAACTAGCTGCACACTCACTTAACTTCTTCAAATTGGTTTCCATCGGTGTAGACATGGATTTGCAATCCATCATATCAAATCTCTTCAAGATATCTATAGTATACTTCCCTCTGAAGCTCCAAGTACTTGCATCAACCTTCTGACGTCCTCGTCCAAGATTGCCTGCAATGCTTGCCTTAGAGAAAAGGTTTTCCAGTGCCCTCTGTAGAGAATTCAGGACTGTCCTCTTTGACCTCATCCCAGATCACTCTAATCAGAGTAGGTTTGTGGAGCTACTAATGTCAAATCCAGATGACTATCTTATGCAATTCTGATCTCAACTGCTGAAGAGGTCTTTCAAGTATTTAGCACCTGGCCTAGAAACACTGCAACCTTCACTTCTTCTCAATGAGTCACAGAACTCCCTCTTGATCCCTGCCTCAGAGATTGCAAAGAAGTCTTCTGGAAGTGAACTCCCCTTCATTGACTAATCTCAGAACCTTAATCCTATTCCAGGACATGCTCACAACTCGAGCCTTGAATCCTTGGAATTTGACTCCTTATGAATGTCATTTCCTCCTCTTCGAAGTAACTTGTGCCCTTGAGAGATGTGACACCAACTCAATCTTATGGCTGCAAGATAAGAATCACAGTATGCCTCAAGCTCTTCTTCCCTTGAAATTTCTCACCATTTTGTAAACAATCTTCTCACGTGATTCAGAACACCTCCGAGATTTAACTCAATCCCTTAATTGATATTCTGCAACATCCTCCAGATAATTAATTCATCATTTATTTGCTTCTCGATCCAACCTGCATTTTAAAAAGGTTAATAATAGTTCATAACAAAAAAAAATCAAACTACAAATAAAGCATGTAGCAAATATCATTAGATAGATCAATTAAAGAAATAACACGACTTCTCTTTGATGATTCTGATATATCTTTCTTTCGTCTTTACTCAATTTTTGTTCACAGCACAACAAGAGACAATCTGCTCAACTCAAATTTCTCAGGCACTTTGTGCAACCAGCACATTCAATATAGAACTAGGCCTCTCAAATGAATCAAGGCACCATCACGGTCCATGCACATAGAGAATGGTATTGTTGTGACTAACCAATCACAAACGAAATTGCAGTTCTCTTTTCATTTCAGAGTCACACTCAGAAACAACTCGTAATGAATGAATGATGTCTCCAAAGGATCTTATGCCAGCAATCACCATTCAAAAGTACCCACGACCTTTACTAATCACACAATCAAATGGTCAATGTCAAATCTGCACAACTCAACAGACTAAATTTCAGCCCAAAAGAAGGTGAAAACAAAAAAAATACTTATCTCTTTATTACAGATATCCAGCCAAGGATGCCTTTCCAGATTTCGATCTTCAAATCTTTCCCTTAGATCTACTCATATCATCGATGGAATCCAAATCCTCTCTACGTCACCCCTGTCGCAACTTTTGTTGTTCATGGGAAGCTAATGCAATATCTAGTATAAGAAGACAAATGCGTAAAGTTGTCGTCTCATTAATTTGCACTATATTCTGATATACTGGATCCAACACTGACATAGCATTTCCATAATGATGGAGATTATATAAGATAACTGCAGTATTAAGTGTGGCAAAGGATGTATCATATTCCTCCAAGTATGTAACACCATCTGAATAACAAGACATGGATGCTTGTTGGGCACCAATCACACTGCTAGATTTAGGCACCAATGTACTGGTATTGCTTGATGAGTTGCTTATACCTTCAACTTGATCCCCAACTGCACGGACAAGTTCCTCATTCCTCTTAACCTTCTCAAGAGCCTCAAGCAGTTTCTATGGATTTGTACACACGAGAATAATATTCTGCCACAACATTATTATGTAGAACCTTAGGATCATCCTCCTTCGGCAATAGCTGATTTAAAATGCCAATGCACTCATGGTAGTCCCCAGATTGAAACAAATCGGCAGCATCCCTTCCTAGGGTTGCACTAGCCGATAAACTGCCATCATCTTCAGTTGACCCTTCTCTCTGCACAGGCTCCAAACTTTCCATCACAGGATCAAACTAATACCCAGAATTCCTCGATGTCCACAACAACCCTATAATCGCCTGTAATTGCCATTGCAATCGCGCGGCTCCTCCACTTCATGTGATCCTCCCGATAAAGTGGTTGTAATTGACTTCCAGTGGTGTAGTGCTTGATGTGGATGACGGACGTCGCTAAGATGCAATGGAATAGCTTGTCAACCATGGCTCCCTGCGAAAAATCTCTAGTGCGGCTATCTCTTATGCACCAGGTGTCAGATGTGATACTTTTGATCTTGGAGCTCCGCCAATAGTGGTGTCGCACAATGATCTGATGTTGCTCGATGTTCCTTTGTCTGAAGACCCGCCTGGATGATGATGCCGTATTGTGCTCAGGGATTGAATGCTTTCGTTGGTATGTCGCACACTGAAGTCTTTGATATAATGTTAATCCAAACGCCAGCCTGTTGATTGCCACCACGCGGATTCTTCAAAGACGGAAATTGCCAGATGCGTGTTACCTGCTCCTTCAAAACGAATCAACTTCTGGAATGTGCACTACAAACCTGAGGTTGGATGCACAACACGGAATTTCTAGATAGACTCGTCTCATTCGAATTTGTTGAATGCTAGCGCCCCTCAACAGTATCCTTTTCCCACGACATTCCTTCCTTGAGGAATTCAATATGAATAATGATCCGCCTCTTATCCATGCCTCACTTTAGATGGGTTGTTTAAGACAAAATTTGATTTCCTTCAATTCTTTGAGATGCCAAAAACTTCAACAAAGTAATCATAATATCTTCCCTTATCTTGCTTAGACAAATCCGATGAACCCGTTTTGATACCATGTTAGTTTTGGGATCAGAAATTAAATAAGCAGATTTAAAACAATTTCAAACAATTAGACACAACATATACCCTGGGAAAACCCTCCAACTTGAGGGAGAAAAACCCAACAACAATATATCTCTTATATATTGAATAATGGAAGGCAATTCGCTTTTACAACGAGGCCAAATACAAGGCCGAATCAATCAGCACCACACTTGATGCAATCTCAAACAATAATATTGAACTCCTTCAATTATATCGAACTCTATGAAGATAAATATTGAACTCCAATATCGACTCTTTGCTGTAGATGAATTCGCACTTCTTGACAATGAAATAGGATGGATGATGAAGTAAAGAACAGCGCCTTCCTTATATACCAATCGAAGAGAGAGTCACCAATAATCGCGTCCCTTGGTAGAGGAAAGGTCAGCCTCCAATTCGAAAGGTTGTGTCTCACACAAAGGGTGGCGAATGAAGTTGGCCACATAAAATAAATATTATTTAATATTAAGTGAAGTGCCTCTTCACTAAGAGATGTCTCCAATAAATAAATAGCCGTTGGGCTATATTTAATTTATTTCCTTATGGAAATCGCCGCTGGAAGTAGAGGCCCGCGGCTAAACATCAACATTTAGTTGCATCTTGAGTTAAAATTTGAGTTTTGTCAATAGGTTAAATTTATGCTAGTTGAACCGAGTTTTGGTTAAGTTTGAAAAGAAAAATAATAAAGTATTTTCTCTCAAATATGTTATGCTTGTCGATTTTCATCGATTGAGTAATGTTGATAGTTCGACAAGAGAAGTTGTTCATAATTGCCTTATCGATTTACCAACTTTGATAAGTATATCAAGTCAAATCGATCATTATTGTAATTATATTAAATCGATATGAATATACTTTATGTAAAAATAAATTCATTAGAAACAAAATAGATATATAATATATGTAAATATATGTATGTATATAGTTATATATATGCGATATTTTGTAATTGAATATATATATACAAATATAGATGGTTTCTATTAATCTCTATGCACTTGTTAAAATGTTTAAAACACCAAAATAGTGGTGAATAAGTGTAACCACTCACCATATAGTATGGACACCATTCTACATTGAATTTAAATTACTTTTAATTAAAACCTTTGACCAAGTGATTAGCCATGACATGAGGATGGCATTACTCCATTTGGCAGATAGGGAAGTCGGGGAAGTTCTATATTTCTGAGTTGAAAGAATAAAAAGATGATCTTGTGAGAACAATGGATAGAATTTTGGGGGGGAGAATAACTGAAATTGAAATTTAGTTACCAACGCCATCTAGACTCGAGGTGGTTACTTGGATGTCGGGGGGAAAAACTAAACAGGGAATTGCACATTCTTTTTCTTTTAGAAAAATGAGAAATCAGTGGGAAATCTTGTAATGTGGGGAAGTAATAGAGATATCGGTGGAACCGTTTGGGGAGGAGGAGCTGCTCAAACTGTTTCTCTCTTTTTTGAACCTTTGAAGATAATCTAAGGGGAGGGAATCGTAAAAATAGAAGGGGAGTTTTCATTGAAAACAAAAAAGAAAGTCAAGCTGTGAAGGGAGATGGGGAGGAAAGTATTTCGCCATGGATAGGCTGTGATATTTTGCATGCTGGTCAGTGAGGGCACGATGAATAACCTAGTCCTGTTTTGTCCCATCTTGCCTGAGAGCCCGTTGAGAACAATTATTACTGCCAAGGTGGTTCCATTGCATGTAGAGGGTTCTATCGGTCGCACTGAGCACACGAGTTATCTGGTTCGACTCTTCCATGCTCGAGCTTGAATCCTCACACTATGGTAGGGGCTTGGCACAGGAATATACACAAAGATAGTCTCTGATTTGTTACAAGGCTTATTCTTGAAAGATTTTTAAATCCTCTCAACAGAGTATTATATCCTTGACAGTGCATAGAATGGTTTTGCTTTTATCGATAGGATAGAATCAATCATCTTGGAATCTTTATTTTATCTTTCTTTTCATGGGGTAAAGATGGGGATAATCTTCAAACTTTGGGTAGAGACATTTGGAGAGAAGTAGGCCACGACTATACAAAATCCAAGAGGCTATCCCAAACAAGAAAGCACAGTGAGGAGTTAGTAATGTAAAGAAGAAAGAAGTATGCTATTATTAAAAGTTTTTAGTGTTCTAAAACCTTCAAACCGGTAGAGTTTTATTATTTACGTTGAAGGCTTCCTTTAGTTGAAGATTCCAAAAGAAGAAGAATGGGAACTACTCTCAACATAGACATTCAGGTGGAAGGTATTTTCACTCTTATTTCTTCATTTTGGGAATATGTGACTGCATCTCGGAATTAAAGAGTGCGACAGTTTCTTCAACCTCTTCCATGCATGGACAATATCCCTCCTCTATTTCTCTCTTAATTGATAAAAATCTCATATACATCTCTCTTTAATCATGCAAATGCAAGGATGTAGTTGATTTGGGTAAAGAATAGAGAATTTACGAATGCCCAAGATTGGACCGATTAACAGTTTGATTTAATTTAGTGACCCTTGTATCCATATATTCGTAAACTTACATTGAAAGCTAGAATCTCTTTATTATGAAGAAGTAATTTTCAAAATAAAAAAAGATACTATTATTGTGTGTAATATACATATCGTCAAAGCCATAAGATGAAACCTGAAGGGTCAAGTTGATGTCTCTTGGTTGACATGTTTAGCTTAAGTGTATTAGAGAGTAGTTACTCTCACAAGTACCAATTAGAATTGGAAAAAAAAAGGCAATAGCCTAGTCCCTAGATGTTACTAAAATATAACAAGGGATTTTATGTCCAAGACGTCTAACTAAAACAATCATAAAACTGACCTTAGTAAATAAATACATATGAATGTGAATCAATTGAAAGATGGGATCAGTTGGTCTACAATTGTGTTTATATGAGATTTCACTAAATGACATGAAGGACTAAGACGTAAAGGAAGTTATATTCTTAACAAAGATCTAACCCTTACTGAGTAGACTTTTTCTATGTAATATTCTTTCTACATCATGACCCGAATGGTTAAGAAGAGATCGTTTCGTGTCAATATTTGCTTAAATATTCTATCATGAGAGTAGTCGCTCTCAAGGTTAGTGTTAGGACTCAAACAAGTGGTTGTAGCCAAGACGTAGGAAGTTACATGAAAGTAACTCGAGTGTTCGAGTCAGAATTAACCAACAACCCAGATGAATTATTTACCATGTGAATCTCCACTTTCTAAGTAAGGACTCTTTAACGAAGCTAAAACACTAAACATTAGAGACTATAACAAGAAGAAGAGATCTTCAACTTAAGACTAATATCTATTAGTAGTTATGTTTAAACATTTTGTCCATAAATAAAGAATGTGAGTAAAGATGAGGTAATGAATTAATGAGCACGTTAGGTGCTATAGTTGCAAGATTGCCCATACAATAAAAGGATATAATCCTTGTTTCCCATTTGATAAATGAATTGTGGTACGAATTATTTCCTTGAAATGTAAAACTGTTTCATTGTAAGCGTCCCAAACCCTTCTAGGGTTTTGTATTGAGTCGAATACCACTCAGTAGAGGGTATTATGTTAAGGAAGGTTGCCTTGTCAGCCTATGACCAGTCAAGTCAAGTTAGTTGTTTATATTAGCAAGGAAATGCCAGGTAAACCACTATGTGGGGAAATACCCCTTGCATTTTGTTTATCCTGAATCAGTGGCAGTTGCCAAGACTCGATAGTTACGCCAAGTAACCCGAGGGTTCAAGAAAGATCTAGCATCTTATCAACTCAGTTGAGTTATGTCGATTTATAAGTTCTTTGTGAATGTTTATTGGGTGGAACAGTTAGTTTCAGTATACCGTAGGTCAGGAAAGGTATTCCAAGTCGAGGAGGGTGGGTGAACATACAACTTTGCTCTTGGTAGCGAATGTATCAACGATACAAATACTATGGCCATAGTGAGTGTAGCAGTCTCTATGTGCACTTGTCGGTTCATTATGACCTATATACTTAGCTAGTTAGAGATGTCGTACATAGTTGGAAGGTATCCATAGTTGTGCGACGGTATTAGTTAAGCAAGGGACAACACCAGAGCTCAGATGGAAAAACTAAGAGGGTTCCTAGCTTAACCCTTCATTGAAGGGAGGGCCCCTTCTAGTTAGGAAGGTGTGCGGGGGACCGCTTAAGTCCATGGTTGGAGGTAAAGCACCCGGGTGATGCTCTCCCTCATGCAGATGACATGCCGAGTCTTGGAAGATAGAAAGAATCCAAATAAGGATCTCTGACCTAACTCTCTTTTAGAATTTGATTATAGTTTACTAAATTGTAACCATTGAATTGAAATGCAAAAGTGTTAGATGTTTATTCTCTTCAGTTTGAAAATATTGTATAAATGTTTTGTTATATCTTTATGGTAACAATTATGCAGCAGCATGTTCCATATCTAAAGAAAAATTTTGTATCTCTTTTCACCTATGTTTTTTGAATAATTCATGGTAACTCCCTGTAAGGAGTTGGTTGTTACTTGTTACAATTTGACTCTCATTTATACGGCTTATCTAGGAGGTGTGCTTATCCTTATGCTCCTATTTACTGTTTAAAGGTAAATTTCTAGATATAATATAATTTTCTATTTACTTTTCAAAAGAGAATTTGTTTTATTTTCCAAGACCTCCAATAAAATCAGCAGTAACAGCAAATACTTCAGAAACTACATATCACTTATCTCTATCTGAAACCCCACTGTTTATGTTATAAACGAAACTTTATATTGTGTGCTTTCATAGAAAATGGGTTGGTAAAAATACAGTAAGTATGAAACCACTGCAACATGTGTTCCCTCTAAGAATGAATTACAATTTCCTATAATCGGATTTTTCTTTTCATGTACAACAGTTAATTGCAATGATGATGCAAGAAAACAAGTGCAATAGTCCAATGGGCTAACAAAAAGAAGCATTGATCACAGACAAAAAAGAAATTAACAATATTATCAAAAGAAAATATTGTAATTATTTTCAGAAAGTGGTGACAATTTCCTTTTAACAGTGTCTCCGGATGATTCTGTTCATAGTTGATCAATTTTAAGGATCTAAATTCATCTTGAAATGAAAGGGACTGAGAAAACTTTGGGGCAATGAAAACTATAACATCACAATATTCAAATAGAGAAAGTTCAACAGATGGGAATAATTTGGTCGCATGGTATGTGTTGAAGAATTATATGAATTGAAATTTCAAATTCTAACAAACGCAAATAATGAATGATCATGCTGATAGTAACATTGCAAGAAAGCATACTGGAAACAGGATGGAAGTAGTACAAGAAAATATACCTCGAGAATATGTGAAGCCATTAGGAAGCTCAGTTGAGATGGATCACCATGTGTAAATGTCTTTTTATTCCCAAGTGGAACTAATGGTGTCCCAGGCGCACTACTCCTGGTTAAGGTGTCTCCTTCTCTAGCTCTATTACTGGATGTTGAAGCCTGTTCATGATTAGAAGATAACCCTCTCTTACCACGTTTTGAGCCAGCAGTGGTGGAAACCTTCCAAACCTCCTACTCATTGAAAATGGAATGAGTCAGTCGCAGGGAAATCTCTCATCCTCAAACATAAATTACCAACTATTTAATAGAACTCAAAATTGGAGACTTACCTGACGCTTTTGTGAATCTTGTTCCTCTTCTGGGAAGAAATACTCCCACATCATCTTGTACATTGTTTCAGTTAGATATATTCTCAATGGGTATATGTCCACCTGTGCAAAGCATGTTTCATTTATAAATATATGAACAGAAGTAACAAACAAAAGGAAAATATACAGTAATCCTTCTGTCATTCATGTTTGCCATGTGTAAAATCTTGTCGTGAAGAACAATGAAAACAAGATGAAAGGATATGACTGTTGAAAGCATGCAACGTTGGAAGCTGATGCAATCAGTAGATTCGGGGTGCTTTTCAGGCATCAACAATTTACATTTAAATGTAAATCCTTTATACACATTGTGAGGACATTTTACAGAAAATGTATGCAAAATGGAACTAGGTTTTTTATATTTAAATAAAGCTCACACTACAAGAAAGATGAGAATACAATTATTCAGGGTTTGAGTTCCTCAATAAACAAGATGCAACATGCAGTAAAAAAGGAACATCGGTAGGTATTTCTTAAGTTCAGAAGTACAGCCTCTTAACAAATAATTCTCGTGTAAAAATAACTTGAGCATGAGATCTTGTGCATCCCTAAAGGACTTACTGGATAATTGTTGCATGTTGGCATTTATGCCCTTGATCTGGCATGCACGTCCTAATGTTAAAAGTTTTGAGATAATTTAATGTTATATCTTGTTCTTTTTTATTAACAAAGGACTACTTTTGAAATTGTAAAGACATTATGGTGATGAATATAACATCAATTTTAACTCAAACCAATGATTTATTTGTATCATCCATAGTTGAAAAACTTGGACTCGGCAATAACTCGGCAGACCCAAAAAATTTTAGAACTCGGGACTCGACAAAAACTCGGGGAAAAACTCGGCAATAACTCGGCAAATTTATCGAACATTTGAAAATACACAATTTTTTAAAATATTCTTAAAAACCACACATATAAACTGAATTTTTAGAACATATTACTGATTTCATCATATATAAATCAAAATTAGAGTATCGATAAAAATTATCTATCCTAAATTTCTTCTACAACTAAAACTCTTAAGCTTTTGTCGCTGTTGTGTGGGTGGTGCTGAAGTAGATGGTATAGTTGCAATATCCTCAATAGAAGCCTCAATAGGTTCTCCAATAGGTGCTTCATCCACAGGGATAGGATCAAGCTGTGTGTGTGAAGAAACTACCTCTATTGGCTGACCAAGCTCGCCTTCTTCCTCCTCATATGCTGCCACCTCTGCTTCCCATTCAGCTGCCTCTACCTCCCTCTCCATCTCAGCGAACTCATCATCACTTATCCATGGTTCCACAACGACCTCATCAGGCTTAGCAATCCAATCTGAGAATGGATCAATGTCATCAAGGTCAAGTGCTTCATGTCAATTCAGCCCTTGTACCTTCTTCTCATGCAACCAAAGGTTGTACCGCACGTAGACAATGTCATTCAAGCGCTTTTGAGTCAACCAATTGCGCTTCTTTGTGTGAATGGCCTCAAAGACACTCCAGTTGCACTCACAACCAGATGGATTACAAGGCTGAGATAAAATACGAATGGAAACCGTTTGAAGATGAGGCGTTGTGGCACCATAATCTTGCAAGGATAGCAATTGCCATTTATAACTTAGTAAAGATTAAAAAAAAAAAATTAGATGTAAATTTAATTTTTAATAATGTTTTAAATTTAAAACCATTATAAAAATGATAGATGTAATTTTAAATTTTAATAATGTTTTTTCTTTTGAAAAGGGCAATGATATGTTTAAGAATTTTATATGTATTTTTTAATATTAATAATGTTGTTTTCCTTTCAATAAAAGGAATAAATAATTTGAAAAATATTTATTAAAACTTAAACATATTAAAATTTATATTTATACAATTTAAGATATTAACAGTTATTATAAATTTATAACTAAAAAATAAATGAAATAAAATTTCTTATAAATTTATACAATATAAGATATTATAAATTATTATAAATTTATAACAGAAATATAAATGAACTAAAATTTAAAGAAATTGTTACATTTTATACAATATAAAATATTATAAATTATTATAAATTTAGAAAAAAAAAATATTATAAAATTGTTTCATTAAAATTTATTATAAATTTGTTTCATTATTATTATTTGAATTTTGAAAAGAATATTTTTCATTATTATTTGTTTCAAAGTATTTGATTCACTTTAATTACCATATAAAATATAAGGAGATTTACGTATTGAAATTTGTTAAAAAAATTTCATTAAAATTTAATAGTTAAACTTAACACTATTATAAAATAAAAGAACTTGAAATAATTTTTTACAAGTCTAGGACTCTAGACTGTAGTCGCGCGACGCGGGTTTACCTAGAACTGAAGATTGAAGGTCTGAAGAACAGAGGAAAACGCCAAACATAGATGGATCTTCGAAGTTTCAAACACAATTTTATTTTGCCACCGTTGATCGATTTTCTCCTGTGTGGATTTTTTTCCCTGCCGTCGCGTTTTTACTCTGCCCTCGTTTTTACTCTACCCTGGGTCGCATGAAATGAATGGAATGCAAATACTTTTCATTTTTAAGGCGAAGAAATTAGGGTTAAAAATAAACACGACCTTTCAAGTCTTTCTGGCCACGTTTTTCTGCGCGTTTTTTGTGAAAAAAATCGCCGCGCGTTTTCATCAAAACACGGCTGCGAATTTTTAAGCGATTTACTCGCCCAGCTTATTGACACGCGGTTACTCGCGATTTCTGCGAGTTAATGGCGATTTTTTCATCTATGGACTCACTATCATCTACCCAAAAAAGCGAGCTTCTGTTTTGATTTAATTTTACTGCATTGTTTTGCAAATAAAATCAATTATGTTCAATTTTCATAAGGATGCGGTGAAAAGCAGAACAAAAAAGTGTTATTAGTCTCTATAGCATCATTGCCAATTTTTTCCCCATTTTTATAGTTTTGGCTCCAAACCATTTATAAAATATAAATGACTTCATATTATCATTATGTGTCCTGGTCACTTCAACAAATGATTAAATTTGCTCAGAAAATAATTTGACAAACAATAAATAAGATCCATAACCTATATGATATAAGCCAATAACCAGCAATGATAACCAATTCATTACTATAATATTAGATTTAGAATGGAGCAAAAATGAGGAACAGCCATAAGTTTGGAATCTTATCTTCAAAGTCCTTGCTGTTTGACAAGAAGCAAAGAGTAAGAGGTTTTGATCCTTAATTTTAAAAAGGCACAAAAAAGGAATCCTAAATATAGAATATGCAGCTTCCTCCCCCTGGCTTCTCTTAAATGCATTATAAACATATAGCCTTTCAGCATTACGATGGCTATGTAATGTCCCATTTCTAGCCCATACATGTTGACAGGTTGCTTAGCCTATTCCTGACCTTCGTAGGCTAGAGCAGATGGTTAGGAGGTCACCATTGGCTGTGATTGAGGTTGATTTGCCTCAAGTATTCAGTTTGAGATCAAGATTGACTTTCGTTGGACTCCGTTTGACGCACTTACTATTTATAGTAAGTTACTCTTTCAGGGAGGCGGGGTTTCTATTTATATCACAGGCATCTGGTTAGTAGTCAAAGGCAGTGACAACCTTTGTTAGGCTCTGCAGTTGTTGCTTGGCACTTTTGGAGAGACTTACTATTTATAGTAAGTCAGGATCATGGAGTTGCTATATTTAGCAAGGCACCAAGTGACTGGATATTAACTCACATTCAGTGTTTAATAAAGTTGACTTATGTTGGTTTCATTCTCATTAATGAAATCAATTATTTAAATATGCTTTTTAAAGGCTTATATTATAATTTCACTTTAAGTCATAAAAGTGGGGCCATGAGGCCATGACCCTTCAATTAGTTGCCACTTAAGAGTATTTAATAATTTGGAACTTTTTCCAAAGTCAACTTGTTGCAACAAATTCAGATTTTATTTAAATGATGCAAGTGGAGAAAAGGTCAACCCTTTTGGGGAGGTATATAAGCTTCATTCACAAAATTGACCTCACCATGTTGTGAGCATTTGATTTTGTGGAGTTTTCTTGGGTTGTGTGCAAGTTTGCACAGGGGTTTCAGGATTTGACACCATTGAAGAACGCAAACTCTTCATTGGGAAGCTGCTTTGAGGTAGTGAAAGATCTACCGAATTGTGGTAAAAGGGAGAGCTTCAATCAGGAGCTCTATTTGTGCTCAAAAAACGAAAGATTTTGGTGAAGTATTACATTGTTTCAAATCAGAAAACGAATCCGTTTGTAAGGGACACAAAAGCAATCATCATACAGCAGTTTTCCTTGAGTTTGGTGCAGTGAAAGGGCCATACAAATCAGATATTAAACTTTCATCAGCCGTACCCTTTTCTCTCAGGCTGGTAGTGTTCCGTCAAGGCAGAAATGCCTTATTTTCTTGGTGCTTTAATCTCTAATAGTGGACGGCTGCATCTAAGAAGGGGGTTTGGAGAGTTTGTAAGGTGGAGAATTCAATCTTGGAGGTAAATCGAGTAATGCTCAGTCATCTCATTGCTGCAATGATTTCCAGAATTTCATAAGATCCATGTTCTTCTCATTTCCGGGTATGCTCTCTTTAATGTAATAGACAAATAAGAGTATCAATTGGGAATAAAGGTGAAAAAGGCTGCAGCATAACTGTTTGTCTAATTTCCCATGGCTGTAGATGCACAATAGTTTTCATGCCAAATGTTTGTGGAAATACCTATTGGCTGGGCCTGAAAGTGATAATTTGCATAGTGGTTTACATACCTGTTAAAAGCCTTTGCTTGCCAAGTGTTTGCTTAAATATCTTGTGGCTGTAGGTGTACTTTAGAATGCTTGGAAAGTGTTTTGTCTTTATGCCCACGTGTTAATAGCTGTTGCAATAGCCTACATTGTGACACAATTTAATTTCAGACCTTGCTGGGCAAGTATTTGAAGAAATCCCTCTTGTTTATAATGTTGATTTGAAGAGATAGTCATTTAATTTCCGGAGTTCATCTGTTAGTGTGATTAAATGCCAAAAATTTATCATTG
Organism: Sequoia sempervirens; assembly: GCA_007258455.2. NCBI lineage: Eukaryota > Viridiplantae > Streptophyta > Pinopsida > Cupressales > Cupressaceae > Sequoia > Sequoia sempervirens. The sequence continues at coordinate 100,153,746 of VDFB02086081.1, read as the reverse complement.
TTTTTGCACACTTGCATTGTAAACTCACTCCTAACACAAGCAAGCAATCTAAACCAGAACAAAACGCAAAACTCAAGTTCAGAAATTTATAGCAGACCTATATGCAAACTCAGAAAAATTATATCAGCAAGAGGGAAGGTTCAGAATTTTGCTTCAGCAGTGAATGTTAATCAGTTGGAGAGACACCAGGTCTCTTACAGGGCTATAAGAAACTCTCTATGCATGGGAAAAAAAGAGATCATAACTAAAGATGATACAAACATTTATTCTATGTGGCACAAAAACCTTTCTATTTTTTTATTCCCGGAGAAAGCAGATAGAAAACTGTGGTCTTATACAAGTTAATTGCAGAGACCTTATCAAAGGAGAGGCAAGAAGGTTAATGAGAAAAGAAACTTGTATTTCAAATGTTCTTTACAGTGGACAACATATCCTTCATATGATCACTTGTGGCATTGTGTCTGCTGTTTTCTTTTTGAATTGAAGTTTTTTCAGATTAGAATATTTTTTAATCTAGGGAAGCAAGAAACCTGAAAAAGCTCAAGAGGAGAGTTTCCGTCCTTTGGAGCTCCCTGCTTTGCATCCACACGAAGCATAAAATTTCTGCAATCAAGACAGATGTTACCTACAATTTCAAATCAGTAGGATTACAAATTATATAAAATTTCATCAAAACCTATGCCTTTGTACAGAAACAAGCTATTTTCTTCACCTCACTTCATGGTTGCATTTGTTCTCTCCATAGACAAGAAAAATGAAAACAAGTATATAAAAAAAAACAGTGGCAATAATATGAAATTGAACTAGCCGAAATCTTACCTGTAAGAAAAATAGTATCATATATAAATGTGTTATCTATTGAACTTTGAAAGAGGAGTACAGTACAGTATGCTGAATTGGAGTCTGAGGACAATCAAGCACTGCCTAGTAATCTCCATTAATCATGAAGAATTGGCAAGTCCAAACTATTACATTACATTAACCGGAGTTACATGGAATGGATATATATATATATATATATATATATATATATATATCAAAGTTACATTCTCTGTCTTGTCTTTCTTCTAGGCCTCCTGCTCATCTATCACCATCTATAAAATATTAAAATGGCATCATTCAATGCTTCTTTCTCATCAAGCTCTTAATGTGCTAACTCCTTCCTTGCTTTTTTGTTTTCAAGCAACCTTCTCCTTGCTTCCAACTCCCAATATAATTTTGCAAGGAACATATTTTGATCTACAATGATTTTCAAATCTCCAATTGTGATTTGCAATATAGTTACATTGTCAAATCTAAGCCTGATTATCTCTAGCCACAATGTCAAAATTCTGATAGACCAATTCATATCCCAGTTGTCAAAATCTTCTTTGATCATTGTCTTCTGATACAGCATGCTCTAAAATTATCTACTCTCCCCTAGTCACTTCACAAGATACTTCAAAAATATTATTCCAATGCTCACTATATTTGGCTTTGGAAGATATTTAAATGATCATCTACTGGAAATGTGAAATCTATTTTGAACATATGATAAACCTGTCCTGCCGAGCCTCCTCCAATCTCAATGCTAATCTGGTGTACTTGATGGTTTTCCACATCAATCTTGTGCAATCCAACAGCATAGCCATGCAAGAGGCATCATATTTTTTTAGATATACATAGATGAACTATTGCATACAACATATGAGGAGTCATACAGGAAAATTGCACAAAATAAGATTAATATGAATCCCTATATCAAAAATACCTGTAATATATTGTTTCCAACAAATCATGCCTGATCCGCCTAGACATATCCATGAGGAGAACTTGGAGGAACATTTGGTTTAAATCTTGGAGTGTATCAATCCAACCAATACCCATGCCAAGCACATTGGTTGATCATGATATTTGGTATGTAGGCCTACCATAACTGCCACTAATCTCAACAACTAGAAAAGGTGGTAACAAGTGCAGTATGTCTTGTATAACCACTCATTTATTAAACAGATACATTGCACTTCACATCTCAGCAATGATGAGTGTGCCACTAAAACCATAGCTGAAAAACTTCGACTCGACAATTACTTGGCAGGCCCAAAATTTAAATCTTGGGCTTGGTAAAAACTCAAGGAAAACCTCGGTAATAATTCAACAAATTTATCAAACATTTGAAAATACATAAATTTAAAAAAATGTTCTCCAAAAATACACATATTACTGAAGTTGTACAACATATTACTAATCTCCATCATATATAAATCAAAACTAGAATTTAATACATATCATAGACCAAAAAACAAGTTCAACCCTTGAATACATATAAACTTCAAGTTTCAATATCAATAAAAATTATAAATAATAATATTTTGCTACAACTAAAGCTCAAAAAAGTCTATTAGCACTCAATAGGTATTGCAGAAGTGGATGGTATACCTGCAATCTCCTCAACATGTGCCTCATCCATAGTGATAGGATCAAGTTGTGCATGCAAGGAACCAACCTTTGATGGCTCACCAACCTCGCCTTCTGCCTCCTCATATGCTGCCACATTTGCTTCCCATTTGGCTACCTCCCTCTCCAAATTAGCTAAGTCATCATCGGTTAACAATGGATCCACATCAACATCCCCAAGTTAAGCAATCCAATTTGAATATAGATCAATGTCTTCAAGGTCAAGCGTGTGATGTGTATTTTGTCATTGTACCTTCTTTTCATGCAACCGAAGGTTGCATTGCACATAGACAAGATCATTCAAGCACTTTTGAATCAACCTATTGCACTTCTTTGTGTGAATGGTCTAAAAAGCACTCCAATTGCACTCACAACCAAAAGCACAAGGCTAAGATAAAATTTGAATGGCAAGCTTTTGAAGATTAGACATTGTGGCACCATAAAATAAATATTAGATTAAAATTAAACATGTGTTTTTCTACACAACTCAAAGAGTTTCTCCTATGAATGCAAAATGTTAAAGAAAATAATGCCCTCTCCACCCTCTTATAACTCTATCTAATCAAGTATGAAGTCTCAAAGATTGTCATCAACAACCAATCTCTCAATACACGTGTTGAGGCGAAGCATAACCTCTGCATCTTCTTTGCATGAAAGGGATAAGAAAACTTGGGGTTTAAATACTAGACAACATCATGAATATGTTGGTGGAGTTGTCAGTTCCACCTCCCGATCAATAATGCACCGTATGGTTCATATTTAGTCTTATTTGACCCCTACAAATGTTGAATTGCCTCTTTGGCCTTATCCATGGTCTCTTATAAATACCTCATGGGGTTTTGATCTCCATCCACCAATCATAGAACCCTAACCAATGGTTATGACACCTAAATATCCAAATTTTACAAAATCAACAAATTGTAACATTCAAAAATAAAAAATTAATAGAAATTGGAGTTTGAAAACTTATTTTGATGATCTCCTCCATGACTTTGGCAAATCTATCATCAAAATGGTCTTCACAACCCTCTCTGCTTCAACCTTCCTACAATAGCGACTCTCCAATGAATTTTCGCTTACAAACATGAACTTAAGATTGGGCAATCAAGCTGCTATACTTTGCAAGGTGAGAAAATTAGTGGAAAAGCATGTGACTCTTGATTGCATGAGCTCCTTGCCATCAATGTGCTCTCTCATAAGATTTTGGACCCATGTGTGGTTGTAGATGCACTTTTTGATATTTCTTGCATCTTCAACCACATTGTAAGTTTCCCTATGTCGTCAAGGAATATGTCAAGACAGTGTGTAGCACAAGGACTTAAAAACAATCTTGGATGCTTCGGCTCTAAAATTCTACCATCTACCACATATGCAACTACATTGTTAGTCACTGTTTGAATGCCATTTTCCACTCCGACCTCCATTACCAACCATCCAACATGTTGCACAAGGGCAGTTTTTATTTCATTGGAGAAATCAATTGATTTTAAAGATACTAGTTGTCCCCTTGAAGCCACTAAAAAGTTGAGTGTTCTATATTTGCTGTCCATCCATCCGTTAGATAAAATGCTGTAGCCTTTCTTTTCCCAAATTTTCTTTTGTTCTTCTACTAGTAGGCATGTGTAATGTCCCATTTTTGAGCGAGCATCAGAGTTTGGTGGTTTAGCCTATCATTGGGTCCTCATAGGCTAATTAGGGTGATTAGAGGACCCAATGTTGGAGTTTGTTGGTTCTCCAGTTGGCAGTGTTTTCACCTCTTGAGCCTTGGCGAATTCAAAGGTTATGTTATTCGGGGTGTTTTGACTCCATTTTTATATACTTCCTATTTATAGTAAGTCAGTGTGTGGAATGAGGCCAACCTTACTATTTTCAGTAAGGCATCCTGGTGAGCAGAGAATGCAGTGGGCTACCTCCTGGAGCAGACAGATTTGATAAATGAGGTGTATTAATGGAGATATGAAGTTTTAATTATTATTAAAGTAATGCTTTAATAATAATTAATTATATTAAAGTGCACAACATTAAATGTTTATGTGACTTTTAATAAAGGGTTATTTATTATTAAAGTCAAATCATTAAAGTGCATATTATAGCGCCCAAGTCAAGGATATCATTAAAAAGTGACAAAGGCACATATTTTAATATATTTTAATGATTTAAAAGGCCTCTATGAAATTGACCTCTTTCAAGGAATTATATAAAGGCATCAAAAGCAAATGGAGTTTAATTATCATTGATCATTCATTCGACTTGGCTTTGTGCTTTGGCATTTTAGAGGTAGAAACTAGGGTTTTCAGCTGCAAGCAAACTTGGGAGCGTAGCTTATCTTGATTCAAGTTTTCCAAGGGTGTGAAAGATCATCTGACGTTTCCTAATTGGTGGCTTTATCTCAAAAGTCACATTTGTGCTTCATTGATTTACAAGAGAGATTCATAACAAGGGTTTATAGAATTTCAAGATCAAAAGTTGTTATCTGGGCATGATCTTATTGTAAATTCAAAGCAATAATTAATTAGAGTTGATCATTCAATGTTTTGGCTTTCAACATTTCTCTATTTGCATTTGGTTTGCAATTTTATGCATTTTCCTGGTAAATATTTTCAAAAAATTAAAAATCAATGAATACAATTTTTGTAGCAAATATCTCAAACAGGGCGGGATATTTCAGCATGTGTTTTGAACTTCATTCTACAATAATGGGCCACTCAACTCATGACGACTTAGGGTCTTGAACTCCTTATTGCCATGGTCAATACATTGACTAACTACTCCCAGTAAGGACTTGAAGCAACATTAAACAAAAAATTGTAATTGTGCCAAAATCTTGCATGTGCCAACTTCTCCTCATGTTCCAATTCTCTATTCCATGTAGTACCTTCCAATGAAGGTTGTGCACTAGAAGTGTTATGAGGAACAAAAAAACTAGACTATGGCTGCCCACACTACCTAATCCTTGTATTTGTGGCCCGATGGAAGAAGAGTCCACATCTTCCTTTGATTATATACAACTAAAAAATTGAAGTAGCTTTAGTCACATGTTGCAAGGAGTGCTTTTGCCTCCTCCTCAACCTTTGAAGTAGCTTTTGTACGTGACCTAAAATCTTGGCAAGGGATCTGTGCAAGGTGAGTTGGATCAATTCATGCTTCTAGTCATACACTTAGTGCAATGGATACAAATAACCTCTCCTCGTGTTGGACCTAGTGTCCCATGTTTCTAGCAAGGGGGTTCACCACAAGTTCTTCGATTTGCTGAAGCCATATTCCTTTTAGAAAAATGAAAATAAAACCTAGCAAAAGGGAGACAATAGAAGAAAATCAACAATACCCTAGTTAGCAGCCTAAACTTAAAAAATAAAAATAAAAATCACTGCATAAAAGGTATCATTAATTATTTTGGTGCATTGATCTTAAGATATCATTATTTATCCATGTTTTGTTAATATTCACTGAACTATTCTATGTTATTCCATATGTGTCGTTATGATTTTGGGTCATATTTGAAGGTGAAATGTTTTTTCTAGTTTTTTTATTACTTATTGAAAGAGCAACCTATTTAACTAATATTTGTTGGTGTAAATAGGTGTTTTACCTAACTAGTTCATTAGTGAGTCCTATTTACATGTTTACTTAGGTCCTAGGAGAGAATCTTTCTAGGTGTTATTTGTCATTAGATCTTATCTTATCTTTTGACATTTGATACATGTGCCCTAAGTCAATTAATATTAGTTGTCTCATGTCACAGGATTAAGACACTTGTCATGAATCCTGTCTAATCCTATGTCTCACCTTGGCTATATAACGAGGTGGTCTCATGTGTAAATCAACATTGATAACAATCTTATCATCATAATCTATCATTTGCATCCTTTGATCGAATAGCATTATTCTCTCATAGCTAATCTCTCTTGTGCTTTCATGAAGCTCTTAGATCTTGGGTGGCTATAATCTTTAGCCAAATCTTGCATGGTGTAAAGTATTTTATACCAACTCTTACATGGTATCAGAGCAAGTTGGGTGCCTTTGGTTAGTCTGTTTTTGGAGAGATCTTGGTAGATGTAGAAAATTTGAGTATGCTCTTCTCTTGCATCGAATGATGATCTGGAGAATCAAAAAAACTTGATAAGAAATAACAAATATTACAGGGGTTCCCCTTTGTGGTTTTGTATTGCAGGTTCATTTTGGAGCTTGTTGGTCCAAATTTGAGCTCACCATTGAGTTCAGGGTGTTTGAAAAAGTACGTTTTGCCTTTTGTTTTGTCCAAATCAGACATATGAGGTTAGATCTATGAGGTTTTGAAGTTGAAAAGTGGTTGCCAAATTCGGGAGGTAGCTGCAATTTTGGATCATTTTGGGTTAAATCTGACTCTTCCATTGTGTTTAGAAGGCCCAAAAACCCCAAGATCGATTGTCAATTCATCAAAATCGGACAACTTTGCTCAAAGCCATAAAAAAAAAATTCCCCTCCTTGATCATCCATACAACCATACCGTCATCATCATTGCACAATAGGGTATAGTTGCAATTGTTTTTTTTTTATTCAAGGGGTAAACGCTTTTGACCAGAGCTATGAACCGGAATACAACCATTCAACAATACCACCCCAACGGGGTTTGAACCTTGGTGGCAAGAACAACAATTCCACCTTTAAACCATCACACCATGCCAATACCGGCATAGTTGCAATTGTTTTTAATAATTGGCTTGTTTTAAATTTTATGATTTTAAAAAAAAATATATATTACATATTTTCATAGTATTTTTCAGAAAACTTTAAATCAAAAACAAAAAATTAAAAGTCTTTGGGACGTACCTGCAAGTTACAAGATAGTTAGAGCACCCTATACCCGTGGGTATTCCCAAGGTGCCATGAGGCACAGGCAGAAGGCCCCACCACCAGACCTTAGCTGGCAAAAACCAACGGTCAGTTTAACAAAATCGACAACCAAAAATCACATATTCTATGATTTTTAAAAGATTTCAATCGTATTCTGCTGGGGAAGAATATTTCGTCATGATTCTTTGATTCTAACTGCACAAGTATATTCGCCAAATATTTCAACAACCGTGGTCAACCTGTGACGGCTCAAAAGCTGTCAATTTTAATCTCGTAGATTCAACATATTCAAAGAATATTCCCTGCTAACGTCAGTAGGGCATTTTTAAATTTACCCCCTTCTCCATTTGCATTTTGATTTTGGAGGGCGATTTTCAAATGCTCATAACTTGGACTCAAGACCTTTTTGCGAGCAATTTTTTTTTTTATTTGGGGCAAAATTTTATGCTCTTCGCAATGGTATAGACAATTTTTGATCTTGGTGTCTAAATTTTCCAAAAATTGCAAATTCTCATAGGTGTTGCTGAGCCGTTCTCATTTTGGGAACGGCTAAGGCTCTATTCTTGCTACTACAATAACATTTTTGTGTGATTTTTTTTTGAAAGTGCATAATTTTTCATGTACTTTGCAGTGGTGTTATCAGATCGAGTAAAAAATTTACATTGAGCTTGTAACCAAATTTGGCATCTATAATCACTAAGATCAAGTCCATTTCATTGTTTTTGGCATTTTTGGCAAGTGGCATTTGCAATCGCAATAAGTATAAAATGCCACATCATATATTGTTGGGGGGATTCTTGATTGAGTGATTTGTGGGGCTCTCTTGGTGCATTCTTTTGATTTGTTTGCTTGTGCTCTTCTTTTCCATGGATCATTCTAAGGTTCCTTTCCTAACATGAAACAACCATTCAAATTGGCATCAACATGCATGGAGTGCTCTAATGACTCAAGGTCACTCTCTATATGTTGAGAATAAGGTACTGAACCTAAATATGATGAGAAAAAGAAATTGGATGATTGAACATACTAAAGCTCTTGGATGTCTTCGTAGCTTAGTTTCTCAAGATCTATTGTTTCAAATTGAATCATGTAAGGATTCTCCTGAAGCTTGGAACAAATTGAAAACATTGAATGGCACTATAGCTGAAGTAAAAGGCTATCAAATTGATAATGAATTGATGGGCCTTGATCTTAAGAAATTTGACAACATCCAAGACTACATCACTAAGGTAAATGATCTATGAGAGCAATGTAAAGCATGTGGAATTGATAAAAAGGACATTTAATTGGTCTATAATGCATTGAACAGACTTGGTCTTGATTATGCATCTTTTGTTTTTAGCTTTCATACTCATAGGTTAATTGTGGGGTCTACATATACTACACCTTCATTTGCAGCTTTTTTTCAGATGATAATTCATGAGCAACAAAAGCTTCTTTCTATGGGTCTCATAAAGTCACCTAAATCTCAGGCATTGTTGGTTAGTCAAGTGTCTTCCATTGAGAAATCATCTAAGAAGGTGAAGCCAACTTATTCATATTGCAAGAAGCTTGGACATGATGAACACTCTTGTTATAAAAAGGATATCGATGAATTGAAACATCTTTTTAATAAGAATCACATTGATCTACCTTTCAAAATGTCTAAGTCAACTTCTTCTTCAAAACAGTCTAATAAGGAAAAAGGCCATGCTGGTATAGTTACTACATCGGGAAGAAAAATACAAGCTCTTTGTGCTTCTACAAGTCTTGGATTAGGGAGATGGCTTCTAGATTTAGAAGCAATATGGCTGATGAAACACACATGAATACTAAGAGGGGAGGGCGGGAACGGGGGCGGGGGAGAGGTTGAATCAATATAGATTAAAACTTTAATCCTTAACTCAATATAGCAATTTTACTTCACACCCTAATTATCCTTAGCAATATTATTCATGCAAGATGTAGCAGATAAGAACATGCACATGAGACACAATTTTTACATGGAAACCCTTATGGGAGAAAACCACGGAAAAATCTTGCTAGTATGAAACTTCTTACAAAATTCATAGGCTCCAACCCACAGGAGACTCCAATCCCATCCACTGAGCACCAAATCAGCAAGAGACTCCAATCTCTTCAACACGAGGCTCCAACTCACGATCTCCCAAATAGGAGGCTCCAACCTCCACAAGAATGATATGAACAATTTTGACTTGCCACTTCTTAGAACTTCCCTAATGCCTTTTCACAAATCTGTAATATAGTCTTCACAATATCGGCAATAATGTCTTTTCAAATCCGGCAATAATGTCTTCTCAAATCGGCAACAATTCCTTCTCAAAATTGGCAATAATGTCTTCACAAATTTGGCAATAATGTCTTCCTCAAATTTGCAATAAAATCTTCATAAGATCTGCTCGATAAATTGCCATGATCTTGCTTATGTCACTTGCTCTCCTCTCACAAATTTGCTGCTATAAATCTGCTCAAATACAACTTGTAGATCTGCTTGAATAGCCTTTTATTTCTGCTCTTCATACAAAGATATTTCTTGAAAAATCGATTGATTTCCTTCTTCCTTCATGCTTCTTTTATACCTTTAAGATGTCTCTTCACCCAAGGGAGGCGTCTCTCTAAAGGAGGGTCTGCTAGCAGCAATAAATTTTATTTATTTTAATTTTTAATTTTCCCAAAGTTGGGCGCACCCTTCTAAGGGGGTCATCCCTCTTTGGGAGCCCCAAAAAATGATAAAAAAAAATTAATATTTAATTAAATTTTCCAATATGAGGCGGCAATAATGAGGGGGTCGTCCCATTTTTTAATTTTATTTTGCAATAAAAATTCCTCCAAGGGATGCATTACATGGGTCAGCCCATGTAGAAGATACACTATTATTTTTGCAAAAATTGTCCAAACCATCGTCAAGCCCTTTGACATCAATGACAACATTTTTCCAACAATGGCATCTTCATAGTCTATATTCTCTTCTTTTGAGCCTTGTGCCATGTCTCCTATTTTGATGGGAAACAATACATACATGAGTGTAAATGGGAAGGATCTATTGATATTGGGGAGGGCACTTTCAATGATGTTTTGTGTGTACCTCATTTGTCAAACAATCTTCTTTCCATCTATCAGATTACCCATGGTAGAGATAGAAGGACAATGGAATTCACTCCTAATTCAGTTATCATTAGAGACTTGGAGAGTAGAAAGATTATTGCTACTGGATGGTTGATCATGCATCTCAGTTGTATACCTTTGCAGATTTTGCTTCTAATGATGACTTTGTTCCTTCGGTGTTGATCACACTTCTAGTGTGGACCATGATTTTGAGACTTTTGGATACTTGAACTTGGGTGTTTTCACATCGGATCTTGTTCTTAAGCCTTGCATTCCATCTCCTCCATCTTCTATTGCATTTGATGATGCTCGTGTTGTCACAATTTTGGCCTCTTATGATTCAGTGCAACAAGATCTACATCGTCTTCCAAATATGGCTACTTGGGATGTGTACTTGACAAACATTGCTAGTTTGTTTAGACCTTTTCTTTTTTTGTGACAAATTGCATTTGTACATGGGTATCTAATATGGCCTTGTAGTCGGGACCCGTCTTTGCATCATTTGCATAATAATCTACTCCCTCAGTTGCACTTAAGTGGGGGTGTTGGTGTAAATAGGCGTTTTACCTAACCAGTTCATTAGTGGGTCCTATTTGCATGGTGTAGAGTATTCTATACCAATTCTTACAATATTTGCAATTTTGCAAGAGATTTCCTTATTCCAATCTGCACTTATTGAAAATGTGCAAACTGTAGTGTACTACATTACCAAATCACCAGTGTTTTCCTTATTTCAATCTACATTTATTTGGAAATGTGCAAACTACAAAGTACCGCATTACAAGATCACCAATGTTTTCCTTATTCCAGTCTACATTTATTTGGAAATGTGCAGACTGCAAAGTACCGCATTACAAGATCACCAGTGTTCTCCTTATTCTACTCTACATTTATTTGGAAATGTGTGGAGTACAACATTTCAAGATCACTAGTGCTTTCACTTTTTTTATCTCATCTTAACTTTGCATTCCTACTATGGATTAATGCCAATATACTCCATTTCAAACTAAAAAAGAAGTGTAATATGTGTTAGAATTGTGAATAAACACGAGACGCATAATCAAACAATGAACAAAAACACCTTCCACGCAAGAGAGATGCAAACAATAATTTGCTATATCATCAACAAGAAAAACTTACAGAATGAACCTCAAATATTCAATGGAGATCTGGTTTAGAAAATACAATGAGGGTGAGTTCTTTATTAGAGCAACCCTAAATGATAAAGGGATTAGATCATGACAAGTGTCGTCATCCTACGTGATGAGTCAAAATAATCTAATAATGGTTCACTTCAGTTAACAAAAAAAAACACTCCTAAGTTTAACTTAAGTGCATGAAATGAATTAGTCTAATAATCAATTAAAGATTAACTAATTATTAGCTAATGCATGATTAGCCTAGCATCTTCCAGGAAAGAACAAAAACACCTTCCACGCAAAAGAGTTGCAAATAATAATCTGCTATATCATCAACAAGAAAAACTTACAAAATGAACCTCAAAAATCTTCAAGGATATCTTTTTGAGATAATACAATGAGGGCGAGTGCTTTATAAGAGCAACCCTAAATGATAAAGGGATTAGATCATTACAAGTGTCATTATTCTGTGTAATGAGACAAAATGATCTAATAATAGCTCACTTTAGTTAGCAAAAAAAAGCACTCCTAAGTTTAGCTTAAGTGCATAAAATGAATTAGCCTACTAATCAATTAAAGATTAATTAATTATTAGCTAATGCATGTGATTACTCTAACAATATGTTTTAATTTTTGAAGGAGCCAAGAGACCATAATGGATAAATCCTTTCTATGCTAAAATAGTTAATTTAGAGATCAATAGAATGTTGGATGTGGAAATTATATGAATTTTTGAAATTTGTTCATATTACAAGTTTACAAATTAGAAATGTAAATGACATATAGGCTTGAATTTTAATAGTTTATTAAATTATAATAAACTATGAAAATTCAAGCTTGCAGGTTGTTTATATTTAAATTGAGTTTGACTCTTAATAGTTATAATTTATAAAAATAAACACTTTGTGGGCTTGAATTTCATTGTTTATTAAATTATAATAAACTAAGAAATTCAAGCTTGTACATTTTTTAAATTTTAATAAACAATGAAAATTCAAACCTGTTGTCATGTTCCCGTCCCTGATTGAGACCCATCTCAACTAGGCAGGTAAATAGTGTTTTTGAACACTCTATCTACATTTAATATTTAAAATAATATTAAATATAAATAAAATAATAATAATATTTACATAAATTTAAATTATTAAATTAATAATATTTAAATTTTAATTATCTTTGGTGGCCGACCCATTTGAGAAGGCACTATGAATTGCTATATATTTCGATTCCTTTCCTCTTGAGGGATCATTGGATTCTTGGATGGACATTGGTCTGGAGCATTGGAGACGAAAACCTCTTGTGCTTTCACTTAGGTGGGACGACCCCCCTCACCTAGCATCCTTGAGTTCCTGTGTGGCAAAATTGATAATTAGAAGTGCTAATTTAGTCTTGTTTCTAGGTCGAAGCGATAGCATAGCAACGAGCGAATATCTCGAGTAAGTGGCAGAGCCATCTGACTCACGCCTTATTCAAGTATCTCTGTTCAGATCACACACGACTCTTGGGCGCGCGCCAATCTCACCCGAGAAATTCCTAATCATCGTCGCCTATTCCCGTTGCAAGCATCGAGAAGTCTTAAAGCATGCACCACTACTAAGGGCGCATCTCTAACGCGTCACCCACGACTCTTGTCTAGCTTGACTCTAAGCATATTGCCTTTTCCCAGCAACGCCACCCTCAAATCTTTAAGGGACTGGATTTGCTGAATCTGCGCAACACTGTAGGAAGGCCATCACCTTGCGTTTCGAACAAGCACAAACTCCTGGCTATCGTAGTCTCATTCCAGTGAGTCGCATGACCATGGTCTATCCGATCTAAGCATTCATTGTATATTTCTATGTGCTCATGTAATCGAATGGTTATTGGTGGAACATTTTTCAAATCATATTTTTGGTTCTGTGAGTTAACTCCTGATACTATCTTACATCATTGTTGTGTGTGTAATTTTGAGTTGGTTCATTGCATAACTGAGACATGGGATGCTAGAGATCCATATAGGGTTTGTTGTTCTGTGCACATAAGATATAGTATCTAAATCTGCTCGTCACGAATTGATAGTTATTCTTCTGAGATCTGTTACTAAGGTTTGTTCTAGGAGAAATCAGTTAATGCTAATCATCATACATTGTTGTTATTGTTACTATTAGTGCTTGGTATATTTCACATACAAGTTGTTGGGGTGTGATGGAACTTGTAAAATCTTGTGGTACTTGGTCTATTTTTCTCCATTTCGGAGTTTCTGGATGGTTTGTATGAGTTAGGGTTTATCAAAATAATGTTTAGAGTTTTTCATGCCTTCAAAAATACCTAACTCTTTGGTCGCTTTGATAATTTGATCTAATCCTGCATTGGCAGGTTGAGTCGGATTTCCGATTGGTCAAGTTATAACTTATGTCCTTGAATCCATGTTTTCACTAGCCCCTTTTACCTAGCGATACCATTTGGTGCATTATTCTGAAAATCCCGTTAGTTATTATTGTTTAAACTTTTGAGTTGTTTCGGGTCAAAAAATCCTTTCAAGTGTTCCTTTATTGAAATATTTGGCTTTATCCTAAGTTTGGGTTGTGCAAATGTTTTATTAAGTGACCCCTTGTTCGTGCTACCTAGTGACGTCCACACTTTAAGACAACATATATGCATGTGCAAAATGGCTTACTTAAGTTCCTTGATCCATTGCCCCGCTTGTGCCATGTGGTTGCATCATATTCCATCGCACACCTTCGCATTGCATTTCATTCAACACCCACTAGTTCCTTTGGTGTGAAGTGCGATGGTGCCATTGATCTTATCCTGAGGACAATTGTCTCAATCCTATGCCATCACACTGCTTGCTTGCATCGCATTTTCAACTCTTAAGCACCTATTGCTCAGTGTGATGTGTGCAGTTGGTCTTGATTGAAACACATGGCTATATCGTAGCTCATCGCATGACTTCTTTGTATCGCATCTGTGAATTCAATAGTCTATAACCAAAATGCCATATGCGATGAGAGTGAAGAAGGGAAGACAGGAATGAGGAATATGCCTATGGAATATTCCATACAGCTGTCAACATCTCATTGTGTCACATGATTTCCTTTCATCACAGTTTGCCTCTTGTGAAGAATAAAGGAAAGCGCAATATGCATTGAACCTTTTGGATTGCTGCATGTGTCATAATCTTGGTTCATCGCAAGGTCTTAATACATTGCAAATGTGAATGAAGAAGGAACTTAAAGAATTGCGATGTGCGATGAACACCAAAGGAAAAGGTTATACCAGAAGGAATATTTTGTGCCAAGTGTCTTCACATGAGTTCATCGCAACAGTTCTTCGCATTGCATTTTCAAGGTCCTCTGTCTTAAAGGAAAATGCGACATGCGATGGCCGCTAAATAAAGTTGGTGGTAGGGTTCAAAAGAAAGAATGGCTACGTGGCAACTCCTCAGTTCATCACACCTTCACATCGCGTTTTATATTTGAGAGCTTTAAAGCAAAAAGTGATGTATGAAGGAGGTGCAATGACCGTCAATCTTGTTCTAAAACAATTAGATCGACAATCAAAATTTAAACAAGAACGGCTAACTAACAAACTTGTTCCTCTCACTCATGCGAGCCATCTTTCTGCAATTAATGGAATATCCATTCAAATTGAGAGCCATAAAGACGAGAATTGAGTGAATTTTCATTGCTTTAGAAAGAATTCTCACGCAAACAAGCAAGCGGAGCTTCAAGTGAACAGATTTGAAGAGAAGAACAGCTAGGGTTTTCGGGTAAGTTTTCTCTTCCTTTTGTGTAAGATTTTCAGTTGAAAGCAACGGAAAGGGGAAATTATAGTTGAGTGGGGGTTTAAATTTGAGTTGTTATTATTTGTGTGGAAATTTTTGAGAGAATTCATTAAGCCCTAGTCTCAAAAGAAGGGTTTTGTAGGGTTTTATGTAATTTGGGTAGCTTTCTGTAATTCTTGTGGATTATTGAGTAGCTGAAAAACCCTAGTTTTTGAAGTAAATTGTAAAACCCTAGTTTATCCAATTCTGCAAAGATGAGTCAAGCCGGTGAACCCTCAAAGGCTAAACCTAAGGCCAAGAAAACTAAACCTAAGACTAGGAAGTCAAAACCTGAGGCATCAGCAGCTAAACTCAAAACCAAAAGGGTTAGGCAAGATTTTGCAAGGTTTATGGAGGATGATCTCAAATAGTTATTCCTGGGGGCAAGGACTATGGGGAAAAGAGCTACAGGTGAAGGAATTCTAACTGATCACCTACAAGATTGGGCAAGGGGGATAGGAGATATCACAATGCCCCAAAGTGGGTGGGATTTGTTCTGGTATGCATTCAAGAGGCAGACTTTTCCTCGTCCAACTTGCAATATATGGACATGTGATCTTGGAAAGCTCATTGTTCCAAATGTATTTGTGGAAGTAGAGCTAATTAAAGAAATTGTAAAATGTTATGATCTTGATGCAAGAATCATAAGAAGTGTGAAGGGGACTCCAATGCTGGATATCAACAAAAGTCAAATTGTGAAGACTTTTGGGTTGAATCCCTCTGCTACTGTGGCCATTCATTTCAATGCACTTTGCCAGAAGTATGAGAGGGATAAGTATGGGTACAGGAGTTATGTGTTGCCAAGGCACAAAAGAAAGGATTTGGGAAAGAAGGGGGTGAGGTTTACCCCAAAGGAGTTTGAACCTTTCAGCTGTGATGAGTTCGAAGATTATTTCAAGAATACTTTCTATGCTTTATGCCAGGTGCTAGGGAAGAAGTATGATTTGAGAATGCATATTGCTCTAATGACAATGGCTATGGACATCCAGGATAAAAATTCAAATAGGAGTTTTGATTATGCCTCCTACATAGCTAAACAGATCCATAAGCAGTTGAAGGATCTGAAGGAGCCTAATGCCCCACTGTATTTTATAGACTATTCTTTGTTAATGCATATGTTGTTGTGGATTGATCAAAAGGCATGGTCCAAATTCATGGACCTCAAGATGCAAGATGAGTAGGGAAATGATCTACCTGTCCAACTTTGGACACACATCTGGGATCAACATTGTCATGATTCCAACTATAATACTTTCAGCAATGGGTTAGTGCAAGGTATTCTGAATAATTTGTGTTTGAAACCAATGTATAGGATTTCAAGAGGCATTAAGGAAATCTTAAGGCCGTTGGAGTTCATGGCCAACACTAAATTAAATCACAATTGGGGAGATTGGTATCTCCATCCTTCATGCATTGTTTTCAGAGTGTATGTTGCTTTGGTGCAACCACATTGTCTGCCCATTTATGTCTCCAATAGAATTGCTTTGATGGAGATCATGTGGCAAATTGATGCAATGGATAAGGAGCACTTTAGAGGTGCAAAGAAAGGGTCATTCATCCCTGGTCAGTTTGCTTCTCTCATTTCAGGGTTACATCAAAAGAAGGATTGGACAACTTTGCAAATATGTTGAAAAGTTGCAAGATGAAGGTTGAAAAGGTAAGGAATTGTGACCCAAAAGGTTTTGTTGATAACGAGAGAAAGGAAAGACGTAGGTTTGGTTTCTACCATCATTTCCTATATTCAGAGGATGTAATAAAAAAACCTAGCATCTAATGCTGAGGTGAATGAGAGGAAACAGGAATGGATACATATAATCAAAGTTGAGAAAGCAAGGGTTAAAGTAAATCCTTTATATGTGAGCCCTTATGCCCAAATTCAGGATCCTTTTCAAAGGGCTATGAAGATGTTAGAAGCATACAAGAAGGGCACATTCTTGAGCTTAATCAAGCAAGTAGAGGAAGCAACAAGAATAAAGAAGGAAGAGCATATGGCTTAAGTTCAAAGTAGGCTAGCTCAATTAGCTGCTCAGGGCCCATCTATCCAGCTAATGGAAATTGAAGAAACATCAGTTGTCAACCCTCTTGTTGACTACTCTGCTGAAACAAAAGGAGGGGATATAATGGAAGAACAATTTGCTGAGTATGTTCCCAATGAAGAAGAAGTGCAACAGAGTTTTCCTCCCTCTGTGGTAAATGATGTCATGGATTGTTTTGTTCCTGCTGGCAGAGTTGTGACAACACTGTATGATGAGAATAGTGTTGATGATGAAGATATCAGACTAAGTGCCTATCATGAGTTCATGGATGATGAATCCTTTGTCCAAACAAAGGAATTCAGAGAGTTTGTGATTCAAGTCAAGAGCAATGACATTAAAGAAAGAATTGAGAAGGCAAAGGAAGGAGTTGATCCTTCATCTCATGAAGAAGTGGAGAAACAAGAAGAAGAGAAAATCATGAAGGAGATTTCTGAGATTTCCCCTGCTGATGGCAGGAGGTTGGTGAAGAACAGTGACATTCTTTTATTGCCTGGTTGGGACTTAACTTCTACAATTTCTCTGGATGCAATAAGACATGATGCAAATGCATTCATATCTGAGGAGCAATATGACAACAAAGTGTTTGGCTCTGGATTCAGTCCAAAATTACATACATTGGCAATTTGGTCTATGGGACCAAATACAGGAAAACCTAGAGTAATAAGATTAGTTGGTGAATTAACTAGAGAGGTGGTTGTAAGGAGAGCATCAAATATAACTCCCACTCAAGCAGCCAAGTTGACAATGCATGCTGCAATGCTTAGTGCAGATATAGCAAAGATGGCTCAGGAAAGGTATGATAGGTTACTTGAAAAGCTCAACAGATTGCAGGAAGAGTACAACAAAGCAAAAGTCAGTGCTCCTCCAGAGAAGCTTGCAGTGAAAGCCCTTCCACCATCTACTTCCACACAAGAATTCTCTACTAAAGATAGAGAAACATTGTCCTTCTGTATCAAGAGATTGAAGGAGGAATTAGAAATGGTAAGAGAAAATGAGCAAAAGGCTAAGGAGGAGACAAAAAAGGAGGTGACAGATATCATTGATGACATCTTGGGTCACAGGATAGCTTGTATACTCCACAAGCTTGATAATGTGTGGAACGTATATCAAAACATCCATGAAGCTTACAAAAAGCATTCTGAAATCCAAGAGAATTTTCAGAATGTATGGAGTAAATGGAGTACAAGGGTTGATGCTTTAAAAGAAATGATGATAAATATGGAAAATGATCCTGAAGCACCTACAAATCTGCCACAATTATTGAAGGCCATTGGATTACTTGGAGAAATTTTTGGTTTCCAGAGTAAGTTGGACTTGCAATTTAAAAGCAAACTAAAAATGTTCAGGGACATGGAAGCTAATGGGGTGTCTCAAATACTCAATGAGGCAGGAGAACTAAAGGAGTTTCCAAGCTAGAAAGATGAATTTGGAAATATTGTTCCATCTTTATCTGCTTTTATTTACAAGGATGGAAAGGCAGAGTATGCACAGTTGAATAGTTCTCTTGATGATCTATTTAAAATGGAAATAAACTTGGATGTGTTTGTGAAGGAGGCTAGAGCCATAATGGATGCCAGGTATGGTGCACACAATTCAAAAGTGCAAAAGTTATATGAGGTTCAGTGGCCAAGTGAGGAGTACAACATATGGCTTGAAAAGTTTATAGATTAAGCCTTCGATGTAACATTGTTTAAAGTTGTCTCCTCCTGGATGTAAAAGTTGCTAATGTAGTGTTGATATGGAAGAGTCACTTTGTCCTTTTCTATTTTATGCTTTATGTCCTAAAGTTTTTGAAACATGTGAGGATGTGGCAAAGGGAATATTTGGTTCGTTGTACAACCATCTTCTTTGACAAAGTGCCTTTTGGAAAGCGGGAAATCTTCTTCAACGAATGAAAACAACTTTTGTCTTGTATGGGACATTCTCCCCACGGGCGGTTATAGTCCTTTTCCTTGTAATACAATTGAATGTCAATTGTAAATGCGACATGTGTAAATGGCCCAAGGCTTGTTGCTCCCTTGCATTATAAAAGGGAATTCATGGCCATTTACACAAATCTTTTGAAAAAATTTGTAACGAAATGCAGAGAATAGAGCTCGAGTCATTCTTAGGATATTGAGTCTTGTTATTGCAGTCTATAAGTTTGTATGACAGTACTAGCATTTTTATGGAATTCAAAGGCTATTCTAATGCCAATTCTCTCCTAATGTATGGTTTACACAAATTATAAATGAAATAGATCAAAGATTGTTCTGTTTGTCTCCATGGTTGTTTTATGGATGTATGTTTCTAATTAAGGCTCTTCTTCAAAGAATAGGTTAAATGCTTTAATGGAGATATAAGTTTGAGTGAATGTATACGAGGATTTGATAAGAAGAATGGTTAGGAATTTTAAGCATAATAGTGTAATGCATTGTTATGAAAATTTTTAATGTTTGGGTTAAATGTTGTTCTACAATTCGAGTTGTACTAATTTGACTCCTCTACCCTAGGTTAAGGCACCGATCTATTGCCTTTTGTGTCTAGGTTACAATTCCAGTGTCAATCAAACTAAAATACTTTCAATCTTTAAATTTAGTTGAGAATGCATGTTGAATTGAGGTTCTATTCTGTTCTATGGTCTTGAGAATGTAAAATGCTTGAATGATTAAGCTAGATATTCTAAATTTTGTAATCCTCAAGCAAATCTGCATAGAACACATCTGCTTTTCACAGTATTTACAATAATTGGCACAAGATATAAATGAACACTGTCAAGGATCGTGCAAAGGGAAAGTTAATCTAACTTTCACCTGTTCGTTGCCAAATCCCTCCAAATATCCGGTCATTGAAAATGGCTACATCATAGGTTATTTGTGAGATCTGATTGGGAATTAAAAAATACCAACAGGGTGGAGGGCATAGCTCGATTCGCTAAAGCATCCTGTTGCAGGCAAGAGGTCACGAGGTCTAGTCTCCCCTCCGTCCTCGTGGTAGCGTGCCACGCCAGCGTCATCAGTCACATGAAAATAGTTTACTAGGTGCACTGCAGTTTATAGGGGGGGGCTACCCAATTCTTGTAGTCTAATAATTACAAATAAAAAATTTAAAAATTTAAAAAAAACTTAAAGTTGTTTAAATTTTAATAAACAATGAAATTTCAAGCATGTAGGTTGTTTATATTTATTTATACTGAGTATAAATATAAATGACACGTAGGCTTGAATTTTTATAGTTTATTAAAATTTATGATATAAATGCAATATGTAAAAACTTTCAAAATTTCATATAATTTCCACAATTGACATTCTATTGATCTCTAAAACAACACTTTCAACATAGAAAGGATTTATCTAAATTATTGTTTAAATTTTAATAAACTATGAAAATTCAAGCCTACAAGTCAATATATGAGTATTATTAATACTCAATATAAAAATATAAATGCCCTGTAGGGCCTCTCCCTCAAGTGATTTACAAGGAAAGGAAAAAACTAAAAGGATGTAAAAACATATTACAGTTCTTTTTTACTTTGAAATGAATTCGAAATGAAGCAAAGAAAAAAAAAATCAAAGAAAACCTATGTAGTTCACGTTGCCAATCCCATGCCCTAAAACAAAATGTGAAGTTCCTATAAAGTTTTTAACAAAAATATCCTGCTCATTTGGCTGATTTTTTTATGGAAAATTGTGAGGTTTTGGCGATATGGCTGAAAACCGCTGCAAGTTTTTATAAAATTGGCAGCAAGCTTTTTGGCCAGTAACTCTCTACTGGTTTTGACTCACAATTTTTTCATCTATGGCTGAAACCATCATCTAAACGTATCAGAACTAAAGAATTTGATGTTTGAGTTTGACAAAACTAGAAAATTTAAGTCAAATGATCTTCTAGTGCCAAAACAAGATTTTTTTTAAATTGTAATTTTGAATTGGATTTCAAGCACTTCCTTGTCAACGAGCAACTTGGACTAGGACAACCTGAATGATCAATGATGAAGTAGAACATCCAGCCAAAGTAAACACTCCAAAACTCGTCAATATTTGCTTTCTCAAATATGGCCCAACTTGCCTGAAAATAGAGGTAATTTGGTCATTCTGTGATCTTCTTTGTTAAGCATTGCCTTTCTGTTTCTTTTGCTCAGCTACCTTCACTTAAAAAGAGTTTCAAACTTGCAATTTGATCATTCTCTCCATCTCCCATGTTCAATTGACTTTCTATGGAAATGGTAACCATACCTCAGTCCTTGATCTAGAATTTGTGCATGTTATAAGTTCTCCCTGATCTTTCTTCATTAGGACAATAACTAGATCTTAAGCCACTTTGGATTGAGAGAAGAATTTTTTTGAGCATCATCTTGGGAAATGCTTTTGGATTTGTTAGCGTTCTTATATATCATATTGCTCCTAAGCAAGACTTCCTCTCTTTGTGCTTGCGTTTATCCATGCACTTTAAAGCCTGTTTGTATCTATCAGTATTGTTCTTGAGCCAAAACTTTATATCTCAATAACAGCTGCAGGCAAAGATCACTTTATTACAAATTTTATGTCAAAGATCATTATGCTTGAGCAATCCCAAGCTCCCACGGCTCGATGTCCAATATTTTCAGCAATTACTAAAGCAGTATTCAAAATCCAAGGAAAATATTTAAAGATTATAAACTAGCATGAGCATCTGAAAAAGGAAATTAAATCCTAATAACAGACCATTCAAAAACGGGTTGAGGAAAGATAGAAAGTCATGGATACAAGTGTCTATGTGGAAAAAGGCACCTACAGCCAGGCCAAGCAAATTTTGAATAAGAAACAGTGAGACAAACCAAGGTTCTCAACCTTCAAATTTGTGGCCTTCAAAAGATCCTTAATGCCTTGCATTATTCCACAAAAGGCTTTGGAAATACCCACCTCTTGAGGAAAATCCCTACTTCAGATACTGGTTCCCAGTTGATATTCCAGATTACACCATTAGAGTCAGCTCTTGCCCTTTATTTTATACAGATGACATCTGTGAGCTGTTTGGAAGTCTATACTCTCAATGCAGCAGATCACAAGGGGCTTCAGGCCAAAGTCCTCAAATATGGCATGGATTCACTTGCCTTCCCTATGACAACTTTGATAAGTTTTCCTTTCTGGTTCCCCCCACCTCTTGTTCACAGCACATCATCCATCCCATTCACAAATCAGAAGAGTTCAAATCAAATTAATTACGGTACTTTGGTTGGGTATAAATTTACCAAACTTTATGCCATAGTGCTGGATGAGTACAAAGAGGAAAATGAGGCCCTTGCACATTAATCAAAGCATGATAATGAAAAAAGACTACAGAAATGTTGGCATGATGCTCACTATTAACATAATATTCAACATAACTACTTTGAATAACATTATTCACATAAATAACATATATGAAAGAATATAAATTGAAACGCAAAACCAGGGTTGAAACACAAGAAGCAAAACAGAAAAAATAAAAAAGATTATATTTCACGATCCAGCATTATTACCTCCCCCACTCTGTAGGTGGGTTCCAGGCAGATAGCACCACATCTGATTTGGCATTAGCTAAGCAATTTCTCACAACAAATGATCTTGTTGCAAACTCTGCAACTCCAACATCTTTATAATCACGATCAACATTCAAAATCTGCACGACACAAACTGTTACTTTAGAATCAATTCCTTTCATTATGTGTTTTCTTTCTTTTTCCATAGTTCTAAAGATAAAATGGTTTGAAAGCAAGAATGCATGAGCTCACAACAAAAAATGCATCCTTACCTGTCTATAATTTACTTCCATATATATTTGGAAAATTAGCATCTTATTTATGTTAGATATTAGAACATCTTTTTGTTAAGGAGAAAATACAGTGGAAGTAACACAAAATAAAATCAAGTCTTTCATGAGGCAGTCTTTGAAAAATCATTATGTATGAAGTATGAACTTGTTAGTAAACAGATTTTGTCACTAATTTTGTATATAGTAACAGTCGGATAGGTTGAAAGCAAACAAATAACCTTCCTCTATGTTTTAAAGGGGCAACTCCCTTTTTAGATAAAACTTGGAATGGGTGGGGGTATGCTTTTAACCTGAAAGCAGGAACTGGAAATATATCTAATTAAGAGTGAGTGCAAAGTCCCACAAACAACTATCTACTTGCAGAAACATGAACTGAAAATTTCAAATCACCATCAAAGTTCTTTAACATAAGGAAAGGAACGTTTGAATGATGAGCAAATAGATGAAGAGAAGTTACTAATATCCCACACAAGACTATAGAGATTTATTTCAAAGTATGAATAATTGCACATTCAAAATAAGAAAAACACACAACTCCAGAAAATATGACCCACAATTCATCAAATTTTTGTATTCATCTTCAAAAATGGAGCTTAAAATCTCCTCGATCCAATCTATACATAGTCTGTATGGAAATACGAGAAACCTTCCAAATTCCAAAACTTCTTTCGATGGATGACCAATCACCAACATACATTGCCAAAAGATCTTGAAAATATTACCCGCTAGCCTATATATAGGCCATAAAAAGAAAGCCTTTGTTTGTAACCGTTTCTTGAAGGGAAGATGAAACAAACTTTACATCATATAATATTCCTATACGAAAATAAAGTTCATTTTACAAGCAATATTCTATCCCAAGAAAAGGACAAATTTCAATAAATGTGCCTCCTTCCTCCTTGTCTTTCTCAATTTGCTTGGATCCTTCAACTTCATTTTGAAATTCCTAAACCTAGTAATTATAGGAGAGATGGCCTTTCCATTCGAGATTGTAGTTATATTCAAGTGAACTTTCCACATGGCAATAGCATTATTTGTCTCCTCATCTTTCTTGTGGAAGTCGGTGATTTCTTTCTTAAATATCACAAGGCAAGATGTTTAGTTGCAAAGTCTCTCAATTGTACTTCCATTGATGGTATCTTTATTCATCGATTCTTGGGAAATTTGTTTCTTGATTGTTTTCTTCAATTTCAACATCAATCAAATTCACTTCACCTTCATCAAGAATGTTAACATTCAAACTTAGGCAATTAGCTCTGAGATCTAACATCATTGAACAGTAATTTTCCAATGCATTTTTCAACTTAGCTAGGAACCATTTAACGATCAAACTTTTCCATTCAGTGGCATTCAGTCATTTGGCTGATTCATTCTCCTCAGATTTGCTGATAATATTCTTAGATACTAAAATACTGGTGTCTACTTTAATCACATCTTGTAAATCTCTTATCACAACCATGAGTAAAGTTTCTTCCTTCTTGATAGCTTGAAGATCAGAGTTTGCTTCTTTTCGTTTGATTAAAATGTTTTCATATAATTCCATTGCTTCATTAATGTACAACAACCCTTAATAGTCAGCTTATCTTCCTAGGATTCAATTGCTTTACCCAAAGCTCGATACCTGCTGATCTGATTCATTATATCATGGCTTACTCCTTTGGGAGAGGTTTTCACTGGATTTTCAAACGAAACATCAAGAGGCTGAGAAGTGGTATCGATAATGGATTTAATATAAGAAGTCAAAACTTCTACTTGCTCTTCCAACAACTCTTTCTCTCTCTCCTTTTCTTTTAGTCTCTTAGCCAAAATATCAATAGACAGTCATGGGAATCTGATCAAGATAGATGGACTGTAGTTGGACTGCTACTATGAGAGTTATGGGAATCTGTTCAAGATATATAACCCTGTTTTCTGTCACATTGCCATTACCGTCATGTTTCTCATTTCTTGTTTCTGTTAACATAGCAGTAAGAAATCATTTCTTTTGTAACATCTACCTTAGCAGTTAGCACTTATGTCCCATAGGGGCTCTCTTTCCTCAGATTAGAATTTATGATTTTCAATAGCCTTATACCCCTCTAATTATGCTGAAAAATGGTTAAGGCAATAATCCAATCGATTTGTTCGAAATAAATGTGGACTACAGGAAATCTAGATCCCCTACTGATCAGCATTTCTTTAGTTTAAGCTGATGGATGGTGCATTAAGTATAGCTGTACCTTGACACATTCATTCAAGAGAAACCATACAACATATAACTCAATCCTTTTTTGGTGGATAATGAGAGTAGAAGGGACCACGGGCCAGGGGGGAACAAACGGGAACCCACTCCCCAGTCGCAGAATACATAAACTTCATTGTCCCTTAATTACCATGTTGATGCCTGCTCATACCTAGAGCTTGCCCAATGATTTATAGGGGAATTTAAACCCAAATCATCATCATGGTAACACTATATATGTACCACTCAGTCTAGCTCACAGTATTGGAATGAAATCCATTCCTATTTTAAGATCCTTTGATTTTTATGCATACACAACCACAAAAGTGAAATTAGGCCAGATCAGATGTGACATAATTTTGTAAGGACTAAATTTTATGGAAAGTGGATCTGAAATCTCTATAATGAGCTTTTACTCATCTGGGATGTAAACCTCCATCCATTAAAGGACGTAAAAAGTTCCTTTTACCAATTTGCAAACACAAAAAGAAAATGTGTGCTTTGTGCCATCCATTCTCAACATCTTCAAGGAAAGAACTCATACATCACAACTCATAGACATTGTTGGCATTTCAATTTGCAACTCTGGAATGTGAATTAGAAGCGAACAGCTATGCACAGTTAAACTGCTCTTCAAATTAGGAAGGGAAGCTCCCTCATTGCTGATGATGCTTAAAAAGAGTTACTAAACTACTGCCAATCTTTTTATTATCAGCTAAGAGCACAAGGTTATAAAACTCTTTGCGTCTTTTCTTGGCTCCATAGATGCTCTCCCTCCTGCAATGTCCTCTTGATCAGCCTGCTGATCTGAAATTTCAGAATCATAATCATCTGTAGAGTACCATGCCCTACAATTTGCTTTGCCCTTACGCCTCATTGGACAATCATGATCTCTACTGTAGGATCCTTTGCACCAGTAGCATAATTTATTTTTCCTCAACTCGTCACGTGACTCATCATCCAGTCTAATCACTGATTTCTTTTTCTCATCAGCGACTTGTTGAGGGCTCTCATCCACAGGAAGAGTGATGGATTTAAGTGGAAACTGCTTTTTTGGAGCAGCCAACTCCATACTACGCGCTTTTTTCATCACTTCCTATAAGGTAGGGTAGTCGAAATCCTTGATCCAATCTCTCAAAGGCTCGAGTAAACCCTCACTAAACAATATGACCAACCTCCTCTCAGATAAACAAGGCACCATCACTAAAAGCCTCTGAAACTCACCAATATATGCCTCTAAACTGCCCACCTGCTTGAGCTGAGCAAGCTCTCTGAAATACAACTCAGGATCTTTCCTATCAAAACGCTCAATCAACCTATTAGTAAACTCATGATATGTAGTGATAAGGTGGTGTTGTAAGGTAACCATACCATTATGCCACCAATCATGTGCCAAACCATCTAAATGCAAAGTGGCGAACTTAATGGCCTCATCCTCCTACATAAGTCTCAATGACAGGTTATTGTCCAACTTTTGGACCCACGATCTAGTAATGCATTTGTCACTGACATCAAAGTGAGGCAAGGTGACCTTGCTCACAACCTGCTGAAAGTCGCGAGTAACCTGTGGTGCCTGATGTGCCCTCTGCTCTACTCTAACTGCTCCACCACCTCTCGGGCTCTTCTGATCCAAAAACTAATTAAGTGTCAGTAACTCCCTAATCTCCGTAGGTAGTCATATACTCTACATAATGTCTAGTGATATCTCTTGCAATAAGAACATGAGGATCTGGCACCTAAACCAGAAGAGTCTGTAGAGGGTTGTGGTTCCTCTCTAGGGGTAAAGGTAGGCTAGTTGGGCCTAAGAACTGAACCCATAGATGATGACGACTACTGAAATACAACATTATGATGACCCAAACCCTATGTGCCACTATGCTTCCCTTGATAACTTGTATGTTGTGGAGGCACAAACTGCCTCATAGTACCCATCAATTGGGACATCATGTCCATCATATTGTTGTACTGTCTCTTGGCTCTGGAGTCAGGACTGAGCGACTCTGCTCGACCCTTATCTCTCCCAACCATAATGCCTGTCACACTATCACCGTCACTCGAACTAATTTTGTGTATACCCAATATCCCTGAAACTGTCTCACCTTCAAGAATTGGAGGTGGCTCCCACTGTTCTATACCTCTAGTGTAATGTTTAAATTCTTTGCTCATGAAACTAGTTAACTCACAAGATGGCAGGAGACCGCTCTGATACCACTATAATGTCCCACCCCAGGTGGACACTTGCAAACTGACAATTCAGCCTTGTGTAATTCATTACACTTTCAAAGTTTTGCTTGTTTTTTTTTATTTTAAGATATATTGCTAGGAATTATAAAGAAAATACATATAATTGCAATGAAGAGAAATATTGAAGAATTATGGCAAATTAAGAACTGCTGTAGCAAACCCTTATATTTTCTTTTTCAAATCAGATTTACAATGGTTTGCAAATACAATAAGTTTATTCTAATTAGATCACTATTACTTTGCACATCAATAAACTTTGCTTGAAAACTATAATGCTTCCATACCCAGTGTCCAAGCAACATATGTGCAAACTCTGGAAATACGGATCAGCAAATAGATAGCTCTCAAATATGGATGCCTATCAGCAAATACAGGTTTCTCCTCTTTGAAAACGTTGCCCAGCTAATGCTAGGAGTTTGACGCCAAGGGAGGTAGAGAATGGAAGCCCAAGACACAATCGATTCCCTCAAGAACTTCACACGCTGAAACTGGTAGTATATAGCTTGCTGGAACTATACGGCCAAGACTGAGAGTGGACTGTACGGCCTCTTGAAAAGACTTCCACATGGCTGTAAAGCTGTGTAATCAGCAATAAATTCCCTACAGCAGATATCTCTAAACTCAAGTGATTAATCTCTTCAAACCCTTGAAATAACTTCACCAATCTCCTCAAATGTGACCACTGAATGTAGCCACCAGGTGTATGCAACCTTCAGATGATCTCTCACACCCTCAGCAAGCAGAATCATGAAGAAGCTACACTCTCCAAGACCCAAGAATGCAGAAAACCCTGGTTTTCCCTTCTCCCAAGCAAAAGCTTTCAAAAAATGCTCACGTGTCAAATAGAATAGAATAATCAATTTGCTTTTGTTGAATGCTTATATATGCCTCATGAAAAGCTCGACCCCCAAGATAGCTTTCTTGACTTAAAAATATATTATAATATTGCTTTTGTATTGACTTTATTAAATTTCCTTACATGGGCGCCCAAACCAATGTACTTTATGATTTAACTTATAATAATTAAATGGCCCCACAAATATAAAGTCAAGTCATTATGTTATGTACTTTTAAATAATTAATTATTATTAAAGTCTTACTTTAATAATAATTAAAATAACATATCTCTCTCAATAATCATCATTTTTTTATTCTGTCAAAACCAGGAGGTCATCCACTGAAATCACTACTCTTCTAGGTGCCTTTCCAAAAATAGTAACACTGGACTCTATCAACCAAGTGACATACTAAAAATAGTAAGTGTGTAGAAACTAAGTCCAAATCAACTCCCAAAGGCAAATCCTGAATAATACCAAACTCCAGAAAAGAAAACAACTAGATATCTGCCACATAGGAACCTTTAACCCACAATATTAGCCTACGAGGGTCAGAAGATAGGCTATTCTATGAGACTCTGATGCTCACGAAAAAGGGGACATTACATGGATAGGGTGAACAAAGCCATTAGATCCATTTATGTTGGGGTTGATAAGTATCGTCCTATATGGAACATCATTGATTGACGATGACATTTTCAACTTCACAAGCCCTTACATGCAGCCATCTATTTCCTTAATCCAACATTCCAATTTTGCCCATATTTCAAGGAAAATGAGGAGAACCTAAGTGGGCTCTACATAGTCATAGAGTGGATGCCACTTGAACCTTTGGTTGGAGCATGTGTAATCATTGAGATAGAGATCTTCAAGCTTGTACAAGGAGAACACTTTGCACAAGAAATATGCAAGGCAACTTGGACAACATTGCAGCTAGGTAAAATCTATTAAAGGAATAATTTAAGTTTAAAATTAAAGCTCTTCCCTTCTTTTACATTCGTATTGAAACTCAAAATTAGACAATGAGATTGATTTTTTTTCTTCTCTTTTCAAATGCATGGTGGGAAAGGTTTGGTGCTAAGGTGCAAAATCTTGATAAGATTGCAATTTGTAACTTGAGCCAATTATGCAATGCTTCAAGATGCGAGTGCAAATTGGAGTATCTTTGAACAAATGCACTCTAAGAAGCACAAGTTGTCAATGCAAAGGTTAAATGATCTTGTGTATGTTCATTACAACCTTCGCCTTCGTCAAAAACAAATCTTGGGCGCTAACTTATCTCTCATCTCTTTAGAAGAGGTTGATCCAAAGTCAAATTGCATCTCCAAAGTTGATGATCCCATCTTCAACAATGAGGACCTTAGCTAAATTGATCAGGTGGATCAAGAGGCAAAGGCGGTAGCCATGGCAAAGGAGGAGGATAGAACACTAGCAAATAGAGCATGAGGACACCCCTTGGATGTTGGTGTCACTAAGACATAGGTAAAAATCATAGCTACATCATCATCCAGGACCTATCTTAGATGCTAGTGTAGAACTTACCGTGATGTTGGGACGAGAGATGCAAGCTCCTCTAAGCCATAAACTTTATATTTTTAGTTTTGATATTTGTTTTGATGCCATGTATTTCATAATGAATGAGATATGTATACATTTGAGAAATTTTATAATTTAACTATCAAACAATGTTGTTTCCTTTAACTAAAATCCGAATTTACACACGTGATCGATGTATACTTGTGTATGTGATCAAAGTAGCTTCTATTTGATTAGTTTATTGTGTCTTTAAAGTTTATTTATTAAAGGGTGCATAAAACAGGTTTTAAATCCTTAAAAATCTCTATATTTTATGTTTTTATCTCTTTGTAGAGTTTGTGCCAATTCTAGGCACCAAGTCCGAATTTGAGTCAAAAAATAGTTTGCCAAGTTTGAGTCTTGTAACGCTAGAAAGAAATAATCAATCTTGTAGAGAACTAATCATAGGTTGTTTGTATCAAGCTACTAACTTGCTCCAAACTACTTTATTATCTCTATGATTTTTGCTATGTTATGTGATTTATGATTGTATGCTG
The DNA here is from genome assembly GCA_007258455.2 of Sequoia sempervirens. Lineage (NCBI taxonomy): Eukaryota > Viridiplantae > Streptophyta > Pinopsida > Cupressales > Cupressaceae > Sequoia > Sequoia sempervirens. The sequence continues at coordinate 100,123,247 of VDFB02086081.1, read as the reverse complement.
TTTTTCATTTTCTTTCTATGCACCCACACTTTGCATGCTTTTTGTATATCATCTCATTTTATTAAAAAGGAAAATAGTAAACTTTTATGCCCTCGTATTTGTATTTCAGCACATGTAATTTGATGCATAATGTACTTATGATTAACATATTCATTTTGTAAAAATTTCTATGATGTTTTCTGTCTTATATTACTAAGAGTCTTCTATTTGTTTTTCCTATATTATTCAGAGTCTTCCATGCCCAAAGCCCTACTGTCCCCTATCCCATCTTTGCAATCTCTCTCTAACCATCCCTGAACTTCAATCTCATCTGCAAAGCATAGGTGAACATAATTTTGAAAAAGGGCACATCTTGCCTATTGAGCTCTTTCTTGAATATCCAATACCACAATCAGGTAAAACAATGTAGTGTCAATCATGTCTTAACTCATTATGCTTAACTTAATGTCAAATAGAACACACTCAGACTGTCAAATGAAAAATTACAAGCATTTATTAAAGACACTTCTTTTTCCAATAACATTAATATAATATTTTCAAAAGTGATTTCAAAAGTCCTTAAAGTAAAGGTGATTTAAAAAAGGAGAAAAATCACAAAATTTGCTCAAAATTGCACAGTCAATTTCTCTGTGAAGTGACCTGTTAAACAAATGCAACATGGTACAATTTTGCATAGGTGACTAAATCAAATAAAAATTAGATCAAACCGCAACAATATACACAAAACCATGTAAGAGATTCTGTTAAGGTAAGTTAATTTTATTAAGATCTCCATTAAAGTTTGCAACGTTTTACTGTCATGCATCCTGACAATACACACGTTCTAATCTACAACACAGGCAATTCAGTCCTCCATCAAATTTTGCTATTTAGTTAGAAAAACTGACCATGTGGCTTATTTCTGCTTCTGCAAAAGCCTTGCCATCAGATAACATACTCCAGACAACTTTATCAATGGCCCATGAAATACGCATGGCAAAGGAAGGACTTTTATTCTTCTCCTTGTCCATCAACCTTTGTTGTGCAGCCCTCTGCAAAGCTAACCTCAACAATGCAGATGCTGCCTTTCTAGCCTTACGTTTGTTACTCAGTTCTTTCTTCAAGTTTTGGACCTGAACAGGCAAAAATTTAGATAAATACTTTAGGAATATCATAGACCTCAGATCCAAATAAACTTCCATTGAACCTCATGCTATGTTAAAAGAGAATAATGTCAAAATTTCTTTCTAACCCAATGATCATCTTCCATACAAAGTGTTTTCTTGATTGGGCCCAAATTCTTCACTTTCAGATCCCAAATCTAGCTGCACCCATTCAACTATGCACTAAAAGTGTGTGTTCTACAATTGAATATCTGATAAGCTGTTAACAAGCTCAAGAACAGGCATCTAGACAGCTAGCATCAAATTCAGCAAGGATCGAAGATAAATTACACAAAATCAAATTGATGTGATACTTTTGTAAATCTATATGGCTAAAGTAATGTGATTACTACATGAAAATAAAAAGTTCACTATAATCTGCTCCATATTTTGATATTATCTCAAAAACCCAATTTTCTAAAAACCTATGGTGTTGTAAAAGAAAAGGCAAAAGTAATGCAATGAGGTAGTAAAGCCAAAAAATAGTCACATAAAATGAGCATCCTTACCAATGCAGATTTTCCATTTGACATCATCCACAACAAGGTGTCCTCTTTTTCTGGACAAAAATCAATCTCTGTTAAGCTAAGGAAACCCCCATGTAGTGCAATTGTCCTGACATCATCAAGCAGTAGCTTACATTCTCTCTCTGCCTGCTCAAGTTTAACACGAGCCAATTCAACCTCTTCCACTCCATCAGGAACAACCTCATCTGTCTCCTCTTCAATACCTTCTTCTTCATCATCAGGATGTAACAGACTGTTCTTCCTAGGCCTGAAACAATTCAACTTAGTGGTGTGAGAAAAAAAAAGACATGATCAAGAAAAACAGGGGAGGCACTTACATATGATGCAACAGTTTCATTTATCTGATACAATTTTACTTGATTTTAACAGAATTACTTGGCGAACCTGCCTTATAGAAGCTGTTCATCAGTACACTCCTATAAAATATCCAGAGATAATAGAAACAAATATTGTACAATCAGGGACACCTTGAAAATATGAAGTCATTTTTTATAGTTAACTTCAAAATCTCTATGCCTAATATTATCTTTGCTATTGAATTCAAAACTTAATATTATCTTTGGGGCCCTTTGGAGCAGAATTTTCTTTTAAGAGTTTATTTGACTACTCTATCGGATGGCAGAGCTTCCTAGGGGCATCAAAACTAGTTCACAAACCCAAAATTTCCAATGCATATTTGAAGTTTGAATCTTGAGCAGTGGTCAAAGAGTTATGACCTTAGCAACCATCACCACTAAAATACTGCCCCAACAATTAATTTCAGTTTCAAGATATTTGTCCTTATTACTAAGTTCATTTTAACATCCAAGGACACATTGCCCCATGAGGAATGACTCTTCAATATTCAAGGAGAACCCTTCATTTATTATTTTAGTATTTTTAAGTTTCTGCATTGCAAAGCTAGCTGTAAAATAAATGGGATTGAAATGAAGAGCTCAAAGTTCAAACTTCAAGGCACACGTCTCTCCTGCAGAGACTCTTTGTATACTCTCTCCTTTGCAATAAAATCATATTGCTGAGAACTTCTAGACATGTTAATTTTCATTTCAGCAACTATTCAATTCTTGTTTGTAACCCATTAAATCCATAGGTAGTGTGCTGTCCCTTGAATTACAACTTCAATTCAGATCAGCACCTAAGGTAACCACAAAGAGCATTGTTCCATGCAAGTGAGCTAGAGCTCTGAAAGTTTGGTGAAAAAACTTCCACTTCCATTACAAAGATATTGGAAGGGGAAATAGTGAAATAGTGAACTAATCCACTCCTCGCTCATTACTAACCGTTTACTATTATAAATAAAAACCTATGTTGCAGGGTTCGTACCCACAGGCCTCGAACCCGGTTCGGGTTCGCCTGTGGATACGTGCTGGGTGCACACAAGGTGTGCGCCCAGCACTGTGGGTTCACCTGGGTGCGCACACCCAAGCAAACCCACAGTGTTGGGCGCGCACCCTGTGCGCACCGCGAACCCAGGTGAATGGTGCACGGACCCAAGCGAACCCAAGAGAACCCACAGCCCATGACATAAAAAGTGGGCCCAAACATAAATAAAATACATTTTTTTTATTATTATTTTTTCTCCTAACCCTAAAACGGCCCAATATGAGGCCTTTAAACACTCAAACATTTCATTTTTACCTCTCATTTTGCTCTCACCATATTTTCTCTCCATCTTGGCATTTTGAAGGGAGGTGATTGTATTCGAAGGAGATTGGTTGTGGAGTGCCAAATAGCTTCTACAAAGGAGATTTAAGTGTTTAAGGTATGCATTTAAATCCTATTCTTTAGTCTTTTGATGAATTTTTTCAAGTTTGTGAAGTTTTTCAAGTATGTTTTTTTTTTCATTTTTTTTTGTAGATTGCAACAATGGCCAGTAGTCAAAGTTCAGTGGGTGGGGAGGGAAGTCAAAAATTCAAAATTGATAAAGGATCTCCTTTATGGAGACATACCACAAGAATTTCACAAATTCCTGGAGGTGGAGGGTTTGTTTGGAAGTGTAATTTTTGCAATGCACAATATAATAGCTCCTATTACCAAGTGAAACTTCATTTTATGGGCCCTGGTGGTAAAGGGATTAATATGTGTGAGGGCCCAAATAGGAAGGGGTTGTCTGCTGTGAAAATAGCAAGATTTATAAAAGAACAAAATGCTGACAATTTGGTTGTAAAAGGAAAACAAAGTGGTTATAGTTCCGGAAAGAAAAAGACAATGACATTACCCTCTCAGATAGTTAGGGCCTCCAAACATCCCTTCTTGTTTGTGCCCTCTACGGAAGATGAAGATGAAGAACCACAAATCACCACCCACAAGAGAGGTTCATTGGAGAGGGCATTTAAAATGGAGGCAAGAGATATTGCTGAAGAAAAAATTGCATGTTGCCTCTATGCCAATGGTCTTCCATTCAACTTGGTGAGATCACCATATTGGCGGGACATGGTGTCAGCAATAAATAGTGCACCTCCTAGTTTCACAAGTTCTGGGTATGAAAAGGTGCGTACCACCTTATTGCAAAAAGAGAAGAAATCTATAGAGGCCCAACTGAAACCAATTAGAGATTCTTGAATTGAAACAGGTGTATCTATTGTTTCTGATGGATGGAAAGATTGCAAAAACCGTCCATTGATCAATGTTATTGCAGTGTCCCCCAAGGGGGCAATGTTTTTGAGGGTGGTTAACTGTGAAGGGGAAGTGAAAGATGCAGAGTTCATTTCCAGGATTCTCATTGACTCCATAGAGATGGTGGGTAATGAAAATGTTGTCCAAGTAATTATGGACAATGCAAAAGTTTGCAGGGCTGCAGGTGCTTTAGTAGAGGCTAGATATGAGCACATCTTTTGGACACCATGCACCATACACTCACTCAATTTGGTGATGCAAGCAAATAGCAACCAAATAGAGTGGGTGAAAGAAATATACCAGGAGGCCGAAGAGATCCAAATGTTTGTGACAAACCACCATATGTCACAAGCAATTTTCAGAAATTTTTCAAGATTGGAATTTTTGAAGGTAAATTTAATTTATTTAGTTTCATTTATGTCATGTTTTACATAATTGAATAAAAATATTTTTTTGTGTTATTTACATATTTTAAATGTGTTATTAACTTACTATTAACATGTTCTTAGGTTGCTAAGACCCGGTTTGCATCTCACACAATTGTTCTAAGACGACTTGCGAAGGTGAAAGAGGCATTGAGTCAAATGGTTATTAGCAACCAATGGGGTATATGGAAGCAATAAAATTCAGAGAGGGCCCAAAAGGTCAAGGCATTAATCTT